>BSBK01010236.1:310000-339637 GCA_027943335.1 Chamaecyparis obtusa | reverse complement strand
TCATATAATATGTTTTCTTTTGGACTAGGCCTATTACATCTTTTCTTTAATGTTTACTTTATTTCCTAACTTGTGGATAATGTAAATATATTCCAAGCCATCTTGAGGATATAATCACTATTTGAGTGGATATATAATATCAATTAGATTCATTCCATTTTTATTCATAATTGAGAAGAAAATAATTGATGAAAAATTTGTGCAAGCTATCTCCTCTATTTGTGTATGAGTGTGAAAATCAAAATAGAGATCACATGCACATTGTGAGAGTGTTCTGAAATAGAACAAATATTAAAAGTGATAAAGATTCATTCTTGATGTTTGGCCTATATTTTATATATCTTGTTGTAATTGAGGTTTGTACATTATTATCTAATTTTGTGCTTAGTACATGGATTAGGTAGTTTGTGTCTCTTGTAGTTTTGTGCTTGAAAAAATAATTGGGAATTGGTCATTCACTGAAGGTTGTAAGTCATGTGTGTTGATGTGTGATTATGTTTATCCTTTGGTTAACTTATTTAATACTAATATAAGATCTGATAATGATCCTAATAATGATTTTTGTTTTTATTTGATATTTAGAATATACCCATTTATATTCCTCTCATCTTATACTAGTATGTTTAAAACAAAGAACATGAGTGATATTTATTTTTATAAACCCATAAGAGACTATGATTAGTGACAAAATGTCATTAATTAATGAAATAAAATGATAAAAGATCTTTTATTATAAGAGAGCATTCTTCTCACTCACAAACTTAAATAAATCTTTAGGAATTGAGAGAAAGCTTAGTGATTCATTGTGAGCATGGTTTTAATTTTCACATGTTGCCTTCATAATCACTATAAAGAGTAAGTGGAATAGGAACAAAAATATTTCTTCACCATTTTTTAGCCCCCTAATAAACATATGTCTTATATAATTGTAGACACCTAAAAATCCTTAAGAAAATAAAATATTTTTATTTTTTGAAAAACCACTAATGACATCACCATTTGTTAATTATTTATTTATTTAATTAATTAATATATTGTATGCCATTATTTTCCTTATTTTAATTAAACATATTTAATTAAAGAATCTTTCCCCAAACCACTTTAATCAATTTTAAGTAAATTTTCCTCTCTTTATTCAATCAATATTCAATAAATGATGTCACAATCCCTAAAAAAAATTATATTTATTTAAAGCCTTAAAACCCTAGAACCTTCTAGCCTTTCCTAAAACCCTTCTAATCTTCCCTAAACCTATTTAGGAGAAGTTACCTACTTTTCTGATGAAGGGTGCTCCCCTTAATACCACAACCACATAAGAGAAATAGAGAAACAACAACAATATGCAAGAACAGAAAATTGGCTTCTTATTATCTCCACAAATGTGGAATTACAAACTTTCAGAATTACAATATGCAAAGCCACATGGGCATTCCCTTACAATATTCTGTAGGACAAAGCCTCGAACTATTACCCAGATCTACTACCCAGAACTATTCTGAACTGCCTAAGACAATAATACAGCCTTCCTTATATAGGCAATTTTCCACCGCCTGGGAAGGTTCCAGAATTTTAGCCAATAAGGCCGACCAACTTAGAATTATTTTATTTTACATTTTATTACATCATAGTCGGCTCAAGATAACCTTTGAAACCCGAACAGAAATTTTGAAGAAAATTATTTTCTGCCATTTCAGGTGGCCCAACTTCCGAAGACCATAAGTCATCACCAGTTGACCCGCTCGGCTATTATAACCCCATTTCGGAAATGCCACGAAGTGCTCTACAGGCTTGACCCGCGCAAGCACCCGTCACCCAAATTTTTGACCTCATCCGGGGCCTCTAAAGCCTTCAAAACTAAGTTCAAAGTTTCTGTACCCTGCTGCCAATACCGAAAATCTTCAATATCTTTCAATATACACTTGATCTGGCAATGAAACTTTACTGGCAGACTTATATGACCAACATGAACCTCCAAGAAAGAAATCAGATCATTCTGAGCACATACGAAAATTACCAAAAATAGTAACTTTCCATAAATAGCAGCTCTGCACAAAATAGCCCTTATTGAATACAAAAATAGAAATATTTTTGGGTGATGCAAGATTTCTCTTACACCCAGGATGCTCCTGCATCATTTTCCTAAGCTAATCTAAGTCTCTTTGACTTTTGGTCAAACCCTTCCCCAAATGAGCCTCACACACTCATTTCAATCCCTTACACACTCATTTAAGGCTCTTACAACCTCATGAATGAAATCCTCAACCCAAACGCCTTTGAAATAAATAAACATTTATTTATTTTCCAAACTCCTAAATATCCTAGAAAGCCCTACACTCTTCTAGAAAGTCTTCAATCCTTATCCTTATCCTTGACCTTACCTCTAACCTTGACTCAACCTCCTAACCCAAGCCCTTTCCAAATACTATAAATACCCTCACTTCCTAAGAGAAAATAACCAATTCACTTTCAATTCATAGTAATGTTATAAGGCTAGAATAGTTCTGAATTCTTAAAGCTTTCATACTAATTGTTAGATTTCAATCATTTTCATGCTTTCATAGCTCATCATAGCTTAGATAATATGGATAAATCTTACTTTATTTCTTTTTTTTTCATTTTATTCCATCATATCACACTTTATTTTGGATTAAAATCAATCTATAATAAGCATTCATAGCCTAGATTGCATCATTGAGCTTGTAGGATCCTTAAGGCCTTAGGGGCAAAACGGGTGTCCTATACCCAGTTTTGTGCCACTATATGGTTCTTATGGTCCCTATCCTATCCTAATATCTCCTAATAATCATTATGTATATGCTCCAAGTGATTCAAGGGCACACCCACATCCCTAAAGCTAGAGCAAATCAAACGGTGATAGGGTGCTCCCGTTTAAGCTCTATCCGAATGACTTTGTGAATAACTTTCTGTAATATCTTAGGTATATATTTTTAAACTAATGATTGAAATGTTTACACATTTCAAGATAGATTAGGTTTTCATTGATCATATTTTGGCACACCCGGTGGGACTCCACAAGGCTCAAAATTGTAGTTTTTTTAGGGTTTTTTGGCTAAAAAACTCATTTTTCATGCCTTTCGGATGTATTTTGGTGTAGTGTCATATTATTTTTGAACTTTTTGACCAATTTTCGTATGGGAACCCCCGAAAAATCATACTAAATTATGTATAAACTCGTTTGGGTATGTTTTGAGTGATTTTAGACCAGTTTTAGGCCATTTTTGGCCCAAAAATCATATGGGAAGGATGCAATTGTCATAAAAGCTTTACAATTGTCATAGGAGACTGTAATTTGAAGTAATTTCTGGCCCCAAAACTTTTATAGGAGGCAGGCAGTTCATTTGAGGCCTTAAACTTGAATTTTCTTAGTTTTTTGGGCCTGTTTAGTAATCCTAGTGACCCTAAGGCTTCAAGCTTGTAATTTATAACATTGAACACTTGCAGGTACTTCATGGAGGCTAATTTTTCATGAAATAAATAAGGACTGAAGGATCATGAACTCTTGTGAAGGTTTAGGAAACACAAACACATCATTTTCAAGCTTAAAATGAACTTTTTGAGTGCCCTTAAGGGACAAATTTGCAAGCTTTTCCTAAAAATTTCCTAAGAAATCCTAACCAACTAAATTTGTTCCTATTTTTTCCTAAATCAATCAAAATAATCTTTAATTTTTCTCATTTGGCTAAAAATAACCTCAAATCTAAGGTTTTAGGAGTCATTCATGCAAAATAGGAACACTCTATCTTTTTGGTGCATAAAAAGGACTAGAAGTTTGCATATCATTCCTAATAATTTCCTAAACAATCCTAATCAACTAAAAATTTTCCTATTTGGTCTTAAAACACTCAAAATCACTTATAATGCCTTTCCTTTGGTTGAAAATAACAACTTTCAAACAAATCTAAGGTTTCAAAAATACATTTATGCAAACTAGGAACATTTCATGTTTTGGGAGCATAAAAAGAACATCAAGTTTGCATTGAGAATCTAAGTGGTTCCTAATCAACTCAAAAATCATCCTAAAGTGATCCTGAGAGAAAACTCAAGTGCATCAAAGAGAGCTAAAAAGAAATTCATTTACAAATGTCTTCAAGTTTTGTTAAAGGTCTCAAAGCAAACTATGAACACAAAAAAATCAAATCTTTGCTAATCTTTTCAATTTGGTTCCTAAACATTCCTAAAAGTTTCAAAACTTTCCTAAATCAGTCCTAAAGCTTTTTTATTGATGTGATCAAGTCTATTATTTCAAAATATTGAATGCATTTCAAAGTTCATGTATCAAAGCTAAATCTAGGAACTTTCCCTTTGGAGTCTAAAAATTGAGCAAAAGGAAAACAAATCTTGAATGAAGCTAAAAGAATGAACCCAAGTCCAATTGAGTCATTGTCATTTTGAAAATCAAAAACAATCCTGAATGATTTAACAAAGAAATAAAATCATCTCTATTCCTTCCTCTTTCAATTTTAGTTCACGCGCAAACTCAATCTTGAATGACTTAAAGCTAAAAAACAAAGCACTTTTCAAAGTTCTAAAGAAACACGCACACTCCAATCTCAAATGCTCAAAGAAAAGAACTTGTAATTGCTCAAATGTTTACTTTTTGAAGAAAAAGAAACTCAAAACCTAAACACTTGTGTCTTCATAAGTTTTCAATTCAATCACACTTAATCAAATTTTGGGAAAAATAACTCTTCATGATGTCTATCTAGGAGTTTTTCATTTTCTTGCAAAAACCTTGTTAGAATAAGTAACGTAAAACACTTGAAACTCAGACAAGCTCACTTGTTTTACTTTTAGTGAGGCCTATTCTGGGAGAAAAGTGCTTCCTCTTTGGAGAATGACCTCAAACCGGTATCTTCCTTGACCGATATAGAAATAAAGCGAGGATAAAACTCTCGCTTATATCTCCTCAAGCTTAGGCGAGGCATGTTGATGGTAGCCTGAGGTAGGTGATTAATCCCTACTATTTTAGCATGGTCAACTAGGCTCTTAAGTGAGTCACATTCCTACAAACTGATTGGGGGGGTCACTCCATGGAACAACTACAAACTGGTTAAAATAGAGGCTACCCTATCCACATCTAAAGGTATCAAAATCCTTGTGCAAGGACTGATCCTAAGGGTTTACCAGATCACCTCAAGATTACTCACAATTTGTATCCCCTTTTAGGGGGTACCAAGTTGTGGGAAAGGATTTTGATACTCACCTTCCTTAGGTAGATCTACTTGAAGTGATTGACAGTAAAAAGACTCCATGAAAACACTTGTTGGAACATACATGTTTCAAAGACTTTTTAGATTCAAAGTTAGTTATCGTGCTTGTATCCCACAAGGTTGCTTTGTCCCTTGTGCAGATTGCTTTTCCAAAAGTCTTTGTTGAAATTTGTCCTTTGCCATTGGGATACATCAAACTGATCTACAACTTGATTCAGAATACTTAGAAAACCTTGTAGAAGAAACCCTTGAAATCAGATACCCGAAGCTTTTGTCTCAATTCAATTATCAAAATTTCCCCAAGTTATGTCTAGTTTGATCAAACACCCAAAACAAAAACTTCCCAAATCCCAAGCCTATCAAGAGAAGAAAGTTTCAGAGAGAAACCTTAAAAGCCATCAAACCTTTGTACAAGTGATCCAAGCTGAAAAAAAGTATCAAGAAAATATTGATAATGTAGGCTTCCATCCACTTCATCCATCTTCCTCAAATCATCACCAAATCTTTAGTTGCATCCTAGAGTCCAGTCTTAGTTGCATTCATCATCATCTTCCTAGAAGCATCATAGGTCATCCCTTTCAGTTGCATCTACGTCATCCTTTTAGAAAAAGAATAATTTTGTCATCCTTCACCATCATTCCATTAGCAATCCATAATCAGAATCCCAAATCCTTGATCCAAAATCTAGCATCCATCATCCAAACCAGAACTCACCATCTTTTGCACCAAATCTAGTGATCCAAATCCACAAGCACTTAGTGTTCAAAATATTTGAGTTTTTTTCAATCCCCTATCCTAAATTAGAAATCATCCCCTTTTGGCAGAGCATTGTCTAAAGGAAATCCACCTTTTCCTTGCACAACCTCATCATCTTGAGCAAGAGATTGGATTGCATTGATAAGAAACCAGTTGACCAAAGATCATTAGTCTATCCTAAGTTGACTGAATTCTACCACTGATCCTCCATCAGGAAAACAACAGCTTATTGTTGCCACTTAGTAATCTTCCACCATCATCCCACCAATCATCCACCAAATCAAAGTACCCCACCAAGCTCCCATCATTGCCAAAACATATCACCAATCTTTAAGCATCTTCCACCATCCTTGATCCAAATCCAAGCATTTCACCAATCCTTGCATTACATTCTAGAAATCCACCATCCTTAGAAGTCTCCTAGGCTTGCATCCATCATTCTTTAGAGTCTTTTAGAGACATCTTACATCCATCTAGCATCTGCATCTCCACTCCATGCCTATTGTGACAAGATCTAAGAAAAGGAGGAACATGGATCCCTATCAAGGCCCCAGCTCATCGGATCTCAACATTTCACTAGTGCGATGGTAGCTTATGATCCCTAGATTCAGAAAACTATTAATGCATGGGATGATCCCAATATCCCCTCAACTCCTTTTATGATAGAAGATTTTGTGAATCATCTAGGAAATGCACAAACGGTTTGTGCACTCACTACTCAAAATCAAAGAAACATGTTGGCTAACTTCACACAAGAGGGTACTCCCATTTCACCATATACCCAACCTTAAATCCCCATCCACAACATCCATATCCTAGCAAAAATATACACCCCCATCATCCAACAGATCCATGATCCACTTCTACACATATCACAATTAGCTTTGCCCATCCCTCCTCTTTTGCAAAGCAATTCCACGAGCCCTACAACACAAGAAACATGATCCACTCCATTTCCTCTCATAGGAGCACCATCATCTTCTATAGCAGCTCAATCCATCATCCCTACCCAAGGCTTTTTGTGTAACCAAGCACCACCTCCCACACAAACCTTTACAAAAATAGTTCCACCACCTTCACAAGCCTTCGCATCTACACCATTCTTTCTAGGAGGTACACAATCATCCTTTCCCTTCACTTCACAAGCCTCCACATCCACACCTTTTGTTTTGGGAGGGACACAATCATCCTTTCCATTACCTTCACAAGCCTCCACATCCACACCTTTCATTCCAGGAGGGATGCAATCATCCTTCCCCCTCACTTCACAAGCCTCTGGATCCACACCTTTTGTTCCAGGAGGGACACAATCATCCTTCCCCCTCACTTCACAAGCCTCTGCATCCACACCTTTCATTTCAGGAAGGATGAAATCATCCTTCCTCTTCACTTCAAAAGCCTCTGCATCTACACCTTTCATTCTAGGAGGGACACAATCATCCTTTCCCTTCACTCCATAAGATTCTACATCCATACCATCATCTGTCCTAGGGGTAGCACAATCAATTCCCTTTCACACTTAGCAAGCTTCCACATCAGCATCACCCTTTTCATGGAGAATGAAAATGTTCTCTCCATTCACCCCCTAGCAAATATCTACCTAGGCACAAGCCCAACAAAATGCCTTCACCATAGGTATGCCTTCCATGGGTTTTTCAAATCAACCATTCATGTCCCAAACAACCATCACATCTACCTTCTCAGCATCCTCTGCATCACAATTCCTGCCACACATTGGTTCTCATTGGGGCCTCACTCAAGAAGAAATGCAAGCTTTAGGCATACCAACTCACTCTCCTACATCCATACTTATGAACCGACAAGCCACCTTCTCAAAAATAGCACAACAACAACTATCACAACCTCTGCTAGCTTCATCCTTCACAAGCTATTCATTCACAACACCTAGTGCTTTTCAACAAGTTCATCCACCTCAGTAGCAAAGTTCATCTCATTTCACAAGTTATTTTGCCCAAACACCCTTTGCTTCTACCTTTCCTACATCAATTCCACCCTTAAGCAATGCATGAATGCACCCAACCCATATCAGCCAAGCACAAAGCCAAGTACAACAATGGCCATCTTACCAGCAACCTACATCATTCCATAGCCTCCACCATAACAAAAATAATTCTAGTTATAGCAACAAAACCCCTATCATTCCCCAACAACAACAAGCTTCCTCCCACCAATCGCAACAACAAATCCCCGTCATCACACAATACCAGCAAATAGTTCCATATCCTTTGTTGGTTGTTCCCTTTGATCTCCAAAACTTGTAGATTTATACTTTGATGGATAACTATAATGAAACTTTGACTCTATCACCACTCCAAAGTCTACAAGGAAGAGGGCCCATTAACAAGGATCAAGGAGATTCTCCTACACTTTGAGCCTCAATGCCCAGACGGGTGTACCCTTGACTCACTTCTTCAAAGGAGTCTCTAAACAATATATAACTATACCCTTACTATTTGATTGAAAGGTTTATCATTTAATTGTGTGTGTGTGATTGCTGATGGTGGACTGCTTCCAGAGAATGGATCAATGCCTTATCCTAGGGCAGAGAGTCACTTAACAACCTATATCACCCTAAGACCTTAACTCAAACATATATAGACTCAGAGTAAGTGCTTTTCCTATTACTCCCCTCACTCACATATCAGGACATCAAATCCTTCTCTTTCCATGAACTCACTGAACTTACCTTAAAGACTTTAATCCTAACTTTGTTAGGAACTCAAAGATAACCCCAAAATACTCTTTGTTTACCATATGCTAACCCACTTTGTGCAATCAACATATATGAGCTCAAGAGAGAAACAAAAAGACATACACCAATATGAGATTGGAATCCAAAATATTCTCACTAAGACTTGCAAAATCAATACATTACCAAATGACAAAATGCACAAAGGAAACAAACCCTAAATCTAGGCTCTCCTTGTGCAAATTTTCACTATCAACAATCTGGGACCAAAACCAAAAGAATTGGAACCCCTGCAAACTCAAAAAGTCTGCAACTTATACCCCCCTAGTCATCTTGGAAATTTGCAACAAGCTACAAATGACTAGGGTTAGGGTTTCAACCACCTAACCTGCTAGAAACAATCATGAATTTAATTTAGGGGTGAGAAACACATCCAATCCAGGAAAGAGGAAATCCTGAACTAATCCTTAATTATGAAAGTCTTCTCTGCAAGTACAAAGGATCACAAAAATAGGCTCAAAAGGACACCCTGCAACATGCCTTGAGCCATAACTACAATGTACATGCTCTACAAATGACCACTAGACATCCTGGACCACATGGCAAACCAATCACTTCTCACCAAACAGGGTCATTTCTGCATTGAATTCCATAAAAATGGTACCCTCTGTCACTGGAAACTCTCAGAAATTTAAATTTGAATCTCAACAGTTATTTCTTTGGTGCCTGCAGAGAAACGACGGCCAAAATTTAAACCTTTATGAACTTTAAAACACAGCTGTCCGATCAATCTCCCTTCGTGGGCTTTATGACTTCCCTTAAAAGTGGTCCCAGTCAAACTTACCGAATTGGTGACAAAGAACCTTGGCCAATTCACAAAACACTTCTCTCCTTCGCTAAATAATTTAGCGACTTCCTGACTACCGTTCGCCAAATTGCCAAACAAATTAGCGAATCACCTTTTTATTACGTGAACGTTTGAACACAATGAATTTTGTCAGCACCGCCAAATATTTAACCACTCCACCAAACCTCAGACCCCACCTAGGCCAGCCCAATGCCACATGTCATCATGCCATTTGCTAGAACCCTGCCACCTCAACATCCTTTGATAGCGGGCCCACGGAAAACAAAACCCGTCAGCATCTAATCAGATGGTGGGTGCATGATCACAAGGGGAAAGAATATTCCTTGCAATCACATGCCGACCATAGATTTTAAATCTCTGACACTGGGTCCCACTAACATGAAATCCAATGGCCTTCATACCGCATCAACAACTCTTGTTAAAGCGTGAAGATTAAAAGGCTTGCATCTTTTCCTTGCGGTATGGCGACAACCACTGATCTTTGTCACCCATTAAACATTTGTCAGACCGTAGCTGATGGGCCCATTGGGACATGTGTCAACCGGTCACATGGTCACATGTTAGAAATTCCTAACATGTGATCATGTGACAACCAATCATTTGAAACCCTTTGAAGACCCGGGCCCACCATCCATCGCACTTGTGCAGTTAGGGAATGCCAGAAAATAGGAAACTATGAGGTCAAAAACACATAGGGTTTCTGGCACCAATAGACAAGTGCACAAAAGATGGAAGGCACAAGGCTGAAAACAATGAGGGTTTTCATACAGACTAAAAACATCATGGATTTTCAAAAATACTGTGGGTTTTCAACACTGTGGTAGATTTTGAAATTATTTTCCTGCAGACCTTAGAAAAACATTTGCAGGGAAGAGGCCATTTTCATAAGATTTTTGCTATGATAGAAAAATGGCCTAACAGTGGCTCTAGTTGGGGATGCATGGCTCTTGCAGGCATAGCAAGGACCTAGAATCACTACTAGAAGTAGACCATCCCACTAGATAAAATTGTAGACAGTAAGGAACAAGCAGGGCAAGACAAGCAACTAGACCAAAAACTAAAAGACCAGGGCAAAATAGGGCAGGGGCAAGCAACCTATATACAGAGATCTAAAAAATGTACAACCCTAACTACTGTTCATGGAAAATAGAGTACTTCAAATGAAGTACTTCTTCAAGAATTGTCCATGAACTGGCAACTCTTGAATATCACCATTAAAATCCTTGATGATGTAAGAATCTTGGCCCCATTTCTCATGAATCAGATATGGCCCTAACTAGATGGGATCAAATTTACCATGCTTCCCCTTATCCTCCAATTTGGCATTCCAAACTAACACCAAATCACTAGGTTCAAACTTCCTGTCAATAGTCCTTTTATCATATAGATTCTTAACCTGCAACTACAATTTGGCATTCCTTGCAACTAATTCTCTTCTAGTTTCATCCAACCTAATGAGGTCCTCAATTCTCAACTGCATTTCATCATCAATGTCATCATCATTTAACTGCACAAACTTGTACATCTCCAATAAGTTATTCTGAGGCATTCTAGCATGAATTCTATATACTAAGTCAAATGGTGCACAACTAATTGCCCTCTTCACAGTTACCCTATCAGCCCATAAAGCTAATGGAATCTTTGAAGTCCATGCCCTCTTATTTTTCTCAAGGATTCTCTTCAAGATCTTAATCAGACTCTTATTAGTAGATTTTGCTTGACCATTTCCTTGTGGATGATAAGGTGAGGAATTAGAAATCTGAATTCCCAAACCTTTGCAAAAGTCCTTATATTCAGTAGACTTGAAGTACATAGCATTATCACTCACTATCCTCTCAGGGCACCCAAACCTTGTAATAATATTATTCATCAGAAAGTCAATTACCACCCTGCTAGTTGCATTCCTTGTAGGTATAGCTTCTACCCACTTTGTAAAGTAATCAGTGGCAACTAAGATCCATGAATGACCTCTACTTGACTTGTTTGGTATCTCCCCTATGAAATCAATTCCCCATTGTTGGAAAGGAGCCTGAACTTCTACTGGCTTTAATGGTACATTACTTGAAAACTTAAGCTTACCAGAGAACCTTTGACAAGCATCACATCTCCTTACCAACTGTTCTACATCCTTGAAGATTGTGGGCCACCAAAATCCTACTCTCAAGATCTTATGAGCAGTTTTTTTACCCATATAATGTCCACCACAAACTCCCTCATGCATCTCCTTCAACAATACATTAGCTTGATTCTCATCTACACATTTCAACAGTGTGCAATCCAAATTTTTTCTATACAACTTACATTTTACAATTACATACTTGATGGCCTGTAACTTCAATGTCCTCTTTCGATTATCATTCATACTCTCTGGACACCTCATGTTTCTCAAATAGTAAATAATATCTTGATACCAAATACAATCATCCATATCAAATGTATAATCAATTTCAGAATGATTTACCTGGTTTGCATCTAGATTGGATTGAGTCATCAGTTTTGCCAATCCTTGACCTCTAACCAAATTAGTGATCTGGATGTCAACGTTGAATTCCTAGATCCTATTGATCCATCTACACCTTCTTCTAGACACCTCTTGCTATGAGAAAATATACTTCACAGCCACACTTAGCACAAAAGCAATCACAACTGCTCCCATCAAGTAACACCTAAAAGCCTTGATTGCTTTCACAAGTGCATAAGCCTATTTCTCATTTATGTCATACTTTAAGTTTGCAGCCTACAAAGATTTACTGAAAAATGCAATAGGCTGCTCAAAACCATCCTTATTCTTTTGTAACAAAACTATAGCAATAGTATGAAAATATGAAAAGGAAAAGATATGCATCGGGACATTATAATCTAGTGCCACAAGCACTAGTGCATCTTTGATAGCCTGCTTGATATTCTTAAAGGCCTCATCAGGCTCACCCTCCCAATTGATTATAGATCCCTTCTTCAACATCTTGGAAATAGGTTTAGTAACCTCTGCAAAGTTTGTCACAAACCTCCTTAGAAAATTGACCTGACTAAAGAAGGACTGAATCCCTTTAACATTCTTTGGTCTCTGAATTTTATCAATGGCTGCTACCCTCTCAAGGTCAATTCCCACTCCTTGCTTCCCAACTAAGTGGCCAAGCAACTTACCTTCTGTGACACCAAAAACACATTTCCTTGGGCTCAAAGAAATGCCAAATTCCAAGGCCCTCACAAATATTTTTTTCTAAATGAGCACAATGGTCCTCTTCCCTCTTGGAATAGGTAGTTAAATCAGCCTAATACATAATAAGGAAAGCATTGATAAAATCTAAAAAGGCAACATCCATTGCCCTCTGAAAAGTAGCACCAGCATTTGTGAGACCAAAAGGCATTCTCACATAGACATATGTTCCCCAAGGTGTTGTAAAGGCTATCTTGAATTGTTTTGATTCCTTGACAATGACCTGATTGTAGCCAGAGAAACCATCCATCATTAACATCAATTATGATGCGGTTACTCTATGCAACATAGCCTCCATATTGGGCAAACAATAATTATCTTTCAATGAGCTGATATTCAAATTCCTGAAGTCCACACAAAGCCTGATGTCACCATTCTTTTTTCTTATAGGAACAAGGTTTGATACCCAAGAAGAATGCCTTATAGGCTTGATAATGCTAGCATCTCTCAACTTCATTAATTCTTCTTGCATCTTGGGTGCCAAAGTAGGATTAATAGGCCTTTATTTTTGCCGGAAAGGTTTAGCATCTTCTTTCAATGGAATAACATGCTGAAATAAATCCTCTCTATAAACCTTTAGGTCATCATATGACCATACAAAAACATGCCTGAATTTCCTCAATAATTCAATCAAAGGTCTCCTTACCTTTTGAGATATATCTCTACCAATGTATACTTTCTTAGGTGCCTCATGTGATCCAATATTTATCTCCTCAAGATTAGTACGATCTTCTCCTTTGATATTCTTTTGAACTCTATCTTGGTTGTCAAAGATAGTCTCCAAAACAACAAGCCCCTTGGGCACCTTGTTAGTTCTAAGCTGAATGACCTCATTGCCTAAGACAACCTCCCTTTCTCCTACTGACTCAACCAAGACTAAACAATCAAATTCTTGACCATGATATTGATCCTTGCAATCCATAAACTTCAAAATATCATTATCATCATCAAAAACTTGCCAATTCTCAACATTATTTGGTATACCAGAGAATGTGACATCATTGGGATTGATTGCAATATTGGCTAACAAGTCAGCCACCTTGTTGTTACTCCTATCCTTCCACTCAATATTGAAGGCATCAAAATGTTCAATCAAATCCCAAACTACATTCCTATATTGTTTCAACATTCTATTCTTGGAAGCATACATCGACCTGACTTGGGACACCACCAACTCAGAATCACCAATAACATTTAGACATTTAATACCATGCTTTTGTGCCAACCTCAATCCTAACAACAAGGCCTCATATTCTACTATATTGTTGGTACAAAAGAAATTCAATGTGAAAGAGAACTTGTAGGTGTTTCCATCAGGAGAAATAAGTAAAATACCTACTCCTGCACCATCTTTGCAATTTGCACCATCAAAGTACATTACCCACAAATTACTCTTCACAAAATCAGCACCTACTTCAATAGAGATAGGTGACAAAATATGTTCATTTTCAAATACAAGGATCTCTGCCCTAAAAGAATTAACATCAGTATCCACAAAACATGTAGTTTCATTATCTATGTTTCTCTCAATCATGTGGCATACTCTTGGCTCTCGTTCAATCTTGACAAACTGATCATCAATCTTGAAAGTTGTATAGGACAAATCACACTATAAACTTCCACCCATGGTAGCACTCCACCTTCTAGACAAAAATATCCCATAATGAGGAGGGATATCCACCACTAAAACACTCATTGTTAGCTCTTTCTCTAGATATGCTGCCAACCTATATGGCATTGCATTGATAGTCCCAATAACTGGTACCTCCCTTTGATCCATTGCACAACACCTACCCTGCACTGTATCAAATTTAAGGCCCAACCTCTCCATGATTTTGAAAGGCATGATAGTATTAGAGGCACCACTATAAATCATACAATTTTTTAACTTCATCCCATTCACAAGAACACTTAAGAAGAATGGGTCAATATTTTCAAGGCTGGCATTGACAGAACTATCCAAATATATTGGAGGAATTTGAGACACAATTCCCTGAGCAACAACATCCTTCAAAGCTTTATCTTGAGATCCATTACATGAAGTATCATTTTTGTGACTATTACCAACCCATGCAATAAATTTACCTTTATGTTCAGGGATCCTAAACAATTCTGACAATGGAACCTTAACTGTAATTTGTGACAATATAGATAACATGTCAATAGGGGTAGAAGCAGGAATCTCAATTTGCACTGCCTTAACATCCTTTCACTTGTTTGACACATTAGGTGTACTGACCACCCTCACTTTTTCAATCCTAGCCATTATGTTAACTGGCTTCTCAATCTCACTAGAGACCTTTTCAATTCCAACTCCCTTAGGCTCACCATGCTTACCTTTTACATTCTTGAATTTCACCATGTGATCAACCTTTGATTTGTTCTCATTAGGTTCTCCAAAGTTGGTACTCTTTATAAACTTTCCTACAGCTTTCTCATTTGTATTCCTTGCCACCATGCCTCTAGTTTGCACCTGGGCAATCATTTCTATAGTAATCCTATCCATCTCTTCTCTAGAAGGTCTTCTCAAATTTACTAGCTTGGGAGAAGAATTCATGTTACATATTTTCTGATCAATGCATTCACCATCAGAAAAAACCTCTCGATGAAAAAGGGCATGATTATGTCTCTTCACATTTACATTTGCCTCTTCATCAAAATTAGAATCATCTTCATATCCTAGATATGAATAAACCATGTTGCATCCAACATCATCTTGTTCTTCTTCTTGTTCTATCTCCTCATTGCCACAATCTTGATTTGCAGCCATAGATTGTGCAACCACACAATGCTCTGTAGAATGAGGGGACTAGCATGAAACACACCAAGATATGTTCTCCATGACATTTATTGAAGCCTTATGCAGAGGGTCAAGGACACCTCTGTCATTGTTTCCTCTTGCAACTAGGATAATAGGCTTTCCATCCTTCCATTGGGTGTTGTAGGGGTAGTTTTGCAGTCTATTCTATTTATTGAAATTGTGGTTGAATTGAGGCCTTTCATTGGTAGAAGCACTAATGTTCCTATTTGTAGGTGCCTTCAAATCCTTCAATGCATTAAGCACCTTATCCAATTTATCTTCTTCTTGCCTCCTAGATCCAACATTCTTATCATTTTCTTTCTTATATCTCTTGTCCCCAAACAACTTTGGGTCATCTCTCTTTCCACCCAATTTTCTTGATATTTTCATGTTGTTCTCAATATTGAAAGCAATCCTAAAAGAATCCCTAAGATTTCTTGGTTCTTTATCCCTCAATAAATATCCCATCTTCCCATCAAATGCATTTAAGTATGTAGTTAGACAAACATTGTCATCTAACCGCATAACTTGGAACAACTTATGCATACCCTTCTAAAATCTCATGTTGAATTCAGCTGCAGACTCATTCTAATTTTTCCTTATGGTGTTGAATTCATTCAACATGAAACTAGCATTAGGCCTATCACCATACTGCTCTTTGAAACATTTCTCAAAAGAGTCCCAAGTATCAATACATCTATCAGGAAGCCTCTTAAACCAATCTCTAGCATCCTCCATTAGAGATTGAACAAATAGTTTCATGACTATATCCTCATGCTCTACCTCATAGTCATTAAGCATATCAACAAATAACCTAAGATGCTCTTCACAACTAATAGCATTATTACCAGAAAACTTAGGTACCTTATCTCTAGTATCATTTGGAAAAGCATTTGGATAGCCAGGAATTCCATCAAAACTTATTTGCCTATAGCCTTCTAGTTGCATAGGTCTTCTTTGAAATCTCAAACTAGTGTTAACCCTAGGATCAACATTAGCATCTATATTTATTTGTGCATTTCATTGTTACCTAGGATTTGCACCTATCCTAGCAGATGAAGAAGGAAATGAACTAGTAGCATTACTAAGTGGAATAGCAGTACTCATAGATGGCATACCTAGTTAAGTAGTAGATGGACCAAGAGCATTAGCTGAAGAAGCCCTCAAAAATTGGATCTTCCTTTTCTTTTCTGCAATGGAAGCCTCAACCTAAGCTCTCTCTAGTTCTCTTGCAGGGTCCTCATCTTCTTTTGTCCTTCTCTCCATTTTAGTGTCCTTATTTAAATTAGGTGTTAGGATCCCTGGTATTTTCACTAATTTTCTTGCTTGGTCACCCACCATCTTCTGCTTTCCTTTCTCATTAATGATAACAATAGGTCTAGTGATCCTATGCCCATCTTTATCTTTAGGCAAAGGGACATAACTTTGCACTTGTCTAACCACAGGGCCCTCCCTATCAAATTCATGATCCTAAAGCAAGTGCTCTTGCTCACTCAAAGCATCAAGATCACCAAAAACATCATGCTGCAGAGTTCTATGAGCAGAAGCAAGCATTTTGTTTCTCTCCTTGATTTCATTTATTTTTCTAAGAAGAGACTGCCTCTCTATCAAAGCATTCACCTTTTCAGCCTCTCTCTCCTCCTGTAATCTTTTATGTATGGCATCCTACTCTGCCAACTGCAACCTTAGTGCATTCAAGTCATTAAGATCCACCATAATGTCATTAGAACCAGATGACACATCCATATCAGGAAGATTTTGATATGGGAAGTGAACTTGCCTATGTCTCATGGGTTCTCTTCTAAAATGATCTTGATCAAGATCTAGGTCAACCTCTAAACCCATATCTCTATTTTTTTCATTCTGACCTGCAGGCAATGGACCTTTGTCTTGAAATGTAGCCTCGGGGGTATCATAGAATCTCTCTTCAGAGTGACCACCATCTGATCTAGAAAATCTATCTTGTGAACCATCCTCACTTGAGGATACATGCGGTACTCTAGCTCTAGCATTTCTTTGTTCTTTCATGAGAGCACTAGTAGAATCACCATTCCTTCTAATCTAGCTCTTCTTTTCTTGTCTAGGTAGCTGCTCCAAAGTAACCTCTGGATTCTTTCTAACAAAAGACCTAGTATTTCTCCTCTTATCCATGATTTATCAATATGCAGCACTGGTTCTAACCTTTGAGTCACCACCCACCTAGATGGGAAATCTTTGAAACACAATAGGAAAATAAGAACACACTTACAACCTTCCTCTCTAGATTCTCACTAGCAGAATCATTGTCTTGTTGATGGCTTGGATGGGTAGGTCAATCTGGTCAATAAGATGTTGAATACTTCAATATGACTGCAACTAGAGACCTAACATATGCATATCTTCATAATCATTCTCCCCAGTAGAGTCATCATTTTGTTGCTTGTTCCCTTTTATCTTCAAAACTTGTAGATTTATACTTTGATGGATAACTATAATGAAACTTTGACTCTATCACCACTCCAAAGTATACAAGGAAGAGGGCTAATTAACAAGGATCGAGGAGATCCTCCTACACTTTGAGCCTCAATGCTTAGGTGGGTGTACCCTTGACTCACTTCTTCAAAGGAGTCTCTAAACAATATATAACTATACCCTTTACTATCTCATTGAAAGGTTTATCATTTAATTATGTGTGTGTGTGTGATTGTTGATGGTGGACTGCTTCTAGAGAATGGATCAGTGCCTTATCCCAGGGCAGAGAGTCACTTAACAACCTATATCACCCTAAGACCTTAACTCAAACATATATAGACTCAGAGTAAGTGCTTTTCCTATTACTCCCCTCACTCACATATCAGGATATCAAATCCTTATCTTGCCATGAACTCACTGAACTTACCTTAAAGACTTTAATCCTAACTTTGTTAGGAGCTCAAAGATAACCCCAAAATACTCATTGTTTACCATATGCTAACCCACTTTGTGAAATCAACATATATGAGCTCAAGAGTGAAACAAAAAGACATACACCAATATGAGATTAGAATCCAAAATATTCTCACTAAGACTTGCAGAATCAATACATTACCAAATGAAAAAATGCACAAACAAAACAAACCCTAAATCTAGGCTCTCCTTGTTCAAATTTTCACTATCAACAATCTGGGACCAAAACCGAAAGAATTGGAACCCCTGCAAACTCAAAAAGTCTGCAACTTATACCCCCCTAGTCATCTTGGAAATTTGCAACAAGCTACAGATGACTAGGGTTAGGGTTTCAACCACCCAACCTGCTAGAAACAATCGTGAATTTAATTTAGGGGTGGGAAACACATCCAATCCAGGAAAGAGGAAATCCTGAACTGGTCCTTAATTATGAAAGTCTTCTTTGCAAGTACAAAGGATCACAAAACCAAGCTCAAAAGGACACCCTGCAACATCCCTTGAGCCACAACTACAACGTACATGCTCTACAAATGAGCGCTAGACATCCTGGACCACATGACAAACCAATCGATTCTCACCAAAGAAGGTCATTTCTACATTGAATTCCATAAAAATGGTACCCTCTGTCGCTGGAAACTCTCAGAAATTCAAATTTGAATCTCAACAGTTATTTCTTTAGTGCCTACAGAGAAAGGACGGCCAAAATTTAAACCTTTACCAGCTTTAAAACGTAGCCATCCGATCAATCTCCCTTCGCGAGCTTTATGACTTCCCTTAAAAGTGGTCGCAGTCAAACTTAGCGAATTGGTGACAAAGAACCTTCGCCAATTCATGAAACACTTCACTCCTTCGCTAAATAATTTAGCGACTTCCCGACTACCATTCACCAAATCGCCAAACAAACTAGCGAATCACCTTTTTATTGCATGAACGTGTGAACACAATGAATTTTGTCAGCACCACTAGATCTTTATCCACTCTGCCAAACCTTAGACCCCACTTGGGCCAGCCCGATGCCACATGTCATCATGCCATTCACTAGAACCCTGCCACCTCAACATCCTTTGATAGTGGGCCCACTGCAAACAAAATCAGTTGACATGTAATCAGACGGTGGGCGCATGATCGCAAGGGGAAAGAATATTCCTTGTGATCACGCGCTGACCGTAGATTTTAAATCTCTGACACCGGGCCTCACTGACATGAAATCCAACGGCCTTCATACTGCATCAACGGCTCTTGTTAAAGTGTGTAGATTAAAAGGCTTTCATCTTTTCCTCGTAGTATGGCGACAACCACCGATCTTTGTCACCTGTTAAACATCTGTCAAACCCTAGCCTACGGGCCCGCTGGGACATGTGTCAACCGGTCGCATGGTCGCATAATAGAAATTCTTGACATGTCATCATGTGACAACCAATCATTTGAAACCCTTTGAAGACCCGAGCCCACCATCCATCACACTTGTGCAGTTAGGGAATGCCAACAAATAGGAAATTATGAGGTCGAAAACACACAGGGTTTCTGGCACCAAAAGACAAGTGCACAAAAGCTAGAAGGCACAAGGCTGAAAATAATAAGGGTTTTCACATAGACCGAAAACATCATGAATTTTCAAAAATACTGTGGGTTTTCAACACTGTGGTAGATTTTGAAATTATTTTCCTACAGACCTTAGAGCTTGAATAACTTTCTAGATTTTGCAATTCAGAACATGCAATTTGTACTGGAGCAAGGTGATACAATGAAGAACACAGGGCATGACACTTTACAAAAACATTTGTAGGGAAGATTTCATTTTCACAAGATTTTTGCTATTACAGAAAAATGGCCTAACATCCTCCACCATAATATACCCCCGCACTACATCAGTAGTATCCTCCCCTACAATCATCACTCCAAAATCCATTCCAATCTACCTATCTCACTGGGCAATCTCCACATTCCACTCCATAATATCCACCTCAAAATCATCCTTATTCACCAACACCACTAGAACCTTTCCAAATGGGAGTACCCACTCCAACACCAGTCCATTCTAAGTGGGAAGCAATGAATAATGTTCTTAAGGAGCTCCAAACTGGTATAGAGAATATGACCTTCAAGTTTGAAGAGGTGTGTCCCTACCCATTTGACCGATCAATCACAAATGTTCCATTCCCAAAGAACTTCAAGACATCCAAGTTCGATAAATATCAAGGAAAAGGAGACCTAGTAAATCACATCAATGAGTTCTATATGGCATGCCAAGAGGTGGCTTACAATGACAATTATCTTTTGCACCTTTTCCCCAAAAGCTTGGGAGGAACTACTATTGAGTGGCTTTACAAAAAACCATGTGGGACAATCACAACTTTTGCCGAGCTCTCTAAGAAGTTCATTGCCCAATATGCCCACAATGTTGAGAATGAGTTAACCCTATTAGACCTTTGCAAATCAAAATAGAAAGAAGGAGAAAGTCTAGTAGAACATCTACAATGATAGCAGAACCTCACTACCAAGTTATCATATCAACTGCTTGAGAAGCATCTGACCAAAATCTTCATTGATAATCTGCATTCCAAACTATCCCACTTCATGAGGATGAATTGCATCCAAATGTATTAGGATATCAAGAGCAAAGGGATAGGTATTGAAAGAGCTCTCCTAGATGAAGGCATGATCTGACATTATAAAAATGATCCCCAAAGTAAACCCAGAAATGATAAACCCCATTACTAGAATCATAACAAAAACATTGTTACTGATGGAGCCACTGACACCAAGCATGTCCAAATCATTGTGGCTAGTCCTGCACCTATTCCTGGATATCAAGAACAACCCCAAACTCATCAACAACCCATGCAACAATATCAGCCTCAAAAAAATTAGTAGAACTATTAGCAGCAAGCACATCAAGCTCATCAAGGAAATCCAACCAATCAGGTCAATGCCATCAATACTACTCCCAATCAGAACAAACCCAGAGCTCAGATTTATCAAAAGATCTTCACACCACTTGGAAAACCTCTAGATGTTATCTTTCACTAAATGGCCAAGGCCAACTTGATTACGTATCCACCAATCCAACAATTTGATGATGCCACTCCTATGCCCAACTGGTATAAAGATCATGAGTATTGTGACTATCATCATGTCAAAGGACACACTACCCTGAGGTGTATGAAACTCAAAAATTACATCCAAGATCTCATTGACCAAAAGGAGATCCAAGTAGACACACGTACAAATTCCTCACCTAATGCCAATTTAAAAATCTATCAAAATGTGTTCCCACAGTACAACGATGGGAATAGCCAAGCTAATACCAATCCTCCCCAGAACCATGACAAAGGAAAAAAAGAAGATCACATCGGCTGCAAAGACTATACCACTACCCATATCAATTATGAAAAGTTTTTTAGATGTATAACCCAATTAGAGCCCATAGTCAATGTCATCCACATCAAAGGAGTAGTTAGTCAATGTGTTGTTACCACCTATAGAGGCTAGATAACTATCACTGGTGCTTGTCCAAGACTAGCACATAATACACACAATGCACAATACAACCTCATAGAACATCTTGGGAACACACCAGCCCAAATCTCCATCCTTGACCTTCTCCACACTTCACCCCTCCATCAGGAAATCCTTGACTGAGCCCTCCATGAAGCACAAGTCCCCATAGATATAAACACTGTCCAATTTGAAAACCTTGTGGGACATCTATCCACACCATGTGCTCTTTCTGTCAAACAATTTGACATGCCAGCCATTGCACCTGACCACACTCTCCATCTTCGCATCGCCATCATGGTTAGAGATTTTTCCATGAAATGGATCTTGATAGATAATGGCTCAGGCCTAAACTTGTGTACTCTAAAATTCATTCAGTAGATTGGGTTCATAGAAGTTGACATTTCACATGAAGTAATCACAATCAAGGCATACAATAACTTGGAATGTACCTCTAAAGGTACCATTATGTTGCCTATCTAGCTAGGCATAGCAACACAAGACACCATTTTCCACATTTTTGATCTTGACCTACCATTCAACATCCTCCTCAACTAACCATGGATCCATTCCATCAAGGTTGTACCATCCACATACCATCAATGCATCAAATTTCTACATCAAAGCACTAAGGTTACTATCCATGTCGACCCTAAACCCTTTGCATACTATTGTGAGATGGAAGAAACATTCCCTCATTCCACTCATTGTCTTGGAACTGACATTGGCACTACTATTGCCAGCTCATCCCAATCCCATTGAGATCTAGAGACTATCCTCGCCTCCACTTTCTCTTCTGTTAAGATAAAAAATCAAAGTGTGGTGAATACATCCTAAATGATTCCTTTTTAGTAGGGGCCCTCCCACTTAACCCACATACGCAAGGGACCCCAAGTCACCAAAGCAAGCCTGCTAAACATAATCATGAAATCAAGAGAATGGGACCTATGACTTTTGAATCCCATGGCAACATAAACAGTCAAGAGATGGATCTTGACATCAATAGGTGGTTGTATAGAGATCCCCCACTACCTGACACTCAACTTATTGGCTACTTCAAAGACAAGTATCCCCAACCGCACAGGTATGCCATTCAACAATGGAAATATCAAGGTGGTGGTCTAGGACAACAAGAAGATGGAAGCAAAGATCCCATCACAGCATCAAAGAATCCTCAACATCAGGGTCTTGGCTTTAATACCCCTTACCTACATATACAAGAGCCCAATACTACAACTTGGGGCACCAACATGACTAGCGTTCCCTTCTTGAATAGCAAGGATGACCTTATAGAAATCGAAGACATCCCTAAAGAGAGAGAAAATAAATCATATGATGACATCTTTGACAATGATAGCCTCCTAGGCACTTTTTTCCTCCTTCAACTCTCTATTAATCTCATAGAACTTCCCCTCATCCACCCCAAACTCATAGACTGGGACCAACAAAATTTCACCCACGTCGATGAGTTCCAAAGCATGGAAGTGGTCCTAGAGTTCATGGGGGCATCAATTCCACAATCAATTCAAGATTCAGAGTCAACTCACATCTATAAGCTTGACCTAGAAGGATATTTTGGGGAGGAGGAAAGCTTTAGACACAAAAGTGAAATAGAAAGAGAAAAACATGAGTCTTTATGTGAAAACCCCTCTGGGGCACATTCTGATTCCAAAATAGTAAAAATAAAGGGTGTATATTCTAGTGAAAACTTGGCAATTCAAGCACTAGAAGATGAAGACTTGCCTCTTCTTCCTATACATGATTATAGACCTGAGCAGTCACCAATCATCATAAAAGAAACCAAGCCAATCAACTTGGGTATAGAAGAATGTCCCAGAATCATATACATTGCAACATCTTTAATAGAGGGTGAAGAACTGGCTTTCACTGCACTTCTCCATGAAGCTACTGGGAAATTTGCATGGTCATATGCACACATGCCTGGCCTTGATCATAATCTTGTTTTTCATCATCTAGCTATGGACCCTAATGTTAATCTAGTAATGCAAAAACTACACAAAATGTATCCCAAAGTAGCTCTATTGGTAAAATCAGAACTAGAAAATCTCCTAGATGCAAATATTATTAGGGATATAGATTACTTAGATTGGATCTCCAACATGGTACCAATCATAAAGCCTTCAGGTGACATTAGAATCTGCAAATATTTCAGATACTTAAACAAGGCATGTCCTAAGGATGATTTCCCACTACCCAACATAGACATGAGCATAGATCTTACAATAGACCATGAGATGTTGTCACTTATGGATGGCTTCTCAGGATACAATAAAATTCATATAGCAGAAGAAGATCAACACAAAATAGAATTCACCACTCCGTGGGGTACTTTTTTCTATAACATGATGCCATTTGGGCTAAAGAATTCAGGAGCCACATATTAGAGAGTGATGATGGAAATCTTCCATGACATGATCCACAAAATCCTAGAAGACCATGTGCACGATATTCTTGTAAAATCAAAAACATGCCATGAACACTTTGACATTCTTGAGAGTGTGTTTTATCGTTGCATCATTATGGCTTGAAGATCAATCCAAAGAAATGTGTCTTTGGTGTTACATCTGGAAAGCTTCTAGGTTTCATAGTATCATGATGAGGCATAGAGATTGACCCCAAGAAGGTCAAAGCAATAACATAAATGCCTCCACAAAGAACACTTAGACAACTTAGAAGTCTACAAGTGAAGCTTTAATTAGTGTGTCAGTTCATCTCCCAACTACCAGAAAAGTACCAAACTTTCACGCATCTCTAGTGTAAAGACATAAGATTCAAATGGGACCCCATCTGTCAAAAAAGCTTTGACAGGCTCAAGGAATATCTAGCCAACTCTCCAATCCTAGTACCACCAGTTCTAGGATGCCCTCTCATACTCTACATCTTGACAACCACTACGGCACTGGGGGAACTCTTAGCTCAGCATGATGATGAAAATAGACACTACATGCCCAGTCACACAATCGGGCTCATTTCAAAGGTGGACCCACTCAAATATCTATTGTCAAGGACAACTCTCACAGGCTGTATGGAAAAATGGGTCATGCTACTCAGCGAGTTTGATATCCAGTACATAGATCAGAAAGAAATCAAAGGGAAAGTAATTGTTGATCATTAGTAGAGACACCACTAGTGGATGCCTATCCACTAATCATGGAATTCCCTAATGAACACTTATGTATGATCAAAGAATAGCCCATATGGAAGCTATACTTTGATGGCTCATATACATTACATGGATCAAGGGCAAGAATCCTATTCGTCACACCTCAAGGTGACTATATTCCAAAAGCATTCAAGTTGGGATTCCCATGTACTAATAACATTTCATAATATGAGGCACTCATCTCATGTCTCAAAAAAACCATTCAATGGAATATCACAGAACTAAAAGTGTTTGGAGATTCACAGCTGATTATCAAGCAAGTCCTAGAATAATATCAGACAAAGGACGATGAGTTGCTACCCTATAAAGAACTGGTGGATAGACTAAAAGAGCATTTCCTGAATCTACAGTTCACTCAGATACCAAGGCTTAAGAACAAAGTGGCTAATGCAATGGGAACCATTGGATCCTGATTGGATATTCCTCATGATTCAACTCAATACAAATTTTTAGTCGAGCAGCTACACATGCCTTCTTATGAGAACATCGATGCAAAAATTGTGTGTGTCTTGGTTGTTCCTCAGTCTCTATGGTACCATGACATCCATGCATATCTAAAGAATGGTATCATATCTCCCCATCTCACCAATAACCAATACCAAAACCTAATTCACAGAGCTTCCTGCTACACTCTTGTAGCCAACACCCTTTATCATTGAGGATATCACAAAATCCTCTCTAGGCGTTTAGATTCAAATGAGGCCATCCTAGCTTTACAAGAGGTCCACACTAGAATTTGTGGTGCCCACATGAGTGGCATGGTTCTAGCAAAGCAGTTGCTTCGAGTCAGGTATTATTGGCCAACCATGGAACATGATGCTTGTGAGTTCATCAGGAAATGTCTACCATGTCAATAGCATGCAAATCATATTCATGCACTAGCACAAGACTTGCAGCCCATTGCGCCACCACAACCATTTTCATGTTGGGGCTTTGACCTTGTCGACTTAATCACTCCCCTCTCCTCAGATGGACACAAGTACATAATAACTACCATAGAGTACTTCACCAAATGGGTTGAAGCAATTCCACTCACCCCAACTACTGGCATCCAAATATCCAAGTTCATCCTTTATCATATCATTTGCCACTTTGGCATACCATCTACCATCTTCATAGACCATGGCACACCTTTTGAAAACTAGCATGTGGATGATTTGTGTACCGAAATCCACATCCATCACCATTTCTCTAGTCCATATTTCCCGCAAGGAAATGGCCAAGCTGAGGAAACCAACAAAACAATCCTCAAAATCCTCAAGAAGGTTTTCAATGATTCTAGTCATGACTGGCACCTCCAAATAAATCCTACAATCTAGTCCTACCACACTTCTTATCTCATTCCCATAGGCACCACCCTATATTCCCTTATATATGGTGCCAAAGTTGTTCTATCGATTGAGGTTGAGCTCCTAGCATTACGAGTCTCCATGAATATATGAGGACTATCATGTGGCATGTCTTACATAGCTAGACTTGTTAGATGAAAAGAGACAACAAGCATATGATCACCTGGTTGCATACTAGAATCAATTGAAAAGGATCTATAACTAGAAGGTCCATCCTAGACAGTTCTAGGTTGGTGACATGGTCCTAAAGGAAAATCAAAATTTCCAAGCAAATCCAGAAAAGAAAGGCAAGTTTGAGCCTACTTGGCTGGGCCCCTATGTTGTCACAACATGCTTCAGCTCTAGAGCTTATCAACTATCTACACCAGAAGGTGAGCCTTTGAATGATCCAATCGACATCATCTATCTAAAGAGGTTTTATACCTGAACTAGATCCTACATATTCAGAAAATCCATAAAAATTGGAAAAAGAAAAAAAATACCAAAAAAATTAAAAAAAGAAAAAAGAAAAGAAAAGAAAAATAATCGTCCAATGGTGAAAACCTGGCAATTCAAGCACCGTGGACAAGTATGTTGGTCAAAACTTGGCAAACAGGCACCATACATAGTGGACCGAGTTATTATCTATCAAACTCCCATCCCCCCCATTCCAACCTTTCAATTTATTTTTCTCCCATCCCCCATCCCCATCCATGCCCCAACATTCCTCATTTTTATAATCCTCAAGCAAATCCACCATCCCGCCTGCACATATCTTGTACCATATCTTGCACATATCTTGTATCATATCCTATATCTATCTTGTATAACACAATCCTTCCTATACTATATCATGTATAACGAGATCCTCCTATCCCCAATCCTGAGCTTCTCTACATATCAGTTTTAAATATCTCCCCATCTATTGTACATATCATCATGTCCTATTATACATATCCTTGTTAGTCCTGCAATAGCATTTGATTAGAAATCTTGTCCTATTTTAGCCTTGTACTTCAGCAACATCAATTGTTGACTATTCTTGATCACAACAATTATTCTTGAACTTCATCATTTACCAGTGCACAACAAACACGCATTCTCTCATTAATCAACGGGTCCTTGAGGATGTATCCTTCCTCCTGTTAGACCTAATCTTCCACCAATCACACCAAGTCTATGTCAATGTATCCTTCCACATGTTCAGACCAATCTTCCCACCATTAGTCAATCAGTCACATCAAATCTCTCTCCTCAGCAAAGGATTTCTTTTTGGAGTTCTCATTTTGGTCTTGGATTTTTTCCTTTTGATCTTGTTAATCTTTTACGGCTTCACGTTCTTCTCTACTCAATGTCACCATGATCCTTTATATCATGGTGCACTATGAATGAGGAAAATTTGGGGCAAGGTCTTTTGATCTTTTTCTTTTTCCTCTGAGTCAGTCGGATGT
Source organism: Chamaecyparis obtusa (assembly GCA_027943335.1). Taxonomy (NCBI): domain Eukaryota; kingdom Viridiplantae; phylum Streptophyta; class Pinopsida; order Cupressales; family Cupressaceae; genus Chamaecyparis; species Chamaecyparis obtusa. Next base: position 311,669 of record BSBK01010236.1, on the reverse strand, counting down.
GACCCTTGCACATTTCACATGTGATCTTCTAGGTTACATGGTGCACTTGGGAAATGTCATTTGTTTGTGGTTTCTCCAACATCATTTCTACCATGTTTCCTCTTGGGTTCATGCGTGATGCTGGGGAAACCTTGTGTGTCTTTTTAGCATTAGTCCTATACAACACTGGTGATGAAGCCTCGTGTTCTTTTGTAACCTTGACAGGTCTCTAGCATTGCTATATCAAACTAGGCTGTGCTCTCCACATTTGCACTTGGAGCTCCTCAAATCCCTTGCATCCTGCATCATATAGATTAATCTTCCATCTTGCATCTCTCATGCAGCTGCATCCTACATTTTGCATTCCATCTCACCTTGCATTCATCCATCTTTGCTATTGGAAGCTTGGTTCTTTATCTCCCCTTCTTCCGTAGTCCTTCCCTCTTTGTTTCCTTTCGAGAAAATTCCACAAGGTTTATTCCTTGCATTATTTTCTCGAGGGGGCACAACCCCTTATTTCTCTAAAGTCTAGCCTAAAGCATCTTATTTTCTTGTCTTTGACGCCATGCCACTTGCAGCATTGCATCAAAGAGGGGCAAAATGTAGACACCTAAAAATCCTTTAGAAAATAAAGTATTTTTATTTTCTAAAAAACCCCTGATGACATCATCATTTGTTAATTAATTAATATATTTTTATACCATTATTTTCCTTTATTTTAATTAAACATCTTTAATTAAAGAATCTTTCCCCAAACCACTTTAATTAATTTTAAGTGATTTTTCCTCTCTTTATTCAATCAATATTCAATAAATGATGTCATGATCCCTAAAAAAATAAAATATTTATTTAAAGCCTTAAAACCCTAGAACCTTCTAGCCTTTCCTAAAACCCTTCTAATCTTCCCTAAACCTATTTAGGAGAAGTTACCTACTTTTCCTAAGCTAATCCAAGTCTCTTTGACTTTCGGTCAAACCCTTCCCCAAATGAGCCACACACACTCTTTTTGATCCCTTATACACTCATTTAAGGCTCTTACAACCTCATGAATGAAATCCTCAACCAAAAATCCTTTGAAATAAATAAACATTTATTTATTTCCTAAACTCCTAAATATCCTAGAAAGCCCTACACTCTTCTAGAAAGTCTTCAATCCTTATCCTTATCCTTATCCTTGACCTTATCTCTAACCTTGACTCAACCTCCTAACCCAAGCCCTTCCAAAATCCTATAAATACCCTCACTTCCTAAGAGCAAATAACCAATTCACTTTCAATTCATAGTAATGTTATAATGCTAGAATAGTTCCAAATCCTTAAAGCATTCATACTAATTGTTAGATTTCAATCATTTTCATTCTTTCATAGCTCATCATAGCTTAGATAATATGGATAAATATTACTTTCTTTCTTTTTTGTGCATTGTATTCCATCATCTCACACTTCATTTTGGATTAAAATCATTCTAGAATAAGCATTCATAGCCTAGATTGCATCATTGAGCTTGTAGGATCCTTAAGGCCTTAGGGGCAAAACGGGTTCCCTATACCTAGTTTTGTGCCACTATAGGGTTCTTATGGTCCCTATCCTATCCTAATATATCCTAATCATCATTAGGGATATGCTCCAAGTGATTCAAGGGCACACCCACATCCCTAAAGCTAGAGAAAATCAAACGGTGACAGGGTGCT
>BSBK01010236.1:0-305000 GCA_027943335.1 Chamaecyparis obtusa | reverse complement strand
GATAGAATTGGTAAAGAGTTAAGGGATTATTTTGTTTACCAAAATAATGACTTAACAATATAAAGGGATGACATCCTAGATGTTTACTATTGGTTAAAGATATATGGAAGCCAACCATGTAAATTTATTAGCCTTAATAACTTGTATATATGTAATTGTAATTGTATGAATGAAAAGGGTAATATGGTGATGATATGATATGATGCAAATGTAAGAGAAGTGAAGAAGACATTGATGCAAGTAGTATAAGGTTATGTACCTTAATCCATTTTTTTATTTAGTATACATTGTATATTACTTGTTTGGGTAGTGGGCTCGTCTTGTAATCAGATTTTATATCTAGAACTCCTAACAGGGTTGAGGCTTCTAACAAGGCCTATAGTCCCTTAACTAGGACTGATACACTATACATATGTAATAGACTCCTAACAAGGTCAACATCCTTAACAGGATACTTTTGATTAGTGGATCTTTGTGGGTACCATCCCCACTGGGGTTTTCCCTTGGCCAGGGTTTCCTTAAGAACATATCATGTGTTATGAGTTCTTTATTGTTATGCATATTGTTTAGTTTCTTTTGTTATGCATGTATAAAGATAATTTTTTATATCCATAATTGGGCAAAAGATAAAGTTTGTAGAATACTAATTCACCCCCCCTCTCAGTATTCTCTATTTTTAACAATTGGTATCAGAGCTTAGTTACTCGAAAAAGAAACATTCAAGGAAAGCCTAGCAGCTTGAGTAAGATCTCTATGGATATGGATCAACTATAGAAGAATCTTGAAGAAGCTCTTGAATAGATTGATTTTCTTACTATTGAAAAAGATACTTTGAAAAGAAAGTATGATGATGCAAAAGACCTTATTGAGAAATTGAAGAACAAATTAGAAGATCTAAGATCTAAAAAGGAATCCAAAATTCTTATTGAAGATTGTGATAGCAACTTGGAAAAAGAAAATGAGATCCTTAAGCATGAATTGAAGATAGTGAATTTGAAGCATAGTTTGAAAGATGGAAATAGAAAAAATGAAGTAAATCTGAAAACTGAGAATGAAAGTCTAAAGACTGAAAATGAAGAACTGAAATCTAAACTTGAAAAAGTGACATCTGAATTTAAGAAAGTAAATGTCCAGTATGCAGAACTTGAGAAGTACAATAAGATTGTGAAAGGTGAACTACCTCAATCCAAACAATAACTTGAAAGGCTATATTCAAATAGTGAGAAGATTGATGAACAAGTTTCTTTTGGGAAACCAGCCTATGATAAGACTGGACTTGGATTTAATATATTTAGAACAAATGATGAAAGTGAGAAACCAGATCTGAAGACATCTGAAAGCATAGATGAGAAGAAGCCTGATGAGATCAACAAATCTGAAGATGCACCTAAAGAAGAAGGAGAATCATCAAAGCAAGAGGAATCACCCAAAGGTATGCAAAGAGAATTCAAAGGTAGATGTTTTGGTTGTAATACTATTGGTCATATGAAAAGAGATTGCATAGGTAAACAGTTTAAACCTCTTAATGGTTATTGTTATAATTGTCATGGTTTTGGACATAGAGCTATTGAATGTAGAAGACCTAAAGTTATTGAGAATAATTATGGTAATAGAATGTTTAGGAATACTAACAATGTAGATAAGAGACCTACTGAAGACATGAATAGAAGAAATGAAGTAGTGTGTTATAGATGTAAAAAAGTTGGAAATATTGCTAGAAATTGTAGGTCACAGATTAATCAGCAAGGATAGAGATATGGGAACAATGGAATTGTTTGTTAGATATGCAATAGGATTGGACATACAAAAAGGTTTTGCAGAATGAACAATGGAACTTATCATCCGAACCCTAACCCTAGAAACAATGCAAGAAGGAATGAAGATACAAGTAACAGATAGAAAGATTGTTGTAGCAATATAGATGAAGTGAAGTATGTTAAAGGAATAGATCAAGAAGGCATAATCAACATGGAAGGTAATCAGATAGGTGAAGTATTTAGTGGTAAGAATGAATCCTTACCTGAACTATCTTTAAGCACTTAATTTATGTAAATTACAGTAGATTAGGAACTTAGAGTTAGTGTAGAAGTAGATTTATGATGAGATAAGTCTTGCACAGTTAATAGAAGATAGTTCATGATGTACTAATGTTATGGTTAAGAGTGCAAAAGAAAATATTGTGTTTAGTGAGATTGCAAGAAGTTTTGAGTTTTGCAGGTTAATAGGAATAACTTTTGAAAAGAAGCAGCAAAAGAATTGAATGCGATGTCAGAATTAAGTATGATTGAAGTCATAAAAGGTTATGATCAATGATATTTGATTGCCAAAGAAAATTAAAGTATCAAGGAGATCAAAAGTAGAGATTGGAAGTGTTTTGCAGAGATTTTGTGAAGGATTTAAGTGCCAAATCTTCGCAAACCCTAGAATCATGAATTTGAGGTATTTATCTTGACAAATCTTTGAATCAGTATAAAGAATTGGAAGGAAACATGGATACATCTTTGATTCACAACATTAGAGACAAGAATAGACCTAAATTGAAGAAAGAACCAATAGAAGCTTCAGAAGTAGACCCTGAGTTTGCTTTATCATCTGTAGTAGACAGAGTTTTGCATTTGGAAAATGTAAAGAGTTATCTTGGATGTAAACTGGAAACAGTAAATGACAATGATTTTTCAAGTGAGTATCAGAATATATATAACCAGGATATGTCATTGAAGCAAGGTTATGAACATTTGAAAAACAATGAAATTGTCACATATGGTTTGCAGTATGAATTCAATAATGAAGAGTGCACAAAGATCATCTTAAGCAGAATTCACAATGGGAAATTTTCGTTAGAAGATAGAGTGATTGACATCATAGCTGACCTAATTCATGAAGTCACTAGTTTATCCAAACTTGGTGCTATCCCTTTAAATGAGAAAAACATGAGGAAGATTGTCATTGACAACACTAGATCATCCTATAATGGTAGAGGTATTGTTATCAACAAGATTAGACAACATGATGTAAGATATCTATGTAAGATTTTGACTACAAAGTTTTGTGCTAATTTTAGAGAAGATGACATGATAGCTAGCATGGTTCACATTGCCTATTTGATGTGTGTGGACAAAGTTTCTATTGATGTGTGAGATTTTGAGAATTCAATTGTTTGAAAATTTGGAGAAGTTTAAGAAGTCTAAATATGCACAATTTAGATTCTCATCTTTGATTACATATATGTTTTTCCACCTTTTAAGAAGATTTCCTTACACAATTGGAAATAATTGGAATGATGGATAGTCTATGATGGAAAGAATAAACAAAGTTTAAAGAAATCATGTTATTGGTCAAGTTAATGAGACTGTTGTGTTAGTTTTGAAGACATTTCAGAATTTGGTATCTAACAGATCAAGGATTCCACAGTCACTTGTGGAGAAATATAAGAATGATATTTGTTTCATGATTGACACTGACTTTACTTACATTGAAGTAGTAGAACCCAGAGTTGAATTCATAGACCCTCTTGGCTATGAGATTTCTAAGATTGAGACAAAAGAGTATGCTGGAAGATTGTTGAAAAGTAAATTGGACACCCAATGCAGCAGGTTTGGAACTTATGAAGACAACCTTAATTTTGTTAAAGCTAAAATTGAAGAGAAACAGTCTAAGAAAAGAGTTGACAGTACCATAAAGAGAATATTGAAAGACACAGGGATGACATAAAGAGAATTTTTGATAGCTAAATAGGCAGCAACAACATTGAGAGATGTTGGACAGGGAGAAGTCTTGAGTGTACCACCTTTATCTAGAGTACAGAGAGAGCCTACACCAGTTGAAGTGAAAGTAGAAGAACCAGAAAAGGAACAAGTAACACCGAGCAAGAGAAAGAAAGAAATTGCTACTGGACCAGGAAAGAGATAGAAGACTATAGTTCAACTAGTACCAAGAAAGATTACAGAAGTTAAAGATGATACTAAGAAGAAAGCTTGGAAACCAAAAGTTGAAAAGCTAAATGAACAGATTATTGAGAATGGAGATTTTGCAAGAATGAATAAATATTATGATATTTATGATTATACTAATAGACTTAATTTGGAGAATGCTATTATGAAGCATATGATTTTGGTAGATAAGAAATTTGACTCTATTCAAGGTCAAATACCTAATGAATTGTTTACTAAACTTATTAATAGAAAATAGAGAGCATCTAAGGAAGACAAAACTCTAAGAGAGAATATTGTGAGAAAGCTTTGTGAAGTGAAAGATGATGATCATTTGAAGCAAATTTTGAAGCCCCTTGAAACTCTTTTGAGGACTAAGAGAAGAGCCATTTAGATCATGGCAGGACAGTATGAGCAAGTGAGAACAGAAACAGAGCAAGCAATAATTAAAGTAATGATAGAAATTATTGGAGAAACTTCAGTTGCAGCAAGACATGCAGTTGATGCTGAACAAGAGGATATTCCCTCTCTTTCAAATGTTAATATTGAAGATGATAAAATGGACATTGAAGGTACTAAGGTTACCTTGGACACTGAAGATAATGTATTTAAGAATTTAGATAACATTGTTGACAATTCGACTCTTGATGAACCAGATAGGACTAAAGAAGTAGTGTGGACTGAATTGGTGAGTGATGAACCTAAAGAGATAGAAATTCATGCACCCACTCCTAAGGCAAAGAAGATAGAAATTGGAACTTTGTTTGAAGACTTAGGTAAAGAAGTTGATGATGATGATCAGCTAGAGCTGAATAGTTCTTTGAATAAGATCATTGGAAAGAATAAGAAAGTAAAGAATTTAGAAGGAAGTGTGAAGGAACTAATAGAGAAGTTGCAAAGTATTGTAACTACACATATTTCAGAAGTAGATCCTTTGGAGAGAGCTAAAAAGGTACTAAGTACTTTTGATGATGAGTTTACCAACTTATCAGACATTACTAAAGTAAGAGCTCAAGAAGCTTATGAAGCTAAAATGCTTTTAAGTATGAGTCAGAATATCAGAAATACTATTATTAGTCTTGATTTTTGTATCAATAACATCAGGAAACATTTGGAGATTGGAAAAGCTTTGTACATACAGTGTACAAAACCTAAGATTTTGACAGTAGCAGAGGAGCAAAAAGTCAAGGTGAAGGAAGCTAAGATTCAGAATGAATCTAATCTTCTTTCTGGACCCAATGTAAAAGTAAGTGATGTTGAGAAGAAAGTTAGGAAGTGTTATGATGAAATAAGATCATTGCATGATGAAAAGAATAGGAAATTGAGAAGATTTGAACTTCTAAGAGAGCACATGTCTATGAAGTTGAGCATTATTGAGGAATAGTTAGAAGAATGTCTTACTGCTAAGACATCATTTCAGAAATTTAATTTTGAGAACCTTCAAGCTTGTCAAATAGTAACTTATGGATTAAGCACACTTCTGAATGTGGAAAATTCTATCAGAGAGTCATGGGAGAAAGATTTTGAAGCCATGAAAGTAAATTTTGTAGATTGTGTTGCAAGCCTAGCATCTTTGCAATAAGTAAATGGAGGTATAATCTTTTTTTTGGGTTACAATTTTGTAATCCTCCCTACTTTATTTTGTCATTATTGTCAAAGGGGGAGTGATTGTAGTAGAGCATAAAATTGTTATGTATATGAGGATTGTTACTCGTAGGGGGAGTATTGTATGTAGTTTTGTATCAAAAAGTATATTTTGAGGAGTTATAAGGATAGTATACACATTCTATACTATGGCCAAAATTTTGTTATACATTTTGAGATTTTGACTTGTACACTTAGCCAATTTTCTCATATGTTGCCACCAATGACAAAGGGGGAGATTGTTGGCAATTTAGCTGAAGTGAGTACATAGATGTTTTCATTATGGAAACATATTATCCACATTAAGAGAACACAGGTCAGAGAGAAAATATGGCAGATCACAATGCAAATTTGTTTAAGTGTGAGACAATGTTTTCATAGTGTACTAGGATACAATTTTGGCTTGCGACATTGACTAGAGCAAGTTCAATGCTTGCACACTTGAACATAGATGATATGATGGCTACTGATGACCCATCTCAGAGTGCAAGTTAGTACAGAATGTACGAAATTAGTTATGGTAGTTTTACCGAAGATAGTGTGAAGCCGACAGGACAGAATATTAAGACAGAATTAGGAAAGAGTTAAGGGATTATTTTGTTTACCAAAATAATTACTTAACAATATAAAGGGATGACATCCTAGATGTTTACTCTTGGTTAAAGATATATGGAAGCTGACCAGGTAAATTTATTAGCCTTAATAACTTGTATATATGTAATTGTAATTGTATGAATGAAAAGGGTAATATGCTGATGATATGATATGATGCGAATGTAAGAGCAGCAAAGAAGACATTGATGCAAGAAGTATAAGGTTATGTACCTTAATCCACTTTTTTAACCAGTATACATTGTATATTACTTGTTTGGGCAGTGGGCTCATCCTGTAATTAGATTTTTTATCTACAACTCCTAACAGGGTTGAGGATTCTAACAAGGCCTATAGTCCCTTAACTAGGACTGATACACTATACATATGTAATAGACTCCTAATAGGGTGAACATCCATAATATGATACTTTTGATTAGTGGATCTCTATGGGTACCATCCCCGCTGGGGTTTTCCCTTGGCTAGGGTTTCCTCGAGAACATATCATGTGTTATGAGTTCTTTATTGTTATGCATATTATTTAGCTTCTTTTGTTATGCATGTATAAAGACAATCTGTTATATCCATAATTGGGCAAAAGATAAAGTTTGTAGAATACTGATTCACACCCCCTTCTCAGTATTCCCTATTTCTAACAAGTCCATTGGGTCAACTGGTGATGACTTATGGTCTCCCAAGTCAGATCACCTGAAATGGTGGAAAAAAATTTTCCTTCAAAATTTTTGTTCAGGTTTCAAAAGTTATTTTGAGCCGATTTTGATGTAATAAATTGAAAAATAAAATAATTCTAAGATTGGTCTGCCCTAAGGGCTAAATTTCTAGAACCTTCTCGGGCGGTGGAAAATGCCTATATAAAGAAGGTCTATAGTGTTGTCTAGGGTAGTTTGGGGTAGAGATCTAGGTATTGATTTGAGGCTTTGTCCTATAGAATATTGTAAGGGAATGCCCATGTGGCTTTGCATATTGTAATTCTGAAAGTTTGTAATTCCACATTTGTGGAGATAATAAGAAGCCAATTTTCTATTCTTGTATATTGTTGTTGTTTCTCTATTTCTATTATGTGTTTGTCATATTAAGGGGAGCACCCTTCATCAAGTGGTATCAGAGTAGGTTTTACTGAGTGTGTAAATAGATCACCGACTATGAGGTAGTTTGCACAAGGACCGTGGTTAGGGTTTTAGCATGCATCATGAAAATGCCTCCTCAAATGGAACATGGTGGAAGAGCTGGTGTTGTAACACCTATGGTTAGAATGCTCCATAGAAAAGTGCAAGCATTGCAAGAGGAGATTCATAGAGGAATGTATCGTAATGTCAGAGATGAAAGCGAGGATGGAGCCGAAGAAGAAGATCAAGAAGGAGAAGTCAAAGTTGTGAACAAGGAGGAAGAAAGACTTTTTCGAGCCATTTCCAAGATTGGAAAAAGACCTAAGATTGAGGTTCCTGCATTTTTAGGATATCTTAACATAAAGGAGTTGATCGACTATATCAATGAATGTGAAGAATATTTTGAGTATGAAGATATTAAGGATGCTGATAGGGTCAAATTTGCAAAGGCTAGACTGAAAGGTCATGCAAAAATCTGGTGGCAAGAGATTCAATTGGAGTGAAATAGAAGAGGGTAAGATAAAATCACAAGATGGGCTCGAATGGTGGATAAATTGAAGTGGAAGTTCATTCCTATTGATTATGAGCTTGACCTACTGAAGAAGATGCAAAGTTTGAAATAGGCAGGAAGATTTGTTCAGGAGTATACAGAGGAGTTCTATCGAATCCTCATTAGAATAGGCCATGTAGAAGCTAACAAGGAGAAAGTTTCTCATTAGCTTAATGGGTTATGGCCAAGCATTAAGGAGGAGCTAAATCTGGTTGAAATGAATAGTATTGAAGAGGCATACCAGTTTTTCCTAAAAGTAGAGGAAAAGCTGAACAAGAAGTTCGAGACCAAACAAAATGGAAGAGGTCACGGTGGATGATCTGGTGAATAGTCATATGGAGGCCGAAATGAAGATCTGAAAAAGAAGGATGAGGCCAGTAGTAGTCAAAATTAGAGAGGAAAAAATTTCAATCATTTCCAAGATCATAACAATAGGGATCAGAGAGGAAGAGGAAGAGGACAAGGTTCAGGAAGAGGAGGCTTCCATGGAACATGTTTTCATTGTGGAGAAGAAGGTCATAGAGCATTTGAATGTCCTCAACACCAAGGAAGGATAGATAGGAGGAATGAAGACTAGGCCAGAGTGGCACATGTAGATGAAGATGCCAGATCCTAAAATTCTAAAGATGCTGAAAGAGGAGAAATGTTGATTAACAAAAGACTCCTGCTAAGTGGTGAGAATGAACCTGAACAAAGGAGGAGCCTATTTCGTAGTCGATACAAGTGTGAGGGTAAATGTTGTGATGTGATTATTGATAGTGGAAGCACTAACAATTTGGTGTTAGAAGAGATGGTGACAAAGTTGAAGCTCAAGGGATAGAAACACCCACATCCATATCGGATTGCCTGGGTGTAGGATGACCAAAAGGTCATAGTCAATAAATAGTGCCTAGTAAAGTTTAAGATTGGCAGTTACCATGATGAGGTACTATGTGATATCATACCTATGGATGCATGTCACATGTTGTTGGGCAGGTCATGGTAGTTTGATAGATGTGATGTACATGATGGTCATGCAAATACCTATTCTCTGACAAAGGATGGAGTGTAACATAAGCTAAAGCCATTGAAGGAGATCAAAGAAAAGGTATGTGGCAATGCAAGAATAACTTTTGTTGATGGAAAGAAATTCCTAGATGGTATAAGGCATGAGCATGTTTGTTTTACTTTAATTCTAAAAGTTGGTAAAGAGGAAGTAGAGGATGTACTTGTAGAGGTTGCCAATTTGTTGAATGACTTTCAGGATATTATATCTGATAATGTACCTAATGGATTACCACCGGTAAGGAAGATCAGTCATCAGATGGATTTGATTTTAGGAGCTAGTTTGCCAAACAAGGTAGCGCATAGAATGACAGCAGTAGAAAGTGAAGAGTTGAACAGACAAGTACATAAGTTATTACAGAAGGGGTTAAATTAGGAGAGCCTGAGTCAATGTGTTGTACCAATAGTGTTAGCATCAAAGAAGAATGGAGAATGGAGGATGTCTATAGACTCTAGGGAAATAAACAAGATCACAATCAAGTACAATTTCCCATTGCCACAAGTGGATGATATTATGGATTGTTTGAGTGGAGTTATGTATTTCTCAAAGATAGATCTGAAGAGTGGATATCACCAAATTCAGATCAGAGAAGGAGATGAATGGAAAACTTCCTTCAAGACAAAGGAAGGACTATATGATTGGTTAGTCATTCCTTTTGGGCTAACCAATGCACCAAGAACTTTCATGCAGCTCATGAACAAGGTTTTGAAAGAATTTCTAGGTAAGTTTGTCATTGTTTACCTAGATGATATTTTGATCTTTAGCAAGACATTGGAGGAACATATGATGCATATTCGTATGGTGTTTGAGAAGATGAGAGATGAAAAATTGTTGATTAATTTGAAGAAGTGCAGTTTTGTGAAGAAGGAATTAGTGTATTTGAGATTTGTAGTTTTAGAAGAAGGTCTGAAAATGGATCCAGAGAAAGTACAAGCTATCCTTGAATGGCCTACTCCAAGCAGTGCTACTAAGGTAAGATCTTTTCATGGTTTGGCTAGTTTTTATAGAAATTTTATCAAAAATTTTAGTAGTATTTGTGGACTCTTGACTGAAACAATGAGAGGGGATAGAAAAGAGTTCAAGTGGACTAGTGGGGTGGATAAGAGTTTTAAACTATTGAAACAAAAGGTTACTGAACAACCTATTGTAGCACTTCCTATTTTAATAAGGTGTTTCAAGTAGACTATGATGCTAGTGGTACTACAATAGGAGCTATTATGAGTCAAGAAGGTAAACCTATTGCTTATTTTAGTGAGAAGTTGAATGATGCCAAGAGGAAATATTATGTTTATGATCAGAAATTTTATGCTATAGTACAGGGCTTGAAGAAGTGGAGACACTATCTACTTCCTAAGGAGTTTTTTTTGTATACTGATCATCAAGCTTTGCAATATTTGAATAGTTAAGGAAAGTTGAATCAAAGGCATTTGAAATGGGTTGAGTTTTTGCAGAGTTATACATTTGTTTTGAAACACAAGAGTGGAAAGTCTAATAGGGTTGTAGATTCTCTTAGCAAAAGGAAACTATTGCTAACAGGGATGTAGATTGAGGTGGTTGGGTTCAAGGAAGTCAAGAATTTGTATCCAAAGGATCTTGATTTTGGTGAAGCTTGGAAAGCTTGTAAAGAACCTGTTACTCTAGATAGGATGAAGTGGCTGGATTTCATCATTCAGGATGATATGCCATTCAAAGGGAGTCAGTTGTGCATTTCAAGAAGTTCTATGGGGGAGAATCTCATCAAGGAGAAGCATAGCGGAGGATTGGCTGGACATTTTGGTCGTGATAAAACCCATGCTTTGGTTAGTGAGAATTATTATTGGCCACAGTTGCAGTAAGATGTCAAGAAGTTTGTATAGAGTTGTAGAGTATTGTAGATGGCGAAAGGAGTGAAGTAGAATACAGGGTTGTATTAGCCATTACTTGTAATAGAGAAGCCTTGGGAGGATATTAGTATGGACTTTGTTCTTGATTTACCAAGGACATAGTGGGGGCATGTTCAATTTTTGTGGTAGTTGACAAATTTTCAAAGATGGCACATTTTATTCCCTGCAACAAGACTAATGATGTTATTCATGTAGAAGAATTATTTTTCTGAGAAGTGGTGAGACTACATGGTTTGCCAAAGAGTATAGTTTCAAATAGGGACACTAATTTTGTTGGATATTTTTAGCATACATTGTGGAATAAGTTGAAGATAGATTTGAAGTTCAGTTCATCACATCATCCATAGACTAATGGACAAATAGAGGTGGTGAATAGGAGCTTGGCAAATTTGCTGAGATGTTTGGTTGGAGATAAGCCAACAGAATGGGATTTAATTTTACCACAGGCAGAATTTACATATAATAATTTTTTCAATAAGAGCACTGGTAAATCACCATTCCAGATTATATATGGGAGTAGTCCAAGAAATGCATCTGAGTTGAAAAAGATAGATAAAGGAGAAATAAGTAGTACTAAAGCTGAGGATTTTGCAGAACACTTGAAGAACATCCATGAGGAGGTGAGGAAGCATATTACCAAGATGAATGCGCAGTATAAGGCTAAGGTAGATGTGAAAAGGAGGCATAAAGAATTTTAGGTTGGAGATGAAGTCATGGTTCATTTGTAGAAGGAGTGATATCCAGTTGGTACATATAAAAAATTCAAAATGAAGAAGTTTGGGCCATGTAAAATACTGAAGAAGCATGATTCAGGAAATGCATATGAAGTAGAATTGCCTAATGAGTTGAATATTTCACTAGTGTTTAACATTTTAGATCTGACAGAGTATCATGAGGGAGGTGTTGAAGATGGGATCACAACATCACAGTGGAGTATTCCAGCAACTAGTTCAGATACCAAAGAGATTGAGGATATACTAGATAGTCATGTTTACAGAAGCACAAGGGATAGGACATATGAAGAATATTTGGTCAAGTGGAAAGGATGACTTGTTAAAGATTCATCATGGCTGACAAAGGAGGAGGTTAACCATCTTGGTTTTCCTCTACACACCTAAGACATGATAGAGTCACTTCTCAAATTACCCTGGGTGTCTGATGTAGGAGCATCTTAGGTGTAAGAGCAATCTTGCATCACCCAAAAATATTTATGTTTTTGTATTCAATAAGGGATATCTTGTGCAGAGCTATTATTTATGGAAAATTGCTATTTTTAGTAAGTTGGTCATACGATCTTGAAATTTTTTGATTTTACATGTGGAGGTTCATCTCAGTCATATCAGCCTGCCAGTAAAGTTTCATGGCTAGATCAGGTCTAGTTTTGAAGATATTGAAGATTTTTGGTATTGGCAGGAGGGTATAGAAACTTTGAACTCAATTTTGAAGGCTTTAGAGGCCTCGAATGAGGTCAAATATTTGGGTGATAGGCGCTTGCATGAGCTAAGCCTATAGAGTACTTTGTGGCCTTTCCAAATTGGGGTTATAATAGTCCATTGGGTCAACTAGTGATGACTTATGGTCTCTGGAAGTCGGGTCACCTGAAATGGTAGAAAATAATTTTCTCTCAAAATTTTTGTTTGGGTTTCAAAAGTTATTTTGAGCTGACTTTCATGTAATAAATTGAAAAATAAAATAATTCTAAGTTTGGTCAGCCCTAAGGGCTAAGTTTCTAGAACCTTCTCAGGTGGTGGAAAATGCCTATATAAAGAAGGCTCGTAGTGTTTTCTAGGGTAGTTTATGGTAGAGAACTGGATATTGATTTGAGGATTTTTTCTATTGAATATTGTAAGGGAATGCCCATGTGGCTTTGCATATTGTAATTCTGAAAGTTTTTAATTCCACATTTGTGAAGATAATAGGAAGCCAATTTTTTGTTCTTGCATATTGTTGTTGTTTGTCTGTTTCTATTATGTGTTTGTGGTATTAAGGGGAGTACCCTTCATCAAGTGGTATCAAAGCAGGTTTTCCTGAGTGTGTAAATAGATCACCAACTATGAGGTAGTTTGCACCAGGACCGTGGTTAGGGTTTCAGCGCGCATCATGAAAGTGCCCCCATGAAGGGAATGTGGTGGAAGAGCTAGTGTTGTAACACCCGAGGTTAGAGCACTCCAGAGACTAGTGTGAGAATTGCTAGAGGAGATTCATAGAGGAATGAATCTTAATGTTAGAGATGAAAGCAAGGATGAAGCCAAAGAAGAAGATCTAGAAGGAGAAGTTGAAGTTGTGAACCAGGAGGAAGAAAGACTTTTTTGGGCCATTTCCAAAATCAGAAAAAGACCTAAGATTGAGGTTCCTACATTTTCATGAAATCTTAACCCAAAGGAGTTGATCGACTGGATCAATGAATGTGAAGAATATTTTAAGTATGAAGATATTGAGAATCCTGATAGGGTCAAATTCAGGAAGGCCAGACTGAAAGGTCATGCAAAGATCTGGTGGCAAGAGATTCAATTGGAGTGAAATAGAAGAGGGAAAGATAAAATCACAAGATGGGATCAAATGGTGGATAAACTAAAGTGGTAGTTCATTCCTATTGATTATGAGCTTGACCTACTAAAGAAGATGCAAAGTTTGAAATAGGTGGGAGGATCTATTCAGGAGTATACAAAGGAGTTCTATCGAATCCTCATCAGAATAGGCCATGCAAAAGATAACAAGGAGAAAGTTTCTTGTTACCTTAATGGGTTAAGGCTGAGCATTCAGGAGGAGCTGAATCTGGTTTCAATGAATAGTATTGAAGAGGAATACTAGTTTGCCAAAAAAGTAGAGGAAAAGTTGAACAAGAAGTTTAAGAGAAGAAAAAATGGAAGAGGTCATGGTGGAGAATCTGGTGGATGGTCATATGGAGGCCAAAATGAAGATCCAAAAAAGAAGGATGAGGCCAATAGCAATCAAAATTAAAGAGGAAAAAATTCCAATCATTTCGAAGATCATAACAATAGAGATCAAAGAGGAAGAGGAAGAGGACAAGGTTCAGGAAGAGGAGGCTCCCATGGAACATGTTTTCACTATGGAGAAGAAGGTCATAGGGCATTTGAATATCCTCAACACCAAGGAAGGATAGATAGGAGGAATGAAGACTAGGCCAGAGTGGCACATGTAGATGAAGATGCTAGATCCTCAAATTATGAAGATGCTGAAAGAGGAGAAACATTGATTAATAGAAGAGTCCTGCTGAGTGGTGAGAACAAACCTTAACAAAGGAGGAGCTTGTTTTGCACTAGATGCAAGTGTGATGGTAAATGTTGTGATGTGATTATTGATAGTGGAAGAACTCACAATTTGTTATTAGAAGAGATGGTGACAAAGTTGAAGCTTAAGAGACAGAAACACCCACATCCATATCGGATTGCCTAGGTGCAGGATGACCACAAGATCATGGTCAGTGAACAATGCCTAGTAATGTTTAAGATTGGTTGGTACCATGATGAGGTACTATGTGATATCATACCTATGGATGCATGTCACATGTTGTTGGGTAGGCCATGATAGTTTGATAGATGTGTTGTACATGATGGTCATGCGAATACCCATTCTCTAACAAAGGATGGAGTGTGACATAAGCTAAAGCCATTGAAGGAGACCGAAGAAAAGGTATGTTGTAATGCAAGAATAAATTTTTTTGATAGAAGGACATTCCTAGATGGTATGAGGCATGAGCATGTTCATTTTTTTTTAATTCCAAAAGCTGGTAAAGAGGAAGTAGAGGATGTACTTGTAGAGGTTGCAGATTTGTTGATTGAGTTTTAGGATATTGTATCTGATACCTGATGGATTACCACTGGTAAGGAAGATCAGTCATCAAATGGATTTGATTCTAGGAGCCAGTTTTCCAAACAAGGTAGCACACAGAATGACACTAGTAGAAAGTGAAGAGTTGAATAGACAAGTACATGTGTTATTATAGAAGGGGTTGATTCAGGTGAGCCTGAGTCCATGTACTATACTAGCAATATTAGCACCAAAAAAGAATGGATAATGGAGGATGTGTATAGACTCCAAGGCAATAAATAAGATCACAATCAAGTATAGGTTCCCATTGCCATGAATGGATGATATTATGGATTGTTTGAGTGGAGCTGTGTATTTATCAAAGATAGATCTAAAGAGTGGATATCACTAGATTTAGATTAGAGAAGGAGATGAATGGAAGACTACATTCAAGACAAAAGAAGGACTGTATGAGTTGTTAGTCATGCCTTTTGGGCTAACCGATGCACCAAGCACTTTCATGCAGCTCATGAATGAGGTTCTGAAAGAATTTCTGGGTAAGTTTGTAATTGTTTACCTAGATGATATTTTGATCTTTAGCAAGACATTGGAGGAACATATGATGCACATTCATATCATGTTTGAGAAGCTGAGAGATGAGAAATTGTTGATTAATTTGAAGAAGTGTAGTTTTGTGAAGAAGGAATTAGTGTATTTGAGATTTGTAGTTTCAGTAGAAGGTCTAAAAATGGATCCAGAGAATGTACAGGCTATCCTTGAATGGCCTAATCTAAGGAGTGCTATTGAGGTAAGATATTTTCATGGTTTGGCTAGTTTTTATAGAAAGTTTATCAAAAAATTTAGCAGTATTTATGGACCCTTGACTGAAACAATGAGAGGAGATAGAAAAGAGTTCAAGTGGACTAATGGGGTAGATAAGAGTTTTAGACTGTTGAAACAAAAGGTTACAAAACAACCTATTTTAGCACTTCTTGATTTTAATAAGGTGTTTCAAGTAGACTATGATGCTAGTGGTACTACAATAGGAGCTGTTATGAGTCAAGAAGGTAAACCTATTGCTTATTTCAGCGAGAAGGTGAATGATGCCAAGAGGAAATATTATGTTTATGATTAGGAATTTTATGCTATAGTACCAGCATTGAAGAAGTGGAGACACTATTTTCTTCCTAAGGAGTTTGTTTTTTATACTGATCATCAAGTTTTGCAATATTTGAATAGTCAAGAAAAGTTGAATCAAAGACATTTGAAATGGGTTGAGTTTTTGTAGAGTTATACATTTGTTTTGAAATACAGGTGTGGAAAGTCTAATAGGGTTGTAGCTGCTCTTAGCAAAAGGCAACTATTGCTGACAGAGATGCAGATTAAGGTGGTTGGGTTTAAGGAAGTCAAGAATTTGTATCTAGAGGATCCTGATTTTGGTGAAGCTTGGAAAGCTTTTAAAGAACCTGTTACTCTAAATAGGATGAAGTGGCTAGATTTCATCATTCAAGATGATATGCTATTCAGAGGGAGTCATTTATGCATTCCAAGAAGTTCTATGTGGGAGAATCTCATCAAGGAGAAGCATAGCGAAGGATTGGTTGGACATTTTGGTCATGATAAAACCCTTGCTTTGGTTAGTGAGAATTATTATTGGCCACGATTGCAGCAAGATGTTAAGAAGTTTGTACAGAGTTGTAGAGTATGCCAGATGGTGAAAGGAGTGAAACAGAATACAAGGTTGTATCAGCCATTACCTATACCAGAGAATCCTTGGGAGGATATTAGTATGGACTTTGTTCATGGTTTACCAAGGACACAGTGGGGACATGATTCAATTTTTGTGGTAGTTGATAGATTTTCAAATATGGCACATTTTATTCCCTTTAAGAAGACTAATGATGATGTTCATGTTGTGAGGCCCACCTTCGGCCCACATAGTGATCCTATTTTATAGATATTAGCCTATCATTTTGATTATGTTACTTTCACAGATACTTGGACTCTGTCGACTACTGATATACTATGTTGACTCGTTAGACTATTCATTTTGATGATTCTGCATATGGGATCCATAGTGTGTGGATTTGGTTTATGTTATTATATGATGTTTTGTGAACCCGATGATCTTGATGATATTTGAATTATGCTATGGAATTTCATTTGAATTATGCAATTTAAATTATGAATATTATATGCAATTAAATGATTAAATTTAAGATTTGTTATATCATGCATGTTTAATGTATTGGTTTTCTTCCTTGAATTACTGATGCTGCACTGAGGTATTGCAGGTGGAAGGACCATGGAAACACATTTGGGGAAATCACTTTGAACGTAGGGAAACCAGTTAAACCAAGGCCCCGTCTATTAAGAGACCTGAGGCCTCGTTGTTAAGTATTTTTATTCGTAACAGTAATCTGGAGTGTATGTGTGTATTAATGTTATGTGTTGTGACATTGGACGTACCTTGTGTGAAATGTGATTTCGTAAAGTGTCACTTGACACTAATGTTAAATGTTATCAAGGTATGTCAAGTGTTGTGTGAGAGCACATTCTAGGATTTTTAGGGAAATCGTAGCACACCTTTTTGCCATAGGAACTATAATGCAATTCCCATTCCCCATTCTCGATCTTATTCCTATAAGTGAGTTTAGAGGGTTAATAGTGGCATTAGGAAGTGGTTTTATGCCTTAATAGTTAACCCATTCCATCTACCCATGGGTTAGGGGTATTTTCACCTTATAAATAGCCTAAAATTGACTTTTTGACCTTTTTAAAAATCCATGTGCAACCTTGAACGAAATTGCAACTTGCTTGAAAGGGCCTAATTAATGAGGTTTGTGGGGGTAGGTTTTAGAGGCCTTTTTAGAGGAATTTTGGAAAAGGATAGGCTATTCACCCATTCTCTATCTTTAGAGAGTTCCAGAAAGTTGGAGGAGAAAGCTTGGAGTTTGGAATAGGGCTCAATAATCCTTCCATTAGCATTGGACTTGAGGTAGGAAATCTTGCTCTCATATGGTTTAGAAGTTGTATGTGTTTTTGTGTTGTGTTTTTAGCTTCCCATGGTTGGTCATGGAGGAAGCTTGCTTTGTTTCATGTGGTGTTTTAGCTTCCCATGGTTGGTCATGGTGAGAGCAAGCATGCAATGTATTTTCTTTGTAATTGGATTTTGGGTTGTATCTCTTGGATTCACTCACCCTTGGGAGGGAAGAGAAATCAAGAGGGGGTGTGGGAATGGAGGCAACTCCATGTGTAGAGTCTCCTCCATGTGTGGGGAAAGATGAACTTGGGTGAGGGATTTTCCCCAAGAAACCTTGCATTTAGCCTGTGTGGCAATGGGGGTATAAGGAGGGAAGATTGGCCATGTGAGCCTTGTATGAAATTCAGTTATATGGGTCCATGTGTGGCCTTGTTTTTGTATGCATTGGTTATCTCCATGGTTTTGTCCACCCACACCCCACAAAGGATATTCATGGAATTCCTTAGTTTTCATCCTAAGGGAATTTTGAGTTTTTCATTGTATATGTTCTTGTTGTGTTTGTGTGTGAGTGTTTGTATCCCGTTCATTGTGGTTTCCCCAAGCTCGGGGGTGGCCTCATGAGAGGCCTAGGATGGGAGGTGAGCAACCCATGGTTCCTATCCTTTTTTGTTCATGGCAGGTTTTGAAGTCAAGATTCAAGTGAATGAAGTTTGATGGAGTTCAATTCCTTGGTTATGCTTGTTTGAAGAAACCATACTTTGATGTATGAGCATTATTGTAAAATGTGGATGGTGTATTCATTCACTCTATTGGTACATTTTGTTTTAGTATATTGTAATGATATGGAGGAAGTAAGCTTTCTGTTTGTATTTATCATTCATTGTAATTTGAGTAGCTTATGAATTGGAGCAAGGATGTGTAATCACTTGAAATGCATTCTCCTATTCTTTATGAAGTTGCAATGGTATTGTTGAAGTAGTATGAACAATGTTGTCTCCTTCCCTTGAATGTAAAGAAAGATAATATGTGAGGTGTTCTTGGTTATTCCAAAGAGAAGAAAGTTTCCAATTCAATGTGAATATATATTGTGAAGATCATTGTATGCATTTGATTTTTGCATTGCAATCCAAAAGGAAAATTATCACCTCTCTTAGATCTCCTCAATTTTGATATTGATAAGTTGATGTTTTAGATGGTTGAAGAAATAATGGTATACTTGAATTTGGATTTTGTATGGAAAGCATTACATTTACTTTTGTCAATTGAATTGCAACAATACTATGATCTCTATCTCTTCCTATATTTCTGCAAACAAATTGGATAGCTTGTTGATCCATATGGATTTAGGAATAAAAGACTTAGATAGAATTTGATCTGAAACCTAGCAATTATCCCATTCTAAAGATGACTATTTGATGCATTTAATTAGTCTAAATTCCTCCTTAACCATATGCTATGCACCTAAACAAAGCATTCAAAACGAATTAAACCATGTGGAAGTATAGAGAGAACTATATCGTATCGAGATGGTTATATTAAAATGAGCATGTTAGCTTCAAAATGTATCCTTATTAGATGATCAATTTAAACTATAAATAACCATGTAGTTAACAATCCTATTATGACACCATTGGAATCTTAATGTTATTAGAATACAATTGAACTATGTTAAAAATTTCATTTATCAAACCATGAAGGATGTATTAGAAACAAAAAAAAATAATAATGACAATGCAAATAAAAATAGCACTCTTCAGAAAATTTGAGAGAGAAAAATGCTCTCTGGATTTTGTATGGGATAAAAATCCCATACAAAACCTTACCACAGACATTAAAATAGAATATCTATCTGCCACCTTTCTATGTTAAAATCATATAATATATCATTCAAATTTAGCACCATACCTTATTTACTCCATCCTTGAAAAATGGCGCATGGGAAGAAGCTAGTCTTTAGAAGTGGTTGAGCTTTCACTTTGGCCAATTAAGAGGCACCTTGAAAGTCTACTCATCATGGGCGCATGGCAGGGAGTACTTTCTCTAACATAAATGTTTGACAGCAATTTCAATATTGCTAGCTTCTATACTAGGAAGTGGCGCATGTTTTGGATGAGTGAAGGTTTGAATATTTAGTCTTTGGACATGGGCTCAAGACACTTTATGAGGTGTCATAGATCTTGCAGCCTTTTCTTTAAATTCCCCTTGCCTTGCATAGATTTTGATTGACCTTTCCTTCCCCTTTTGCTGGCGCATGATGGCTTTTTGTCCTTTTTTATGACAAGTGGAAAGTCAAGCTAGTTAGTAGGGTGGATTAGTGGGTAAGCTAGCTAGTAGAGTAGGATAGTTAGTAGATTTTAGTTGTTATTAAGTTAGATTAGAAAGTTGTTTAATAAGATAACTGGATATTATGTCTTGTCTTTAGATACTAGTTACTTTTTATTTATTTATTTTTGAATGTTTTTATTAAGTTATGTTAATTAGAGCTTTAAGGTCTTGTCTAGAATTGAATTAAAATTGAATGATATATATTCATTTGTATGATAATTTCATTTGATGATATATTTAGAATTGTATTAAAATTTATATTTTGAATTTTAAAAGTGTAGTTTTATTAATGGATAAATAGTAATTTAATCTTGTTAAAATAAGATAGTTTATTGATAGTGTTATTAAGTTTAGATGATCATAATGTTGTCTATGTATTTTTTTAGATATTTAGTCATGTTCTAAATTCATAGTTTATACAAAATTTATTAATAAACTATGGTATATTAATTCGTTAATATTGTATTAATTAATTAATATATAATAATTATTAATTGTTAATATTGTATTATAAGCTTCGATTACAATAATCACTAGCTAATGATAACTTTAAAATTGTTGATGGATTAATATGTGCATGGACTTTCATGGCATGTTTTCATTATCAATTGAATTTGAATTAATACTTTTGAGAAAACGGATGTCAATGATATCGTCAGTTTAAACTTTTATCCTATATAATCTCTTGATGATAATTTTACCACCTCATTCAGTTCTGGCCTCGTTATGAACATGTTGGGGGTATGGACAACCTTATTATAGGATAACATTAACATTAGACATTCTAGCCCTCTTAAATTACCTATAAGTTTTATAGATCGATGATTCTTCGATATTGATCGAGAAGGTGGTCAACGATCTCTTTCAATTATATTGATATCATCTAGCATCCTATGGATATTAAAACAACTTGTAGAGGTTATGACCTCCTGTCACTTTGAGACTTTGACATTACTACTCTTTCCCGCAACATTAACGTGAAACTTTTAACCTTTTAAAAAAAAAATTGTTGGTTGTGTTTTGACCCAAACTTTTGGGCATCACACATGTAGCAGAATTATTTCTTTGAGAAGTGGTGAGACTACATGGTTTGCCAAAGAGTATAGTTTCAGATAGGGACACAAAGTTTGTTGGATATTTTTGGCGTACATTATGGAAGAAGTTTAAGATAGATTTGAAGTTCAGTTCATCACATCATCCGCAGACTGATGGATAGATAGAGGTGGTGAATAGGAGTTTCAAAAATTTGCTGAGATGTTTGGTTGGAGATAAGCCAACAAGATGGGATTTGATTTTACCACAAGCAGAATTTGCATATAATAATCCTGTCAACAGGAGCACTAGTAAACCACCATTCTAGATTGTATATGGGAGTAGTCCAAGAAATGCATCTGAGTTGAGAAAGATAGATAAAGGAGAAATAAGTAGTGCTGAAGCTGAGGATTTTGTAGAAGACTTGAAGAACATCCATGAGGAGGTGAGGAAGCATATTACCAAGATGAATGCACAATATAAGGCTAAGGAAGATGTGAAAAGGAGGCATAAATAATTTTAGGCTAGAGATGAAGTCATGGTTCATTTGCAAAAGGAGTGATTTTGAGTTGGTACATATAACAAATTGAAAATGAAGAAGTTTGGGCCATGTAAAGTACTGAAGAAGCATGACTCAAGAAATGCATATGAAGTAGAATTGCCTACTGAGCTGAATATTTCACTAGTGTTTAACATTTTAGATCTAATAGAGTATCATGAGAGAGGTGTTAAAGATGAGATCACAATAGCACAGTGGAGTATTCCAGCAACTAGTTCAGATATTGAAGAGATTAAGGATATACTGGATAGTTGTGTTGGTAGAAGCACAAGGAATAGGACATGAAGAATATCTGGTCTAGTGGAAAGGATGACCTGTTGAAGATTCATCATGGTTGATAAAGGAGGAGGTTAACCATCTTGGTTTTCCTCTACACACCTAAGATGTGACGGGGTCACTTCTCAAATTACCCTAGGTGTCTAATGCAAGAGCATCCTAGGTGTAAGAGCAATCTTGCATCACCCAAAAATATTTATGTTTTTGTATTCAATAAGGGCTATCTTGTGCAAAGCTACTATTTATGGAAACTTTCTATTTTTAGTAAGTTGGTCATCAAAAATATTTATGTTTTTATAATCAATAAGGGCTATCTTGTGCAGAGCTGCTATTTATGGAAACTTGCTATTTTTAGTAAGTTGGTCATACGATCTCGAAATGTTTTGATTTTACATGTGGAGGTTCATCTCAGTCATATTAGCCTTCCAGTAAAGTTTCATGGCTAGATCAGGTCTAGTTTTGAAGATATTGAAGATTTTTGGTATTGGCAATAGGGTACAAAAACATTGAACTCAATTTTGAAGGCTTTAGAGGCCCCAGATGAGGTCAAAAATTTGGGAGAAAGGCACTTGCAC
The DNA here is from genome assembly GCA_027943335.1 of Chamaecyparis obtusa. Taxonomy (NCBI): domain Eukaryota; kingdom Viridiplantae; phylum Streptophyta; class Pinopsida; order Cupressales; family Cupressaceae; genus Chamaecyparis; species Chamaecyparis obtusa. Next base: position 282,710 of record BSBK01010236.1, on the reverse strand, counting down.
AAGTCAAGCCTGTAGAGCGTTTCATGGCTTGTTCAAAATGGGGTTATAATAGTCCATCGGGTCAACTAGTGATGACTTATGGTCTCCAGAAGTCAGGTCACCTAAAATGGCAAAAAATAATTTTCCTTCAAAATTTCTGTTGGGGTTTCAAAAGTTATTTTGAGCTGACTTTGATGTAATAAATTGAAAAATAAAATAATTCTATGTTTGGTTAGCCCTAAGGGACAAATTTCTAGAACCTTCTCAAATGGTGGAAAATTCCTATATAAAGAAGGCTTGTAGTGTTGTCTAGGGCAGTTTAGGGTAGAGATCTGGGTATTGATTCGAGGCTTTGTCCTATAGAATATTGTAAGGGAATTCCCATGTGGCTTTGCATATTTTAATTCTAAAATTTTGAAATTCCACATTTGTGGAGATAATAAGAAGCCAATTTTTTGTTCTTGCATATTGTTGTTGTTTCTCTGTTTCTATTATGTGTTTGTGGTATTAAGGGGAGCACCCTTCATCACTTCCTTGAAATGGGATAAGAAATTTAATGAAGCTTTCAATACAATAAAATAATATGTAATTAATCTATCTATATTGATGGATCTAACAGAATGAAAGACATTGTTATTATACATATCAACCACAAATTATGAGTTAGGAGCTCTTTTAGCACATCAAGATTCAAAGGGAAAATAAAGAGCTATTTATTACATCAATCGAACCTTGCTAAATTATGAACTCAGCTATGTGTTCATAAAAATATCTTATCTTGAAGTAGTGTTTTCATTTTAAAAGATAATAAACTACATGATGACACATCCTATAAAATTGATAGCTAAGTTTGATCCCCTCAAATATCCTTTTATCAAGTCATCTCTCATAGGAAGGTTAGAAAACTAGGTCATGATACTAAGAGAATTAAACATTGAATATGTCAATACAAGATCCATCAAAGGATAAGTAATTTTAGACTAGTTAGTTGAGGAACCAATATTATATTAAAGAACAATACAAATTGAGTTCCCCGATGTGGATATCCTTATTGTTACAACATGATCTAGGAAACTATACTTTGATGGATCATACACTCAACATGGCTTAGGGGCAAGTATATTTTTCATCACCCCTAAAGAGTATACCATTAAAAAATCTTACAAACTCATTTTTCCTTGCACCAACAACATAGCTAGGTATGAAGCATTTTTTGTTGGTATAAAAATGACTCTTCTATGGAGGATAACTGAACTATAGGTCTATGGAGATTCTTAGCTAGTGATCAATCAAATCAATGATGATCACTAAACCAAGGATGATAAGATCATTCATTATAAAATAATGGTAGATTAATTCAAGAATTATTTTACCCTAATCACATTTGAGCAGATACCTACGACAAAAAATAGAGTTGTTGATGCATTGGAATAACATGTTAGGAATAACAGTCCCCAATACAGCTGAGAGGGGGGTGAATTAGTTGTATGATATATTATTAAACTTTAAAATTTGAATAGAAGTAATATCAAATCCAATGAACACAATGAATTTCAACTCAACAATACAATATTTTGGTATCGGGGAAACCCTGTTAAATGTTAAAACCCCAGTGGGAATTAGCACCCACAAATGATGTATTGAGAGTATAGTATCCTTGTTAGAATATCTAGCCCTGTTAGGAGCTTATTGAAACATTATAGTACATAATCCTTGTTAGAGGACAAACCCTGTTAGGAGTCAAGAAAGAAGGGTGGGCTCACTGCCCAGGCTCACTACCCAAAGAAGGTTAAATCCACCTTCAGAACTCACTGTTCGCAACACAAGTGTATATGAAGAGATACACAGTATTTTGAACTATCTGACAACAACTATCTTTTCTTGATCAGTTCCAATGAAGTACACTAGTAATTCTCTACTCTACATCTAGCAGCCACAAGCTCACAACTTTCAAAATCTCCTTTACATCACAAACATTATCACCATATATTTTCTAAAGAAAAGGTCTTACATATATACCCTATTACATTCTACATGATCAAGTTGATTGATTAGGCTTTCCTAATATACAAACAGTTACATAAACCCTTGCAAAGATACACATGGTATCTAAAAAAACTATACAATGATTACATTACAAAAATTAAGGGCCGACATCCTTAATTCACATTTACCAAAAAAAATGTAGGCTACATCCCTCAAGTCATCTTCAAAATAAGTCATCTCTAGAACACACACCACATCTAATTTCATCTAGCATTCCATACCTTGTGCTAACCATAGAATATTATTTAGTACCTTTTATAGTATCCCTCAAGCTCTCATACACTGAATTCATACCTTATGTAAGATATACCAGAAACATAGATACTCACTCTCTCAACTTCCACTGTCACAGTCCAATAACCATTCTTCACCAAAACATTTTTAACTCATCCAATATGCAACATTAAATAATGTGATCTTGGATATAAGATCACAACATCTTCTTGTAGTCTCATCTGACTTCACATGTTCTGAAACATCCGTATAGTGTTTGTACATTGTAGTAACTAGCCTATTTTCTTCATAGAAACATATGTTGACATCAGTGACAAAATACTAATGACAACAATAGCAGCTCCAGCATCACTCAATGTAGTGATTAAAAATATTAAATGTAACAACCATTTTCATAATGCATTAGCAATATCCAACAATCTCCCTCTTTGGCATTGATGTCAACATATAGGAAAATCCATTAATCAAATTTTTTATCAATCTAAAGTATTACAACCAAAAAGTACTCTCATTGTACACCTCCATACAATCTCCCCATATAGTAGGGATTTTGTAATATAAATACTCCCCATTTGACAACAATGGAAAAGGGTGCCATAAATCATCAACTTTTCTTCACAACTTTCTTAAATGATCACTCCCCATGAGGAGTAGATCCCTACATCAAGTCTAGAATATGATAAGGCTCTAAAAACCTTTGGACTGATGCATCCCTACATCATTTAATTTTGACTAGGAGGGGCCTAAACCCCAAGCATACCTCTAAGATATTATAAGGTATCTTTTGGCAGTGGTTTTTTAAAGATGTATGCAATCTATTCCTTTGTGCTAATATACTCCAACTTTATTTCCTTCAGTTCCACCTTGTTTCTCAAGAAGTGATACTTGATAGATATATGTTTAGTTTTAGAATGTATCACTAGATTATTTGACATACTCACTATACTAGTGTTACAATGAATAACTACTGGCTCATCAAAAGTTATTCCAATGTTGTTCAACATTTGTTTCATCCAAAAAATTTGAGTGCAGTTAATAGTAGCAGAAACATACTTTGATTCTGTAGTAGATTGAGCTATACAATCCTGCTTCTTACTAGCCATGAAACCAACTTTTTTCCAAGGAAAAATACACCACCACAAGTACTCTACATTTCATCAATATTTCCTGCTCAATCAGCATCAGTATCAACATGAAGTTCAAAGCTATCATTGTTAGGATTAGGTAATACTGAGAGGGGGGTGAATCACTATTACAAACCTTTGACCTTTTCAACTTTAAACAATTATAAACAATCCAAAGTAATTTAGAAATGAAAAGAACATATAAGAATAAAACATTACTCATTACACCATGATTTGTTCTCGAGGAAACCCTAGCCAAAGGGAAAACCCCGATGGGGATGGTACCCACAAATATGCACTAAAATATAATATCCCTGTTAGGAGATCTAGCCCTATTAGGAGCCGATTGTTACATAGTACATTTCCTTGTTAGCAAAATACAAAACCCTGTTAGGGGTATACAAAACACCTAGTTAAAGGTGGTGAGCACACTGCTCTTACAATCAATATTTGTCTCAAAAGAGTTCTCAAAAAGGGAACAATACAAGCACTTTTCTTTCTTAGATAGTTCCATTTATAGTTCTACCTCTTACTGATCTCACATCTGATCTTTTCTCTTATATTCACAAACTTAATCCATCATCATAATCATAACCATGCTTCACTTTCACAAAAGTAATTTGTACTTATACAAAGTCAGCCTTCCAGTCAACCTCACAATTACCATACAAAACATAACAATAACTCATGAAAATGATATTTATGGATTGAGCACTCTTACATTACCAAAGAATTAGAAATATACTTTATTCACTTGCCTTATCACATTATCATATCCATTGTGCTTTCCTTAATCTTCACAACTATTCATGTACCATGTTACATTGTATCTCACAAATATGGCAACAAAAACTCATGTTCTTTTAACTAAAGCATGTATACATCCCAAAATACCTCCAGTTAACTTCTCAATCCATAATACCTTATATATCTTCATCGTTGACTAAAATTGTGGCACTGTACCCTATTATCCTGATTCTGGACTTAGTCATTTTCATGATTGTAACTCCAGTGGAAATATTCTTATCGTGTGATCACTCCAAACATAAGTGTTTCCATAAATGAAAACCCTCAATTGATTCTAAAACATCACATGCCAAAAATCTCTCCCTTTGGCATTGATGACAACACTTAGAAAAATGACTAAGTGTGACAATGCAACTCCCTTCTTTTCTTTTTCTCTTTTCTTTTTTTTTTAAATTTTCTTCTCTACATATAACTCTACTTATTTCTTTCTCTTCCTCATTTTTCCTCATATAACTCTACATATTTCTTTCTCTTCCTCATTTTTCCTTTTTTTCCTCTCCCTTTGACATCAATGGCAAAGGTATATACAAAATTGTAAAACTTAAGCACAAACGATTCAGTGCTTACTCACCAGATTTAAGACATCTTGGAAAGATTTTTCCAAGGTCTTAACTTCTTCAATCCATGAACTTATCAATAGTTCACTAACATGGATTAATCCATTTAGTACATATGATGTTGTCTCTACTACTTTAAGCTTAGTAAGACTAGGTACATACATTGAGCCTTTAACTTTTATCATCTTTGAGAGATGAGTCTCCAACATTATGAGCTTAGGAGTCAATAGGATTCTTAATAAGCCAAATCTATCTACAAGTCTCCATTTATTTATTTCTAGTACTCCTATCTTAACCAATAATCTAGATGATTCCTTATCTATTTCACCCATAGTTTGTGAAGATGAATCAAAACTTTCCATTAGATTGTCAAGGTTATCCTTGTCTTTGGCTATGATCTCCCCAATGTTCCTTAAATGTCTGTAGGGGTTTATGCAATAGCTATAAATTTTCCTGCCTTGTGCTACACAACTCTTGGCCTTAAGAGTGGTAGCCTTAAGAATGTTTAAGTCCCATGAGATGGACTTACAAAATTCACTCAACTTCTTCTCCAAGAAGTTAGTTTCAGCCTTTTCTTCTATTATTTTTAGCAATGATTCAAAATGAGTGTCGAAGCTATCCAATACCATACCAAGATTCTCAGCTTCATCTTTGTCTTTGAAGATAATTGGTGAGGGGAGTAGCTTGTTCACTGTTTCTACAGCCCTAACCATTACATTTTCTCTTTTGTCTCCTTTCTCAACTAATCTCTCCTTAGCTTTGGTGAAGGCCAAAAATGATAGTCTCATCAGCTCATCTTCATCCATGTTGTCCACATCAGAGCTAACTAGCTTGGCCATACTTTCCAACAATAAAGATGTGTCCATATTGACTTTAGAAACTTTTTCTAATGTTAATTTTTCTTCTTCCTTTTCCCCCTACTTTATTTCCTTCCCCTATTATTTTTCTTCTTGTTTCTCTTCCGATTTCCCTGCCACTGTCTTCTCTTGATCTTCAACCTCCATTGCACTATCCACATTGTCCAAAAATAGATCATTTACATCCTCCAAAGTGTCAAGGAAAAGAAATATGGTTGCATGCTAACTTGAACACTTTCATTTACTACCTTGGAACTCTCTCCTAAACCCAAAAATATAGGCTTAGAAACCTTGGGAAGTGAAACCTTATTAGGCATGGCATGCATTAGAACTTGGTCTAATGCCTTTTGCGTATCCTCAATCACCTCATCATACTTCCTAGCCATGATCTTGACTAATCTAGTCTTTGTCTGCAGTAGGGGTTTTAGTGCATTTATGATTCTTTCTCTTTCCTAAATTGACACAATCAGCAACATATCATCAATTATTTTATTTCTTATGTTCTCATCCTCTGAATGTTCTAATTGTTTCCTAATTTCTAGTTTACTGTATAGATTTTTGGGAATGTTTCCTTGAACGTCCAACAAATTCTTCTTAAAAACTAGCAGATGCTCAATGATAGTGTCTTCACTAACTACTTGGTCCTCATGGTTATATCTTTCATACTATCTGTTCACTAAAAATTGATTTCCATCTTTGATAACTCTTTTCTATAGTGATTTAAGATCTGGTTTCCAAAAGGTTTGTGGATTCTTTTGGACTATTTTCTCTTCTTGTTTCTCAGCTTCCTTTTCTTCCTTCTTCTTCCTCTTCACCTTTGTCTCTTTTTCTTTGGGACTATCTTTCTTACTTGTTCTTGTGGATCTTTTGGGAATAACTGTAGGACTGACATCTTGTGTTTCTTCCTCTTGAGAGGCTGACAAATCAACAATATCAATAGTAGGAGCTACTATCTTTTCTATCTCTAAAGGAATAGATGCATCAATGGAAATGCTAGAAGATGCCTCCATCTTATTTCTGATATCTATTAACTGTGCTTTTGTTATACCGACCATCACAGTGATGTCTTCAACAATCTTATTGACTTTCCTTTTTCTTGTTACCTTTTCTTGTTGTTCTCTGACTTTCTTATAATTTTCCCTATATGTTCCCCATCTTTCTTGGGTAGGGTCCTTTTCTACTACCATTACATGCTCCACTTTCATAGTTAGCACTTCAACACTTACCTCATATCCCATAGGATAACACCACTTAGTTTTGGGCTCAACTGCCTCAAAGTAGACACAATCTATTTCAACCATGAAATAGATAGTGTCCTCATGATTTTCTACTAAATTCTCAAGGATTGTGTACCTTTCTTTCATCTGCCTTTGCAACATCTTTATCATGCCAAACAACTCTCCATATACCCATTCTTCCTTCTATCTTCTATAGTATTCTAATATTTGAAGTCCAATGGGTTCATTGAATTTCCATGTTCTAGGATGCATGCCAGGAAAGTTTTGAATAATATGAATGTACATATGAATAAAAAATGAACCAAACCTAAATTCTTTGGATTGATCCTTCTTTATGGATTTCACATTCTCAATAAACCATTGAGCTATAATTTAACAAAGATTATACTTCTTGTTCTCTTTTACCATTTTGTATGCCATCATGATGACTCCAACAAATACAGAATTAGGTCTGCTACTATAAAACAACTTGTATCCTAGCAACATGTCTACCAATCTGACATCTTGTAAATAAATATCATTTACTATTATTTCCCTCTTGTCCCACTTTGAATACGTTAGGGTTTCAGCTAGATTTCTTAGGTGATTTTCTTGTACATGTAGGGCTCCTTCATTATCAAGGCACATGATCTCATGTATTAGTTGTGCACATATCTTAACAGGTTTTTCACCTATCCACAAAAAATGGTCATGAAATCTACTAAGAATGATCTTAAACCATCCAACTTCTATGAATTCCATGAGCCAGGTTAACTAAAGGATTGACTGATTCTTTAGGTGCTTAAATTATTCTACCATAGATCCATCAACTTCAATCATACTATTTAGTTCACTGAAGATGTTAACCTCACCAATGATTTCATATTTTTAGTTTATGTAAGCCCTAATATCTTCTACGTGCAATACGCCTATGGGGGTTTGTGAAAACACTCCCTCTAGATCATCCTCATAGGATTTGTATGAATTCCTCTTGAACTTATACCTAGGCTTGTCTACAATATCAAAAACTAGTGGTGCATCCATGAATTCTCAAAGAGATTAGGTCTAAATACCTTAACACGCCTGAATTCGATGCTTTTCTTCAGGCGATCATGTAACCACTCTACTAGATGACTGATAACCTTCTCTATTCTATTCTCCTTAAGCGTTGATCAAAAAATGGTGTAGATTTGAGATCCTTAAAGTCCTTTTATCCATCACAAGCTGAGTGTGTGTAATAAATATAGGTAGCTCAACTTGGCATGTCATCCAGTCAATACAAAAATCATGAACACGGAAGATGAATCTCCAAGTGTTGCTCTCTCATCCACAGACTCCAAAACATCTATACACATCATTCCTAAGCTCACATGAGCTTACTCCACATATACAGGGGCTGAATAATTTATGTTTAATGCATCCAATGCACCCCATAAGGCCATGCAGCCATTTAGGTGAATGCCTCAAAAAACTCATCATGTGAAGACACGGTATCATCTATTGTCTCTCCATAAACCACTACTTTATTTAAAACTTTCAACTTCCATATCTGGTCATCCTCCTTGCTCTCTGATTTCATGAAATGACTCCCAAAATCATATATGTACTCATCAAAAATCTTACCACTATCACCAACATTTTTCCTTATAACCACAAGGGGTGGTCCTCTTTGTTCACTAGGTCTTCTTGGTCCTCTTCTAATGTCTTCTCCATTATATCTACCAAACTTGACAATGTGACCTAGATTATTAAATTTGTAACAAGAAGGTGGTCTCCTTCTATCTTGATTAGTCTATAATTTACAATACCTTGATGTATGCCCAAAGTTATTACATTTTTTTACATGTGATCTTAGCTGTTGTGTCTTCTCTGATATAGTCTTGCTTGTACTTGGACAGATAAGGTTTTCTAAAATCTTCCTTCTTGTGTCCATATTCATAGAAATTAAAATAGTAGTTGGAAAAGGGTTTAGAGTTACCTTTACTTCTACAATCTCTTTTCATGTGACCAACTTTGTTGCATCTAAAACATCTACCTTTGAAGGGTTTGAACTATTGTCTGGGTTCTTTATGAGTAGGTCTCTCCTTAGGAGTAGGCCTTTCTTCATGTTGGAAAGTTACCTATATTGATGTATATGAATTGATATAGTGTTTTCATTATGGCAACAAAGTCATATAGTAGTTTGGAGTCAGTGCACTTGATGTAAAGATCAGAATTCAGTTAAGTGTTGAAGACTAGACAACATACAAAGTTCCTATAGCTTAGAGCATCAGTACACATGCATATGAAAAAATTATGGTATGCAGCCTAGAAGTTAATTTGGTTAGACTATATTCTTGCTTAGTCTAAGAGCTCATGATCAGATGTACAAGGATGAGAAAGTTACAGTCAGTTGAAGTTGCACAACCAGTGTGTTCCAGTGAAGAACAAAGCATGAAGCCAATAGTTAGTATTTTGGTTTGCAGTTATATTGTAATGATGTAAGGGCTATACACACATTGTATTTAGGTTGCCGACATTTATACTTGTTTATTTGTAAGAACTCTTAAGTTAATTAATTTGGAAGTGTTGTATGTAATAGGTCTAAGGGTCAACCTAGTTGTTTATTTTGCATGAGCATATAAATATAAGGTGTGCCCATTGTATTTGATATGGAAGTTAAAAGAGAGTTGTGATAAGAAGAGCAGAAGTGTGAAAAGATAGTATAATATGTATTAGAGCTTTGCAAGAGGTCAAAGCATTAGCGCATCAAAGGAACTGATCTGACAAGCAGTGTCATAGTAATAGTTCATCCTGTAGATATAGTGTGTATCTAAGATCATAAGGTTGTAGCCTTCACCACTTGATTAGTGAGCTCTTGGATAGTGTGTCCTCTCCCCTAATAGGGACTATTATAAAAGACTCCTAATAGAGTCTGACCCTTAACAAGGTCTACTGTACTTAAAGCATTGTAAAGAAACTCCTAACATGGTCAAGGATCTTCTAAAAGGGATCACAAAACACGAGTTCAGAATATTAGTGGGTGTCAATTCCCACCAGGGTTTTTACCTATTTGGGTTTCCTCGTAACCATATTGGTGTCATGTGTTGATTTCATGTTTCATGTTTATGTGAATATTTAATTTAGTACTTAAGCATATAAATTCAATATAAAGATTAAAGTGAAAAGTTAAAATACAGTGAACACTAATTTACCCCCCCCCCCTTCTCAGTATTCCCATTCCTAAAAAATAGTGTTAGAGCTCTAGTCCTCAACATATAAGTTTAACCACTTGAGGAGATCATGGACAAAGAAGAAATGAAACATCTAAAAAGGAATCTTGAAGCTTCTCTTGAAGACCTGGACAAGTCAGAAAGAGAAATTGAAGAACTAAAAGAAAAAGTCAATGATGCACGGTTGGTTATCAAAAGGCTAAGAAAGGATTTGAAAGAATTCTCTAACAGCGATCTAGGAGAAAAGGTCAAGAAGTTGAATGAAGAAAATGCATCTATGAAAGAAATTCTTGAAGAATTTTATGATAAGCTGATCAACAATCAAGAAGTCTACAATGAACAAATCAAAGAGAACCTTCAACTCAATGAAGAACTAAGGCAAGAAAACTTGGAAATCTTGGAGCTAAGGAATAGCAAAGAAAGCCTAGAGTCTAAATTGAGAGAAGCAAAGAATCATATTGATAAATTACACACCAGTTCTGATTTGATAGAATCTCAGTTGTATGCAAGGAGAGCTAAAGGAGACACTAGTTGTATTGGATACAATGAAGCAAAAAATAAAATTGACAACATGTGAAGAAGAAAGGACTCACAAAAGGACTCTACTAATGCTAAAAAGATTGAAGATCAAACCCAAGATAATGGTGGACCACATAAGAATGAGTGCAAGCCTATAGACCACACTTGTTTTTCTTGTAACAAGTATGGACACATTGCAAGGAACTGTATAGAAGTAAAACCTTTTAATGGTTACTTTTATTCATGTAATAAATTTGGTGATAGAGCTATGAATCACAAGACTAGTAAGAAGAATAGGATTCAACATGATCAGAGAAATTAGAATTAGAAAACTACAAGAAGTTCTCAGAATGTTACATGTCAAATATGTAACTATAATGGTCACTCAGTGAGACAATGCAGATTGGTGACTCATGTCAATGTGCTGAGGAATATAAGACCTCCAGTTATTTGTCACTCTTGTAAAAAGGCTGGACATATATCAAGGTTTTGTAGATCAAGGACACAAGTTCAAGAAAGCCCTAAAAAGGCCAAAGAACTAGTTTTAGATCCTGAAGGAGAAGTTAAGTTTGTGAAAGCCTCAGAGGATGCAAGATTGATTTGGTCAGAAGGAAATAAGGACAAAGTTGATGATAATGTATTGGATGCATCCATAATGGATGCACCTTCTACATCTGGATGAATGGCCCTCAGGGTCATAGGGGGAGCTAATTTAGCTCTAAACCCATGCATGGCTGGTATACTCACTCTTAGAGTATGCACCTTTGGACTTAATATTTTGGAGTATAAAGGTACCTTTGTGCAAGAGCACACATGTTGGTTGTGAATAGAACTCAAGTTGGAAATTTTGAAGTGATGGCCTAGTTTACATGACTTGCATTAATGGTGGAATTATCACTTTAAGTACATAGAAATTTATTTGATTACTCATTGAATTCAAATTTAGAGTGATAAGAGAGTAGAAAGAGCCTTAGAAGTTGTTTTGAAGACTTGAAGATTGATCTATCAGAGATTTGTAGCAATTAGCAATGCATTTGGTTGGTTGCAAAAACCCTAGTTTGTCACACCAATCTAGAAGTCTTCAGATTATCTTAGAGATCAATTGGAAAGTGATCAAATAAGTAAGTCATGGCCACTCCCATAGTTTTTGATGTTGCTAAGAAGAAGGGATATGAATTCAAGAAAAATCCTTTCAAGTCAACCCTAGATGATTTAGAGGGAGCATTCTCCTACATGCCTATGGGTGTTATGCATGTGGAAGACATTAGGGCTTATATCTACTGCAAGAAAGAACCAGTAGGGTTAGATAGGTTAAGGGCGCACATGGATACCATGTTGAAACTAGACAAAATATTCATGGATGAATATGTTAAATGGAATGATCACCCTATTGTTGAGTATGCTATGGCATATGAATTCTATGAGACAAAATGGATAAATATTTAATTGAGAAGAATTCATGATGATTTGTTTTTGATTGGTGATGTGCTAGTAAGAATCACTAGTGACTTGATACATGAGATGACAGGCATTTCTAGGCTAGGTTCCATCCTTCCTATGGGCAAGGATGTCAGGAAAATGGTTGAGAAAACTTGTAAGTCAAGGAGTGATAGGTGTGGGATGACAATTGAGCCTATTGAGAAAGTTGACATCAAATTGATGTCTATGATACTTGGATACAAGTTCCATCACACTAGTAGGGTGAATAGTGTGTATGTGGGCACTATTCTAGCAGCCATTAGACTTGTGAAGGAAGATACAGAGTTCAACTTGTGTGAGATCTTATGTGCATAGTTGATTGATAACATCAAGGCCATAAAGCATGATAAGACCAAAATATTTAGGTTTGGGTCTTTAATCATTTACATGTACCTTCATATAGTTGGGAAAGTATCAAATATGTATTTGGACAAGTCTATTCCAACCATGCCATAGATATCTAACAAAGCATCCACTGAAAGCACATTGAGAGATTATATAACATTGGAATTGAAGACCTTCAAGGTCAAGATGAAAATGAGGTATAGAATTCTAGAGAGCATTGTGGAAAAGTATAAGGATACTATTTTCTTTATGGTAGAGACAGACACAAATTGTATGGAAGTAGTTGAGCCAAGAACTAAGTGGATTCATCCACTTGGTTATGAGGTAGAGGAACAAGTCCTTGAAGCATATTCATAGGTTCTACTATCAGCCTCCAAAGATCCTAATGAACCTAGGTGGGGAACTTATGAGGAAAAGACAAGGGAAGTTGATGCTAAACTAAATAGAGTAGCAAATAAGAGGAAAACCTCTAAGATTTCATCTAAGATACTCAAAATTCATGGAGTAACACAAGCATACCTTGACAAGGCAAGGGAAGAAAATATTGCATTGGAAATTGAGAGTGCATCCATAGAAGATGCTAAGTCTAATGATCCTAAGTTGAAAAAGGTAAAGATTAAGAAGACTAATGATCCAAAGGATAAAAAGGGTAAAATTGATGATATCAATCCTGTGCCCACTATTACAGTTGATATTGAGTCCACAGATGCATCTCCTAATATGCCCCAAGAGGAGAAAAAAATTGCCACAAATCACCCTTCAGCAATAAGTGTAGCCACAAGAAGCAAATTGAAAAATAGGTAGTCACCTTAGGAAGTAGGATTTATACCTAGTCTTCAAGTGTTAAGGACTAGAGTTGTAGATGAAGGAAGGCTAGATCAGATAGCCAAGTTCTATGACAAATATAATGAAATTGATAAGTCAGATATTCATGAGATGCTGATTAAACACATGATAAAGTTCAAGAAGATAGTTCTTAAATTGAAAATAGCAATTCTAGATAAGGTATGGGAGATAATGGATACCTTGAAGAGACAAGCCACTAAAGAAGACTTTAGAATAAGGGAACAAACACTTGATTCCACTCTTCTAGTATGTTCTATTGAAGAAAAGTCACTATTGTTGAATTTGGTGAAGCCACATTTAAGGACAAATATGAGAACACTACACCTCATGAACAAATATTATGAGATGATATCTAAGGAGACAAAGAAGGCCTTTGAAAAGGTATTCTTAGAGGAGCATATGAAACCTATGTCTGTGCCCATCTCTCAAGCACCTAGTGAGCAAGACAAAGCAGCAAAGACCATCAAGATACAATCTACAGGTCCACAGGATTTAATGCCTATAGTGGAAGCACAAATAGAGTTTGATAAGCCTACACCCATGATAGAGTCACTCAAGGACAACACCATTATCATTGATAATGTTGAGATGGTCATGGCGGCCACTAAAACTAACTTGGATAAGTTTGAAGAAGCTTTTGTGAGCACAGAAGAAGCTGAAATGTTATGTAACAACACACTGCCCACTCATCAAGAAGCATTGACTGGTGATGAGAAAGAAGAAGAAAAGATAGAAGAAAAAGAGGAAGAAAAGAAAGAAGAAGAAAAGATAAAAGAAAGTGAGAAAAAGGATGAAATGTCATTAAAGAAAGAAGTGGTGGATAGCACTCCCATCACTCCCTCTACATCATTGTTGTCAAGTTTGAAACCTGACACATCCAGTTTGGACTCATGGAGAGAAGAAGACCTAATTAAGTTCAACATCTTAGCTATGGAGAAAGCCAAAGAAAATCAAGTAATGAGGAATCCCCTCCTGGTAGAATCAATAAACATGTTGAACAATATATTACTAGAAGATAAGAAAGTATCAAAGATACACTTGATTGATCATTTGAGTACAATCATATCACATTTCAAAAATAATTTCTCATGCCTTGAAGAGTCTGCATCTCTAGTTGCAGAAGAAAAGTATCTGAAGAAGAGATTGAATGAATTGATCGATAACTTTGCACTTGACCTCAGTTCCCTCAAGACCGGTCAAGCATCCTTGAAAGAATTTGTAGATCAAGGAAGGAGAATCATTACAAAATGCATGGATCCAAACAAGCTTACGGATGCTCATTTCAAGAAAATAAAAGAGGTAGAAGCTATGATTGAGCAGGTAAAGAGTTCAGTGATAGACACATCCACATATGTGAACATGTGCAACAATGTCTACCAAAGTCAGATAGACAAAATTGAGAAGGCAGAAAAGGAGATGACAAAGTTAAGGGCTAGACAGACTTAGTTGAGGAATGCTCTTTCACACTCACTAGAAATTCTTAATCAAAATATCAAGGAGATTGATGCCACTATGGTGACATATGATCAAGGTCCTTCCATATATTTTAAGAAGATGGAGAAGATTCAGTATGCATTATGTGCCCATCTCTAGATAGTAAACTCTTTGATCACATTTTGGAAGAAGGAGATTCAGAACCTAAAGATTGCATATCCAGATGTTTTCCCTTAGTGAGTATGTGTAGAAATAGTTTTTGTAACACCTTTGTCATTAATGTCAAAGGGAGAGTTGTATATAATATGGATCATAATATGTATAGAGAGATACAAGTATATGTATAGATGAAAAAAAGTTTTTTGTATTAAGGACAATTGGCAACTTGGCCATATTCCTTTGTTGCCATCAATGAAAAAAGAGGATATTGTTGGAAAGTTGGCTATAATGATGTCTATGACTTGATGTATATGACTTGATATAGAGTCATATAGTAGTTTTGAGTTAGCACACTTGATGTAAAGATTAGAATTCAGTTAAGTGTTGAAGACTAGACAACATACAGAGTTCCTGCAGCTTAGAGCATCAATGCACGTGCACAAACAAGAATTATGGTATGCACCCTGGAAGTTAAGTTGTTTAGAATATATTCTTTCTTATTCTAAGAGTGCATGATCAGATGTGCAAGGATGAGAAAGTTACAGTTAGTTGAAGTTGCACAGCCAGTGTGTGCCAGTGAAGAATAGAGCATGAAGCCGATAGTTAGTATTTTGGTTTGTGGTTATATTGTAATGTTGTAAAGGCTATGTGCCCATTGTATTTAGGTTTTTGACATGTATACTTGTTTGTTTCTAAGCACTCTGAAGCCAATTCATTTTTAAGTGTTGTATGTAATAGGTCTAAGGGCCAACCTAGTTGTTTATTTTGTAAGAGCGTATAAATATAAGGTGCACCCATTGTATTTGGTATGGAAGGTAAAAGAGAGTTGTGATAAGAAGAGAAGAAGTGTATGAAGATAGTATAAGATGTATTAGAGCTTTGCAAGAGGTCAAAGCATCAACACATCAAAGGAACCGATCTGACAAGTAGTGTCATAGTAAAAGTTCATCCTGCAAATATAGTCTATATCTAAGATCAAAAGGTTGTAGTGTTCACCACTTGAGTAGTGAGCTCTTGGATAGTTCATCCTCTCCCCTAATAGTGACTATTGTAAAAGAATCCTAACAGGGTCTGACCCTTAACAATGTCTACTATACTTAAAGCATTGTAAAGGAACTCCTAACAAGGTTAAAGATCTTCTAACAAGGATAACAAAACACTAGTGTGAAATATTAGTGGGTGTCAATTCCCACTGGGGTTTTTACCTATTTGGGTTTCCCCGTAACCATATTGGTGTCATGTGTTGATTTCATGTTTCATGTTTATGTGAATGTTTAATTCGGTACTTAAGCATTTAAGTTTAGTATAAAGACTAAAGTGAAAAGTTAAAATATAGTGAACACTGATTCAACCCCCCCCCCCCTCTCAGTGTTCCCATTCCTAACACTTTATTCTTTTCCTCATTTTATTCTTCTTGGGTTTTTGAACTTTCTTCTTCATTGAATCCAACTCCAGACATATCTCCTTTAGGCTTTTGTCTTGCTCTTTCTTCACCAATCTTGAAACTTCTCATGTGTAGCTTCTTAATATGTAATTTGGCTTGAGTGAGTTCATCTTTAATGATCTAATTATATTTTTCCAATTCTTGATATTTATCTTTGTATAGGTCAAGTTTAGTCTTCATTTCACTTATCTTCTTGTTAGACTCTTTTAGTGATTCTTCAACTTTGTTTCTTTCATCCTTTTCATGCTAAATTTCTTTAATCATCAAAAGATTGATTTGTTCTTTCTCTTGCTCCAGCTTCTTTATTTTTTCTAATGTTTCATTGTTTGAACCTTCTTTGATCTTCTCCATAAGGTCTTTCCTCTAACTCTTTTCAATCTCAAGTTGTTCTTTTAGTTTCCTCATGAATCCTTCTACTCTTCTTAATTTAAATGTTAGTTCACCATTCTCAGCTTTCATCTTATCCGGATCTTCAAGTGCAACCTCAAAGTTCTCTTACATGTCTCTTGCATCCATTCTGATCTCCCTTAAGCTATTAGGCTTTCTTTCCAAGGTCCATTAGTTCTAATACTAATTGTTAGGATTAGGTAATACTGAGAGGGGGGTGAATCAATATTATAGAACTTTGATCTTTTCAACTTTAAATAATTATAAACAATCCAAAGTAATGTAGAAATGAAATGAACATATAAGCATAACACATTACTCATTACACCATGATTTATTCTTGAGGAAACCCTAGCCAAAGGGAAAACCCCGGTGGGGGATGGTACCCACAAATATGCACTAAAATATAATATCCCTATTAGGAGATCTAGCCCTATAAGGAGCTAATTTTTACATAGTACATTTCCTTATTAGAGGAATACAAAACCCTATTAGGGGTATACAAAACACCTGGTTAAAGGTGGTGATCACACTGCTCTTACAATCAATATTTGTCTCAAAAGAGTTCTCAAAAAGGGAACAACACAAGCATTTATCTTGCTTAGATAGTTCCAATTATAGCTTGACCTCTTATTGATCTTTCATATGATCTCTGCTATTAGATTCACAAACTTACTCCATCATCATAATCATAACCATGCTTTTCTTTCACGAAAGTAATCTGTACTTATACAAAATCAGCCTTCTAGTCAACTTCATAATTACCATACAAAACATAACAATAACTCATGCAAATGATATGTATGGAGTCAACACTCTTACATTACCAAATAGTCATAAATATACTTTATTCAATTGTATTAGAATGTTATCATATCCATTATACTTTCTGTAATCTTCACAATTGTTCATTTACCCTGTTACACTTTTTTACTATCTTTACATACCTTCCAAATACTGTATCTCACAAATCTGGTAACCAAAACTCATGCAATTTTAACTAAAGTGTGTATACATCCCAAAATACCTCTAGTTAACTTTGAAAGCCATAATACCTCATATATCTTCATCACTGACCAAAACTATGGCACTGTGCCCTATTATCCTGATTCTAGACTTAGTCATTTTCATGAATGTGACTCCAGTGGCAATCCAAGAAAGAATTTCATTTCACCTATCATGGAAATCTCAAATTCATTTTCCATCTCTTTAGAAAATTTCTCACATAGTTCATCATTGCCTCCAAAGATAATATCATCAACAAATGTTGGCAAGTTGTCTATACTAAAGTATATGACTAGATATAGTGTTGTCATTATGGAAAAAAAGTCATATAGCAGTTTGGAGTTAGCGCACTTAGTGTAAAGATCATAATTTAGTTAAGTGTTGAAGACTGACAACGTACAGAGTTCTTGCAGCTCAGAGCATTAGTGCACATGTGTACGAATGAACTATGGTATATGCCCTGGAAGTTAAGGTTGTTAGACTATACTTATGCTTATTCTATGAGTGCATACGTAGATATGCAAAGATGTGAAAGTTATAGTCAGTTGAAGTTGCACAGCTAGTGTGTGCCAGCAATGAATAGAGCATGGAGCTGATAGTTAGCATTTTGGTTTGTGATTATAATTTAATGTTGTAAAGGCTATATGCCCATTGTATTTAGGTTGCTGACATATGTACATGTTTGATTGTAAGCACGCTTAAGCCAATTCATTTGGAAGCATTGTTTGTAATTAGTTATAGGGCCAACCTATTTATGTATTTTGTATAAGCACATAAATATAAGGTGTGCCCATTGTATTCAGTATGGAAGTCAAAATAGAGTTGTGATAAGTAGAGTAGAGGTATGAGAAGACAACATAAGATGTATTAGAGCTTTTCTAGAGGTCAAAGCATTAGCGCACCAAAGGAACTAATCTGATAAGCAGTGTCACAGTAAAAATTTCACCTGCAGATATAGTGTGTATCTGATTTAGAAGATTGTAGCCTTCACCATTTGAGCAGTGAGCTCTAGGATAGTGAGTCTACTCCCCTAATAGGGATCATTGTAAAAGACTCCTAACAAGGTCCAACCCTTAACAAGGTCTACTATACTTAAAGCATTGTAAAGCTACTCCTAACAGGGTAAAGGATCTTATAACAAGGATCACAAAACACTAGTACAGAATATTAGTGGGTATCAAGTCCCACTGGGGTTTTTACCTATTTGGGTTTCCCCGTAACCATATTGGTGTCATGTGTTGATTTCATGTTTCATGTTTATTTCAGTACTTAATCATTTAAGTTCAGCATAAAGATTAAAGTGAAAAATTAAAGTACAGTGAACACTAATTCACCCCCCCTCTCAGTGTTCTCATTCCTAACAACAAAGACTTCTATTATCAAAACTCCATCTTCACTAGTTCTTAAATACAAATTACTATCAGCATTACCTTTTCTTTGTCTAACCTTCCATACCAAGCCCTTAGGGCTTGCTTTAGTCCATCCAAAGCTTTCTTCAATTTTCATACCGTGTCTCCATCTTCGCATAAAGGAAATTCATCAGGTTGTTCTATATACACTTCTTCTTAAAGATGCCCATTCAAGAATGCAAATTTCACATCCATCTGATATACCTTGAAGTTCTTATGTGTATCATGAGACAAGAATAATCACACAACTTCTACTCTAGCAATAGGAGCAAATGTCTCTTTGAAATATATGCCTTCTTGTTATGAATAACCTTTACATACCAATCTTGCTTTGTTTCTTACAACAACTCCTTCTTCATTAATTTTATTTATGAAAACCCATTTAGTTCCTATTACATTTTTTTTCTTAGGCCTAGGAACCAATTCCCAAGTGTTATTCTTCTTTATCTGATCTAACTCTTCCTTCATAGCATTTAGCCAAGATTCATCTCTACAAGATTCATCTGTAGTCTTTGGTTCAAATTGAGAAATCCAAAAAAATTATTCTCTAGCCTTTGATCTAATCATTACTCCTTGATTAGAGTTACCAATAATTTAATTTTCAGGATGACTGTTCTTTACATAACTTAGAGTCTTAGGAATCTTAGTAGCCTCATTTGCGTCATCATCACAAGTCTCATTTTTGCATTCAGCCTCAATAAGCTCTTCTTCTTTTGTAGAAGAAGTCTCTTTGATCTCTACATTATGATTACAGTCATACATTCTCTCTTGTATCTAAAATGTTTCATCTATCTTCACATTATTACTTTCAATCATATTCCTTAATCTTAGATTGATTCATTTGTAAGCCTTTCTCTTAGTAGAATAACCATGGAAATTTCCTTCATTAATTCTAGGAATTAGTGCAATACATTCATCCATCTTTCTTTCCTCTACTTGTATATGTTCCCATTCCTTAGCATATTCACCAAGCTCTTCTTTTAGGTTCTCACTACTAGTGCTTGGAAGTGCAGACATAATCTTCTTGTGTTTAGATGCTTTGAATGAAGATTCAACTTTAGGTATAGAATCTCCCATTTCAATAGCTTCAAAGGTAGTCATCTTTGCAATCAACATCTCTCTACTAAAGCTCAGAGTCAAAGGTATAGATTCTTCTATAGATATAGCATTACTCTTTTAAAAAGGTGTCAATGATATAAGGATCTTCATAATGACTTCTTCTTCATCATAAGTGCCTCCATGGTTTTTGATTCCAACCACAACCTCTATAACCCTTTGAACATAAGCCCTAATACTTTCATCATCCATCATTTTTATCTTCTCCATTTTTTTCTCCAATTCTATAACTTTACTTGCTTGGTATTCTTGTCTCCTTCATATAGTGCTTCTAATCTATTCCAAATCTAGTGTGTCGAATCCAAGTCTTTAACTTTAGTAAATTCTCCTTCAGAGAGTGCACTGATCAGTGCTTCCCTTGTGACCATGTTGTATGAGAATACATTCTTTTCATCATCAGTAGTTGATGGAAAATCATTCTCAGTCTTCATAGCTACCTTATTCTTTGTTATCAACCAATATTCAATACCTGAACATAGCAAATGAGGTCGCATCTTGTTCTTCGAACTATCAAAATTTTCAGGATCAAATTTTGGACTATCCTTCATATAGAATTCCATCTCGAAGATCACCTCAAGTTGTTAAGATTTTTCTCTAAGGACTAGTAGCTCTGATACCAATTGTTAGGAATAATAGTCCACAATACAACTCAGATGGGGGTGAATCAATTATATGATAGATTATTAAACTTTAAACTTTTAATAACAACAATATCAAATCCAATTAACACAATGAATGCCAACACAACAACACAATATTTTGGTGTTGGGGAAACCCTGTTAAAAGGTAAAAAATCTAGTGGGAATTAGCACCCACAAATGATGTACTAAGAGTATAGTATCCTTTTTAGAAGATCTAGCCCTATTAGGATCTTATTAAAACATTATAGTACATAGTCCTTGTTAGAGGATAGACCCTATTAGGAGTCAAGAAAGAAGGGTGGGCTCACTGCCCAGGCTCACTACCCAAAGAAGGTTAAATCCACCTTCAGAACTCACTGTTTGCAACACAAGTGTATATGAAGAAATACACAATCTTTTGAACTATCTGACAACAACTATCTTTTCTTGATCGGTTCCAATGAAGTACACTAGTAATTCTCTGCTCTACAGCTAGTAAACACAAGCTCACAGCTTTCACAATCTCGTTTACATCAAAAACATTATTACCATATCTTTTCCAAAGAGAAGATCTTACATATATACCATATTACATTCTACATGATCAGGTCAGCTGATTAGGCTTTTCAAATATACAAAAAATTCCATAAAACCTTGCTAAGATACACATGGTATCTAAAACAAGTATACAATGATTACATTACAACGTGACCCCACAATAATGGGTTACACTTTTTTAGACATGCTGATTTTTGCTGAAATAACACATTTTTAATAAAATATGATGATTTAAGCCTTGAGAGGTTCCATTTGAAGGAATTATTTACAAATGGTTATCTCAAATCCTCTTAGATGAAAAAAATATTGATATAACATCTATACTCCTCATTCATACCTACAATGGAGTCTCCTTCACACCTATTAAAATGCTAACAAAAAATCGCTTCGACTTTATCTTTGGGTAGATCAAATGAATCCATTTGACAAACCTATCTATTTAGTAAGGTAATACTAAGAAAAATATTTCCAATGATTATAATGCTAGTATAAATTTTTATTATGACTCTGTATTTTTAGTTTTACTAAATATAGATATTTCACTGTATCATGTCTACCTCTATGTTTGACGTTTATGTAAAAATAGTAAATGAGAGAAAAAAAATATAAAATATATATATGCCCTAGGTATTGAAGTTCTCTTTCTATCAAAAATAATAAAAATGAAATTGGATAAATACATGAAAAGTTATAAGCTATGTAGTTGACATATGTCAAAATTACAGTTAAGTCAACTTTAAATGTTAATAAGATATGCAATAGTCATGATAATTTCATCAAACCAATTTCATGCCCTCCGTATGGATGTTACAAAACTAAATTAAAAAGAAGAACATTAATATCTATTTTAGAAAAAAAGTTGTGCTCTATGAAAACAATGTAACTCTTTGAAAATGATGTTTTCAGCAACATACTAGATTTCATGTGAGAAAGAAAAGACCATTCAAATAAATTCAAAAATAAAAATAAAAAATATATTTAGAATCTAGATAGAAAATTCTAAAAGACTCTAATTTACTTCATCTTTTGATTTCAAACGATTTAATGAAAATAAGCATCTGAAGATGAATTTTTTTAAAAAATGTAGAGTTCAGTGTCCATTCAAGGAAAAATGTGTAACTGACTATTGCGGGTTCACCCTACAACAATTAAGAAATGAAATCCTTAATTCACATTTTCCAAACAAAATGCATGCTACATCCCTCAAGTCGGCTTCCAAATATGTCATCTCTAGAACACACACCATAGCTGAGGTCATCCAACATTCTATACCTTGCATTGACCATCAAACATGCTTCAGTACCTTGTCTGGCATCCCTCAAGCTTGCATACACTGAATTCATACCTTATGTAAGGTATAGTAGAAACACAGAGACTCACTCTATCAACTTCTATTGTCACAATCCAATAACCAGTCTTCACCAGAACATTTGTAACTCATCCAATATGAAACATTACATGATGCGATCTTGGATATAAGATCACAAAATCTTCTTATACTCTCATCTGACTTTGCACATTTTGAAACATCCATATAGTGTCTGTACACTATAGTAACCAGCTTTTTCTCTTCACCGAAATATATGTTTACATCAATGACAAAACACTAATGACAACAACATCAACTAGAGCATCAATCAACATAGTGATTAAATATATTAAATGTAAAAACCATTTCCCAAATGCATTATAAATATCCAATATTACATAACTAAAAACATAACTTTATCTGACAAGAACCTCATTAAACATTGATTTTTAATACCTTATATCAAAGAGGTCTTGATGGAGATTTACTTAGGTGTCTTGAGAGTGAGGAATTTGAAAATGCCTTATGATATATTTGTTAGAAAGTAAAGTCCACCAAGCTAACTAAGAGGGGGGGGGGGAGGTGAAACAGTTATTAGATAACTAAAATTCTTTTCTTCTTTAACAGATTTCAACCATGTAATCAATATAAATAACAACCATATAAAGATAAACATACACAGTAACACAATAACATAAGATATGTTAACTAGGGAACCTCTTGATCAAAGAGTAAACCCTGGTGGGAATGATGCCCACAAAAGATGCAATAATATGAAAATTCCTTGTGAGAGGATGGACCCTCTTAGGAGCCTTATCAAATACATTCAATACATATGAATCTTTGTTAGGAAACTTTGAATCCCTATTAGAAGATTCTAACCCTATTAGGAGTTTATGGAAGACAGAAGGACCCACTGTCCAAACAACTTCAAGGGAAAGATCAATGAACACACTATCCAACTGATCTCTATATTACTCAATAGAATAATACCAAAATATTTCCAATCTTAACAACTTATCACTTCTCCTCTAACTGTTCCATACCTCACTAGTTACTTCATCATATCTCAATAATAGATCTTTATACTTCACATATCCTCTTACAATAAATATTACCCAATTCCACAATTCACTTTCATACAATCTCTCAAATCATATTGCAATAAAGGAAAACAATCCTTCCTTTATACCACACTCAAATAATTACAAATGAGTCGGCCAACAAGGCTTAACCAATTACAAAATATAAACTTCCACACATTACACAATATTTTATAATTACATAAAACTGTCAGCTTCCAAATAAGATAATTATTCACTTGTGCAACCTATGACCATGTTTTCATGTCCACATCACTATCATAATGTATTTATCAATTGTATAACTTCACATTCCCAGATTCTATCCCGATTAGGAGATATCATCTAGTTTCCACAAGCCGCTTCTCAGAAACACTGTCTGAATACTTGAATTTTCATATACGGTCTTGACAATGAACAGAAGACACAACATAAAGTAAGTCCTCAACTTGGCATAGCTTAATCTTCAATATCCAACATGCACTAATACAAGCACTATCTACTTCATTGCTAATCTCTGGTAGATCACTGTGTTGACATCAATGACAATCACAGTCATGAATGCAATGACAACTTCTACATAATGGCTGTGAATACTCCCCCATAGGATATATTCAACATTCATTCCTAACAATCTCCCCCATTGGCATTGATGGAAACATAGATGAAAAAACATCCAAGTTCCATGAATACCAACACTGCAACACTACTACTCTAAAATATTTTCAAATCCTCTTCATCAATCAAATCTTGATTTGTTTTCCTATTTAATTATTATATTTTTCCATTTTATATTTCTTGTATCCTTCTCCCTCAAATTCTCTTCAATAAATAATTTTTCATGTATCCTTCTCCCCCATTGACATCAATGACAAATAGTACATCACTATGTCAACAACAACTTCAATGTCAAAAGACACTTTTCAAAAAATACATTCACTGTATTCCTCATGACTCAACTCAGAAAAACATACTCCCCCATAGAGGAATTACCCACATCCAGTCTAGAAAAGGATAGAGCTCATATACCACTGGACTCATGCAACAATCTGCATCACTTCTCAAAAGTAGGTTAGGGCATAACCCCAAGCATACCTCTCAGATACTCAAATTTATCTTTAGGTAAGGGCTTTATAAATATATCTACAATCTTCTCTTTTTTTCTTATATACTCAAGTTTGACTTCTTTCTCTGCAACTTTCTCTCTTACAATAGGCTCATCAAATTTTATTCCAATATCCTTCAACATTTGTTTCATCCATATTATCTGGTTACATTTGTTTGCTACTGCTACATATTCTACTTTTTCTATGCTCTATGAAGTAGAATTTTGTTTCTTGCTTAGCCAAGAAACCAATCTTCCTCCAAGGAAAAAAACTCGACCACTCATACTCTTTTTTTCATCAAGACTACCTCCCTAATTTGCATCTGTATATGCACATAGGGTAAAATCATCATATTTTTCATACCACAATCCATATTTAATTGTTCCTTTCAAGTACCTCATTATTATTTTTACTACTGCATAATGTGATTCTTTAGGATCAGCTTGAAATATTGCAACGATTCCAATCACATGTAATATATTTGGTCTTGTATGAGTTAAATATTACAATTATCTAATCATATATCTGTACCTCTTTTGTTTAACTATAGGAGTCTCATCTGTGCTAGATAACTTGTTGATGCAAGGAAGGGAGCAAGAGGGGCCAAAGGATGGCACACCCTAATGATCTAAGCTTGCAAAAAACATGCAGAAGCAACAAACAACAAGAGTGAGAGAGAGAATGCCAGATCCTTTCATATATAATCATCAATTTGGACCATACATGCCAGGCTATAAGGCCTTCCTAGTTAGGGCTTGATATTACAATGAATTATAGAAGTCCTCAAACATGCGAGGATCTGTCAGAATTCTCCAATCTAATGCCTTCTATCTCCTATCAAAAATGACTCCTAAACTACCACCAAACATCTACATTTATACAAGAAGCTATCGAGCTGAGTTGGCCTTTAGATCCACAATTAAAAAAAGTAATGGTCAAATCTAGGACCACATGCTTCCCAATGATGGATACAAACATTAATTCCATGATCCAATAAAAATACACAAGTCAACCACAATAAGAAAAAAAACCAGACCCGTCGATAAGCAAGATAACTAAGCAGTAGACAGACAACACCGAGCGCAAGTGAAATAACTAACCGCCAAGGAGATAACTGACCACCCTCGGTAACCAAAGGAAATTGAACAACAATATGATTAATAGAATTAGTAGAGTAATGAGAGTATTGATGCTTCTCACCCTTTTCCTAATCATTCACTTTATTCTAAAAATCTAAGCTGGCAAAGGTATGTCTTCTTATAACTCCATATTTTAGATTACACTCAATATCCATTGTCATTTCAAAAGCCTGATGTAGAATTTGGGGTTGTTTATCCCTCAGCAGGAAACCCATTTTTTGGCCAAATTCACTCAAGTAGATAACTAAAAAAATCTGATCATGTGGCCTACAATCCTAAGGGATATCATTCAGTGTCCTAGTAAATTTTCTATTAAATCTTGGAATTAACTCACCTTCCTCAATCTGAATTTCCATCAATCTATCCAACATTAATTTCACATCTAACAAACCATCACACTGTTCAATGAAGGAATAACCTAGCTCATCCCATGAAGAAATCGAAGCTGTAGGCAAAAATGAAAAACCAATCTCTTTCATCTCCTTTGAGAGTTTGCACAAACAACCTCATCCATAGATCTTCATGGTAGATATCAAAATCATACATCAAATCAACAAAAGCCTGCACATGCTTTCTTGCTAATTGGAACCGGTTCCTACTAAACTTTGGTAAATATTCTCTGACTTTATCAGGGATCTTATTAGGGAAACTAGGTATGCCATCATAACAAAATGGCACATATCCTTTGACAAAAGAACACCTATGAACCTCCATTACTGGCTGTAACTTTACATATACCACTGAAATTCTTGAAAACTAGTAACAAGAAGTCTACACTTGTAATCAACCTTCTCTTATCAGGCTTACTAGTTTGACATACTTCTCACTTGTATGAATAAAATCAAATTTTAATCTAGAAGTATGTAATTTAACTTATCTATCCTTTCTTCAATGACAAAATCACTTGATAAGGACCATGCAAATACACCAAATTTTGAATGTAGAATACCTGGATTATCTCTACTGAATGTTGTTGTTCTCTTCACATCTAACTAAAATCTAAAACAAGGCTTCACACTTTAGGTTCGTTCAAGCACAGAGTCACCACCTCCCCTTAGAGGATACAAATTCATTCACTGATCCTTCTTGAAACACCAACAAATTCTAGGCATTTCTCACAACAAAGTCACATATAATTTTAAGTTTTTACAACAACAAATCTAGGTAATACACTTGTAGATCTAAAAACAAATTTTAGATTATGGCATTTATGAGACTCTTCCCCAAACTGAATACAACAAGACTCTAGGATACTCTTAATGGTAACCTTATTTCATTCCCCAGCAGAGTCACGATTTTGTTAAAGCTTGTCCTTGCAGGACCAAACTTGAATAAATATATGGGCTTGATTCTTAGATTATGCACTCAATTTTGACAAGAAATAGTCTAATTGATGAGGATTGAAAGGAATCCTCCTTCTTCTTTGAGCTCCACATCACTCAGGCGGGTATTGCCTTATCTGGACACTCATAACATTTCTTGATGAACAAAAGGCCTGCAGACAAATTACTATGGAACAACTTTCAGACCCCTATGGGTATCCAATATCCCAATGAAACCAAATCTTACGCAATAGCCCTATTTTCATAGAATGAATCCGAAGACTAGAATAGACCTCCTACTACCTATTACCAACATGAAAGGAAAAGGTATTTCATTTCAATGATTTTAATGTTGGGTTGAAAGGACCCCTGAGATACCCTAAGTCTCTCATAGACCAATGCCTTATCCAATGGGAAATAGAGTCAAATACCTCACTGTAATAGAGAGCTATGAAACAAGAAGACAATACATCCTAATATGTTGATGGTTTACATCAAACATACACCATTAATCATACCTCACTTCAACAATCCACCTATGTTCCCAGATATGCTATCGCCTATTCAAAGGATTTTAAGCCTCCCCTTAGAAGAGACCTATAAATAGGCAATACATTAATCAACATCCACTGGAAGACAAACATGAGACATCTTTGATACCCCAGTTCATACACATCTCAAAACTAATCTTGAACTCAATTATCTCTACGAAGATAACTATATTGCAGACACATAGGAAATGCAAATAGAAAGATTAAACATCCTTGATGCTATAATCAACAAGTTTAGGATTCAAATGGAGACAATCTGATAATAGTACAAATATATTGAAATCTTATACATAAAACAAATTGTACAATTTATTCTATTCTCCAAACCTGAAAGGAAAGAGGGAACACCCTACATGCAGAGAAGAAGAAGAATATCTACAGGAAAAGGACCCTTCATGGAACCAAGATATGGAACTCAAAAATTGGAACCCTTCTAAATGATCTTGAAAATCCTTTTATAGGAACAAGGATTGCAACAAGCTATAGATCATTTAGGGAAAAAATATGTCTACAACAACTAGGTACAACAAGAAATGAAAGAAAGCAAGAAAATCCTAGAAATTTGGGTGAATTAGATCAAATCTGATTGTACAAATATTTTAGCTTCATATTCAAGGCTTACTAAAAACACAATTTGAACTGATTTCTTGTTGCAAGAAAAAAAAACTTCAATGCCAGGACCAATTAGAAAGATTTCACATGTACATTGTGATGCCCAAAAGTTGGGTCAAAACACAACCAACAAATTTTTAAAAAGGGTGATAAGTTTCTACACACAAGATGCGGGTTAGGAAAGTCAATGATGAGGTTTCAAAGAATCAGGTGATTATCCTCAACAATGTTGTTTACAAAGGATGCTAGATGAAAATTTAAAAGGGTAAGTTTGTCGATTATCATGTCGATCAAAATTATCATTCGTCGACTAGAGATCTCATAGGTCGATTAAGAGGAAATGATTGTCTAAAGTTTACGTTATCCCAAGTAGGTCATCAATTTTCAAATATGTTTAAATTAAGCCCAATTCGATTATGGAGCTTAAACTGTACGTCTTTGAAAATATTGGATATACAAGAGTTAATTTATAAAACAATTCAATAAATTACAAAATATTTAATTATAATCATTAATTAATATTTTGTAATTTATTAATTGGTTAATAAATATATTAATAATTTATAATTATTAATTGAACTAGATCAAGTTTATCTAATTTTTGGTTATTGGATTAATCAATTAATAATTGACCAATACTAATCTATTTGACATTTACTTTATAGATATAGATAATAATTAATCTATATATATAAGCATAACATTTAATAAATACCTTAGGAGTATTCCTTACTCCTTGATAATCTATATGATTAATAGATTAACGTTCAACAAATTGATCGTTGAGATGATTATCTAAATCTTTTTATATTGAAATTTTCTTCTAGCATCCTTTGGTAAAACAACTTTGAAGAGGTTATGGCCTCCTGTCTCTTGAGACTTTGTCATCATCACCTTTTACCCGCATCTTAAACGTGGAACTTATACATTTTAAAAAAATTTGTTGGTTGTGTTTTGTCCCGAACTTTTGGGCATCACATACATAGCATGGAAATCACTGACATCAATCAAAAACCTAGCCGCCTGTGTCAAATAATAGTCCTTTGCATTTACTCGGCATGGCACCTTAGGATAGAAAAATCAGATCTGTGCGGCAACCCAGATCCTCTTCATTATTTTCTTTAACTGCAACTATCTGGGAAAATCAATTTTGAACAACCCCTTTTGTTGCACACGACCAGCTATTTCAAACCCTAGAAAAACCCCTGTAGAAAGATTTGAATTTGAAAGAGAATGGCTATAGTATTAGGTTTAAAACATGAACATTGATTTTATTTCTTCCCAATAGATCGGGTGGCTCTCATTAATCTTCACAACAATCAACAAGCTATTTTGAAAAGTCTCTGCCACATCAGCACTTTGGAAACCAATGAAAATCGAGCACCTCAGAAATGACTGGCATGCAGACCTACCACTTGCAAGCCTTTGAATTAGACGGTTGTCACATGATTGCATGGCCTAGAAAGATTCCATGTGATCAAGTGACAACCGTAGATCTTCTTGCACTATAATTCCTCTTGAAAGATTCAGGCCCACTAACATGTCCTTGTCACCTAACCCACGACCAATCAGAACATCACAAATTGACAACACCTGGAAAATGGTCCCACTGCCATCCCCTACAGTCTGATACCAAATCAATGGCTGGCACATGATCTGATAGAGGGAGAATATTCCATGCACTTTTATGCTAGCCATTGGATCTTAAAAGCAGCTAAAAACTAGGCCCTGCTGACAAGTTCCAACTCACCATCCAGCTAGACTAATGAAAAGCTACCATTTGTGTACACTTGGTAGTGGACCCATTGAGAAACATCATACCACCTAGAAGATCGAATGACTGTTGTATGATCACATAGCTTGAAAAGATTCCATGTGATCATACACCAGTCATTGATCTTGAATCTCCTGTAGATGTCCATAAAGCTTGGCCCCACTTTGCCATATAAGCCACTCCATCGAATTAGATACTGCCACATTGAAATACCTATCAGTGGTCCCACTAACAGTCTATCTGAACACTTGGAAGATCAGACGACCGATGCATGATCTCATAGCCCACTAAGATTTCATGAGATCATGTGCCCGCCATAGGATTAAAAAGAGACTGAGATACCAGGTCCGCCGACATGTTACAAGTCACCGCTACATGTCATACTCCAATTGATCTATCAATTTTTCTGCTCCAACTCATTTCTGACTTGAACCAATAGTCACCAAACACCTCAGCTCCACTCTGACATTAGGGCCACCTGGATCATCTTTATGAAGAGGGCCTACCATCACGCGATCTAGTGACTAAAGAGAAAGTATAAGCCACTCGTGGAGTTGCTAAATGTCAATAAGAAACTACCAGAAAATAAGAGATTATGCAACCAATGTAGTTGCCCAATTGCTAAACATAAAGCTTAACCGCCCGAGAACTTGGAGAACTAGCGACAAACATAAAACATGACAAGGGCCTACAACATTCGCTAGTTCACTGAGTAATAAAGAGACATGAAACATTGTTAAGTGATTTAGTGAACACCAAGAGGGAAATAGTCACGTGCTCATAGGAGAACTTAAGTGGCCTAAAAAAGTAACGACAAATTAGAATAGGGCCTAGACAAACTAGGGTTTTTTCATGTAATGGCTAGAAATATGAATTTGACCTAAGGTTTCAAGCCGGAAACATGCAAAGAAACTTGCAGAGACCAAAGAAAAATATAAAGCCATGAAAATTTTTGCAGGTGCTAACACATTTGTTCACAACCTCAGTCTATCCATCAATTTGTGGGTGAAATGTAGAACTATATTTCAACTCGGTGCTAAATTTCTTCCAAAGTGCTTTCCAAAAATATCAAACAAATTTATTGTCTTTGTCAGAGATAATACTCCTTGGTAATCCATGCAATCTGACAATTTTCTTAAAGAAAAGATCTTCTACATGTACTGCATCTGATGTCTTTCTACAAGGTATAAAATGTGCCATCTTATAAAATCTATCCACAACAACAAATATTGAATCATTACCTCTTACTATCTTCGGTAAGCCAAGCACAAAGTCCATATTGATGTCAATCCAAGGTTTCTCAAGAACAACAATCAGTGTATACAATTCAGTATTCTAACTTACACCTTTTGTAACTTGACAAATACCACAACTTTTCACAAATTTCTAAACAACTCTATACAACTGCAGCCAATAGTACTTCTACTTAAGCAAATTCCATGTTTTATCAATACCAAAATGTCTAACCAAACCACTACTATGTTTCTCCTGTATCAAATTAGATCTCATCACTCCTCTTGATATACACAACTAAATACCTTTAAACAACATACCTTCCTAAGTGAAATTTTCATCCCATTTAGTATCTTGTTGATCTTGAATAGGTGCTCTGCACTTTCTCCATGGCTTAGAAAAATCAGGTTCATTTTCATACAAATCTCTCATCTCATCAAAACCAAAAAATTCAATTTTCATCTCGATTAGCAAAGATCTTCTTCTACTCAATGCATCAACAACTTGGTTAGTGACTCCACTCTTATGCTTTATCAAACATGTATAACTCTGCAAATACTCAACCCATTTCATATGTCTTTGATTCAACTTATTCTGACTACCCAAATATTGTAAAGCCTTATGATCAGTATACAACACAAATTCATTCAGTATCAAATAATGTCTCCATTTCTTTAGTGCTTGAACAATAGCATAGAATTCTTGATCATACACAAAATATTTCCTTCTAGCATCATTCAACTTTTCACTAAAGAAAGCAACTGGTTTACCTTCTTGACTCAACAAAGCTC
The DNA here is from genome assembly GCA_027943335.1 of Chamaecyparis obtusa. Classification (NCBI taxonomy): domain Eukaryota; kingdom Viridiplantae; phylum Streptophyta; class Pinopsida; order Cupressales; family Cupressaceae; genus Chamaecyparis; species Chamaecyparis obtusa. The sequence goes on along the minus strand of BSBK01010236.1, from coordinate 250,437 downwards.
TAATTGCTCTTCCACTTGCATCACATTCTACTTGAAATACTTTATTGAAATTAGGTAATGCCAAAATAGGTAATTTAGCAACCTTTTATTTTAAAGTCTCGAAACTTTTGTCATCTCCATGTGTCCACTTGAATTCTCTTTTGTCTCCTCTCATAGTCTCAGTCATAGCATTACAAATTGAACTAAAATTCCTTATGATTTTTTGGTAAAAACTTGCCAAACCATGAAATGATCTTATCTCACTAGCATTCATATGTGTAGGCTAATTCAAAATAGCTTCAACCTTTTTAGGATCCATCTTCAAACCATTAGCTGAAATAACAAATCTCAAATACACAATCTCTTCCTTCATGAATGAACACTTTTTCATATTTAGCAACAACTTTTCCTCTTTCAATCTCTACAAAACTTTTCTAACATGCAAAAAATGTTCTTCTCTGATCTTATTGAATATTAGAATTTCATCAAGATATACAATCACAAACTTACCCAATAATTTCTTCAAAACTTCATTCATCAACCTCATAAAAGTACTTGGTGCATTAGTTAAACCAAAAGGTATAACCAACCACTCATACAAACCTTCCTTTGTCTTTAAAGCAGTCTTCCATTCATCACCTTCTCTGATTTTGATCTGATGATTTCCACTTTTCAAATCATTCTTTGTGAAATACTTTTCTCTAGTCAAACTGTCCATTATATCATCCATTCTCAATATAGGAAACCTATACTTCACTATTATCTTATTGATTTCTCTGGAATCAGTACACATTCTCCATTCTTCTTCAGTGCTATTACAAGAGGTAATGCACAAGGACTCAAACTTTCTCTGATCAAACCTTTCTCTAGCAACTCTTGAATCTTTTAGTTCAATTCTTGATTCTCGTTAGGTGTCAACTGATGAGGTGCCTTATTTAGTAAACTAGCTCCAGGGATTAGATCCATACAATGATCAATGCTTCTCTTTGGTGGAAAACCATCAGGTACATTATCATAAATTATATCACTATACTTGGTGAGTAATTTATCAATCTCCTTAGGGACATTATCCTCTATTTTCTTAGTTGGCTTATTAGGAATCACACCAAAACATACATCATTCCTCTTTAATGAGTTAACAATTTTTCTTCCTTCCATCAAGCAAAAATTCACACATGTGCAAACATTACTAACAGGTTCTTCCATCAATGGTAACAAGATTTGTTTATTTCCATTAGCCACAACAGTAGACTTATGCAATCTCCCATCATATATAGCATGTCTATCATATTGCCAAGGTCTACCAAACAAAATATGAGAACAATCCATAGGCATGATATCACATAACACCTTATCATAGTATTTTCCAATCTTCAAATTCACATAACATTGTTCACTTACGAGGAGTGTATGCTCATCTTTGATCCATGAAATTTGATAGGGCTTCGGATGTACCAACCTTTCCAACTACAATTTTGTGACCATCTCTTCAAATGCTAGGTTCTCTGAGCTACCACTATCAATGATTACCTTCCAAACTTTGTCATAAACTCTACATCAGGTCTTGAAAAAACTTTTCTTTACTGAATCATCCTTCTTGCTTTCATTCCATAGTGCTCTCCTTACCATCAAGTTATTTTATATCACAGGTTCATTCGGTGACTCTTCTTGCACCAAAGCATTCCTACTGCTACCAACCTTTTTACTAGCTTGTGTACATTCAAAAGATCTATGTCCTTCTTCTCCACAATTATAACAAGTTCCTCAAAAAATTCCTCTACCATAACCACCTTAGTAGTTACTACCTCTGCCTCTAGAACTTTCACCTTGCCACTCAATCTTGCCTTTGTCCAGATTTGTCCAGCATCACTTGTGTCCAGCTACCATAGGTTTGCCAACTGGTTTACAATTCTCCATTCCAAATCTCTTCAATAAGTCATTCAAGTACTTTCTTTGACATAAGAAGATACCATCAATATTCTATGTTATCTAGAATCCTAAAAAATATTTCATCTCACCAATTATACTCATTTTAAATTCAGTCTTCATTTCATCTACAAATTTATCACTGGCTTCATCTTCTCCGCCAAAGATAATATCATCAACAAAAATAACTACAACCAACAAACCATTTTCAATTTCTTTCATATATAGGTTACTATCTGCTATGCCTTTAGTAAATCCTAATTTTATTAAATACTTATCCAGTCTTGCATACCAAGTTCTAGGTGCTTGTTTAAGTCCATATAAAGCTTTGTTTAGTTTACATACCATGTCTCCTTCATGAGTTAAGAGAAAATATTTAGGCTGCTCAATGTAGACTTCTTCTTCTAATTCTCCATTTATAAATGTTGACTTCACATCCATCTGATATACTTTGAATTTCTTATAGGCTTCATAAGCCAAAAACATTCTTACTACTTCAATTCTTGCAATAGGTGCAAAAGTTTCTTCATACTCAATTCCTTCTTGATGTGAGTATCCTTTACATACCAATCTTTCTTTGTTCCTTAAAACTTCTCCTTGTTCATTCATCTTATTTCTGAATACCCATTTAGTTCCTATAACATTCTTATCTTTAGGTCTAGGGACCAATTCCCAAGTCTTGTTCTTTTCAATTTGATCTAGTTCTTCCTTCATTGCTTTAATGCAATGCTCATCTTTACAAGCTTCATCAGTAGATTTAGGTTCAATTTGAGAAATTAAACATAGTTCTTCTTGTACCTTATTCCATGTCAGAACTCCTTTTTCTATGCTCCCAATAATCTACTCAATAGGATGATTTCTTGCTAGATTCCTTTTAGGTGTCACTGTCTTAGTTCTTGCTTCAACTCTAGGTTCTACTCTAGGTTCTTCTCTGATTTCTTCAATGTGACTTTCTTTCTACAATTCATTGTCAGTTTCATAGAATAATTCAATATTTTCTTGATCAATTCTAGTATGAGTTCCTTCATTTGATTCATAATCTAGCATTCTTTCCTAAATTTTAAACTTTTCATCAACTTTAACATTTGCGCTCTCAATAATAGTTTTAGTTATTTTATTGAAACATCTATAATATTTTCTTTTCAATGAATAACCAAGAAATATACCTTCATCACTTCTAGGGTCAAAATTTCCAATGTCATTATCTCTCTTAATATAACATTTACTTCCAAAATTTTTGAAATACTTAACTGATGGTGCATGTCCAAACCATAATTCATAAGGTGTCTTGTCTGTGTTTTCTTAGATTTGTACTATGTTCATTGTACATACTGTTGTATTCATTTCTTCTCTCTAGAATGTCTTTGCCAAGTCATTTTCAAATAGCATAGCTCTTGTTGCTTTAGTCACTGACCTATTCCTTCTTTCTACAATAACATTTTGTTCAGGTGTTCTAGGGGCTGAAAAATGTCTCTTAATGCCATTCACTTCACAAAAAGTGTTAAATTCTTTTGAAGTAAATTATTCACCTCTATCTGATCTTAAACATTTAATCTTCATTCTAGATTCATTCTCAACTTTGTTCTTAATTAGTCTAAACCTATCAAATGCCTCAAACTTTTCTATAAGAAATGCAATCCACATCATTCTTGTAAAATCATCAACAAGAATCATAAAATACTTTTCACCATAGAATCCTCTAGTCCTTGTGGCACTGCTCAAATCTATATGAACAATTTCCAACTTCTTTGTTGATGTAAACTTCTTGCTAGGAAATGAGCTTCTCTTTTGTTTAGCCATAACACATTCCTTGCAAATCATGTTAGTAGGTTTCATAATTTTAGGCAAATCTCTTACTACAATTGTAGTACTTACTTTTACAATGTTATCAAAGTTTATATGACAAAATATTCTATGCTAAAACCAACTGTCATCAATCTTAGTAATCAAGCATGTCATCTCAGCAGGATTCAACTGAAATACATTACCTTTGGTTCTTGATCTAGTTCCAATAAAATTACCATCCTTATCCTTGATTACACAAGTTTTCTTAGTAAACCAAACTTGATATCCCTTATCAACTAACTATCCAACACTCAAAATATTATGTTTCAATCCATCCAAAAAATAAACATCACCAATGTTAGTCTTCCCATCAAGAGAAATAGATCATATTCCTTTTATCAAACAAGGTGCATTGTTTTGAACTCTAACAATTCCTCCATCCTAATTGTTAAACTTTATGAATTTCTTCATGTCACTAGTCATATGATGTGAACAACCACTATCTATAATCCAATTAGATCTCTTTTCTACTTTTGAAACTAAAGCTTTTTCTTATCTAACTTTAGTTTTAGAGTTTTCTTATTTTATTGCTACGAATCCTATATCATCATTTTAATTATCACTTTCACTTAGGGATTTCTCCATACTAGCCTCAAATTATTCATCATTAGCATAGTAAAATTATTTAGATCTTCTAGGTTTAAATTTCTTTCTATACTTATTTACTCTCTTAGGACATTTAGATGCAAAATGACCATATTCTTGACAAGTTCAACATTTACAAATTTTCTTACCTTTTGGTTCTCTTTTCACAAGCAAGGCAATTCCTTAATATTATTATCTTCTTCATTCTTAGATCTACTGCCACTAGCATAATCTCTACTTACACTAATGCTTCTTGACAAGGTAGGATGAATACTAAGTGTGATGAATATTGTCTCCATTCTAGGTAGATCTCTTGACTGTATCAAGCTTATCTCTACTGCTTCTAGTCTTCCAAGAAGGGTTTCTCTAGTGAACTTCTCAGTACAAGGTATAACTTCCTCAATCCTCTGCATTGTATGCTTAAATATAGGAGTTAATATCTTTATAATTTTCCATATCACTTCATTCTTTGTCTTGTTTACTTCACATGATTTGATACCTATAACAATTTTTGACATTCTACCAATATAATTTCTAACATATTAAAATTCCATCATTCTTATATCTTCAAATACATATATCCAATTATGTAATCTGACTATCTTTTCATGTTCATCACCTTCAAAAGTAGATTGTAAAGCTAACCAAATTTCATCAAATATTCTTAGATATTTTGCCTAGCTGTACTCATTTTCTAGAAGGGCTGACAAGAGTGCTTCCATGGAAAGTATGTTACACATGAATAGATCTCTCTCCTCATTAGTACATTCTTCAATTTTGTCTTCTTCAATGATAGTCTTTTCATTATTTTTGATTAACCAGTATCCTAGCTCTAAACATAGAAAATGTGTCTTCATATTTTCTTTCTAGTTATCAAAGTCCACTCCATCAAACTTAGGGCTTTCTTTCCTAAAATGATTCACAATGGATCTCCTTAATTTGTTAAACTTTTCTTTCAAGAACCTTCTTCTCTGATACCAATTGTTAGAAAGTAAATTATACCAAGATAACTAAGAGGGGGGCGGGGTGTAAATCAATTATCAGATAACTACAATTCTTTTCTTCTTTAACAAATTTCAACCATGTAATCAATATAAACAACAACCATATAAAGATAAACATACATAGTAACACAATAACATAAGATATGTTAACTAGGGAACCTCTTGATTAGAGAGTAAATCGCATTGGCAATGATGTCCACAAAAGATGCAATAATATGAAAATTCCTCATGAGAGGATGGACTCTATTAGGAGCCTTATGAAATACATTCAGTACATATGAATCTTTGTTAGGAGACTTTGAATCCATGTTAGAATATTCTAACACTGTTAAGAGTTTATGGAAGACAAAAGGACCCACTATCCAAACAACTTCAAGGGAAAGATAAATGAACACACTATCCAAGTAATCTTTGTATTAATCAACAAAATAATACCAACAAATTACTGATGTCAAGAACTTATTACTTCTACTCTGATTCAGCTAAACTACAACGACTACTTCATCAAATCTCAATAACACATCTTTGTACTTTGCATATCCTCTTACAATAAATATTGCTCAATTCAATAATTCACATTCATACAATCTCTCATATCATATTTTAATAAAGGAAAACAATCCTTCCTTTATACCACACTCAAATAATTACAAATGAGTCGGCCAAAAAGGCTTAATGAATGAAAAAATATAAACTTCCACATGTTACACAATATTTTATAATTACATAAAATTGTCAGCTTCCAAACAAGACAATTCTTCACTTGTGCAACCTCTGACCTTGCTGTCATGTCCACATCACTATCATAATGTCTTTATCAATTGTATAACTTTGCATTCTTAGATTCTATACCAATTAGGAGATATCATCCAGTTTTCACAAGTCGCTTCTCAAGAATACTATCTGAATGTTGCTTCCACTAATTTACACATAACTGTCATGAATAATTTAATTTCCATATGTGATCTTGACCAAAAACATAGGACACAACATAATTTAAGTCCTCAACTCCACATAGCTTGATCTTCAATATCCCACATGTGCTAATACAAACACTGTCTACCTCACTGCTAATCTCCAGTAGATCACCGTGTTGACATCAATGACAATCACAGTCATGAATGCAACAACAACTGCTACAGAATGGTTGGGAATACTCCCCCATGGGATATATTTAGAATTCATTCCTAACAATATTAATTAAGGTATTTTTGGTTTGCATTAAATTAGTCTAACTGTAGATAAGAAACTCCTAAGAATTGAATATTTTTGTCTGACTATGGAAAATGATTCCTTTCAGTTTGTAAAAACATGCCAGAAACAATAAGTCCATGGTAATCTAATTCATGTACCTACTCAAGAATTTCAACCTCTTACTACACCATGGACTTTATATCAGTAGGGGTTTGAATTTATAGGGATGATCTATCCACCATCATCTAATGTACATAGGTACATCATTACAACCACATAATATTTTACTAAATGGGTCAAGGTTGTACCTCTCAAAAATTCTATAAGAAAATTTATATACCTATTCATTTTGAAATATATCATTTGTAGATATGGTTTTCCTTTTTACATCATCACTAAAAATGGAAAACAATTCAAAAACAAAGATATAGAAGAACTATGTGATAAATTTCATATCATTCAAAACTTCTCCTCCATAGACTATCTTGAAGGTAATGGTTGGGAAAAGATATCAAACAAGAACACAATGAAACTATTGAAGAAAATAGAGGATTATTCTAGAAGGGATTGACATATTCAATTGAATCCTACATTATGGGAATAACATACTAGTGTCAAACACAAACTAGAGCAACACCTTATCCTCTACTTTATGGATTTGAGGATATTTTACTCCTTGAAGTTGAAATATCTTATTTGACAATATCACTCCATGTAATCATATTAAATAAAGAATGCAAAGTGTCTAGACTATAAGAGTTAGAACTAATTGATGATCATAGAAAATGAGCCTATGATCATTTTTAAAAGTACCAAAAATGCATGTCAACAAGTTACAACAAAAAGGTGAAACCAAGAGACTTCCAAGTGGGAAATCTAGTGCTTAGAGAGAATCCACATAATCAAAAAGAAATGGAGAAGGGAAAATTTGAAGAAAACTGGTTAGGTCCCTTTGTCATAGTATCAACATATGGATTAGCTACCTATAAATTTTTTGTTAGGAATAGTCCCAAGAGATAATTGAGAGGGGGGGGGGGGGGGGGGTGAATCATTTATCTAAAAGTTTCAATTCTTTATCCAATTAATTATACTTAAACATAAAGCATAAACACAATGAAAGAAAAATTGAACACAACACCAATATTTTGGTTAGGGGGAAACCCAAATAGGTAAAAACCCTGGTGGGACTTGATACCCACTAATATTTTGTACTAGAGTATAATGATCCTTGCTAGAAGATCCTTTACCCTGTTAAGAGTAGCTTTACAATATATTAAGTACAGTAGACCTGGTTAAGGGTTGGAACTTGTTAGGAGTCTTTTACAATTGTCCCTATTAGGGGAGAGGACACACTATTCAAGAGCTCATTGCTCAAATGGGTGAAGGCTACAACCTTCTAAATAACAAATATACACTATATCTGGATCTTGGTGAACTACGCTTTGAGCTGCTATCTAGATCAGTTCCAATGAATATCACAAGTACTTTAATTGGTCACATAGACCTTCTTTTGATGGCTCAACACTTCACACACTTTTCTCTGCTCTAGTTATTCAACCATGAACTACACTTCAACAATCACAAATGACTACCTATAAATATCTTTCCTCCAAATGATATAATCAAGTCAGCCTATTATAACCACCTTGGAATCATATTAGAGAAACCATAATAAATTCCAACAAACATTTCGTTAGCTCTATTATGCATGCAAATCATTGTCAGACTTGTCTAATAAAATAATTATAGACGCATGCTACACACTGTCAGCTCTACCATAATAACTAGAACTTTCTTTGTAAGTTGAATTAACTTATGCGCTCTTAACCAAACATCAATAAAACTTCTCCAAGATCAACTCCAAGGGTGCATACCCTCAAGATAGGTGCAAATCAAGAACTAATAAAATCTTTGTCAGCTCTTCTAAATAAACACAGGAAACTGCTACTGGCGGATGTCGATTGCATAACTTCACTTGCATTCATCATCAGACTATGCATTCATAACTAAAAGATCAATAACATGTCTTCAACATATATCCAAGCACACAAGGCTCCATGATAACTGTATAGACAACCATACATAGAACATTGTCTATTACTCTATCAAGAACACTGCTGACACCAGCTGCAATATAACTGTCTGTTCTAATAGTTAACCTTTGCACCCATGATATCATGTTGATATCATGTCCATGCTACATATACTGAAAGCTTACTACATAAGACTTCCATGCATGCTACTTTCCATATGTTGTCATCAATGACAAACATACAGTCAGTACTGGCCTGCTGGCAAATCTCCAACAATCTCCCCCTTTGGCATTGATGGCAACATGTGGAATGAAAAACTACCACCAACCCAAATGAATATTTCTTTTTATAACATTCTCCATTTCCTCAACTATGTTTTTGTCATAATTGAATGCTTCTCCCCCTTAGTATATTACTCCTCTTTTACTTTTGTCCTTCATGACTCTATATATACTCCCCCTTTGACAACAATGGCAAAGGGTGCCATTCATTTTAAGCACCGATACTACTCCTGATATAGACTAGTCAACCTTTCACCAGTCCTAGAGGACTAATGCCTTTCCTTCTTTTTCTAAGTAGAATTAGGGAAGGGAATGACTCCCAACTTCTCCCTAAGATACTCAAAAGTATCCTTAGGCAAGGGCTTTGTGAATATATCTGCCAACTATTCTTTTGTACTCACATAGTCCAACTTGACTTCTTTCTCTACCACTTTCTCTCTTAGGAAGTGATACTTGATCTCAATGTGCTTTGTCTTTGCATGCATCATAGGGTTCTTTGACATATTGATAGTGCTAGTGTTATCACAATGAATAACAATAGGATAATCAATCTGAATTTCAAAATATTTTATCATCTGCTTGATCCAAACAATTGTAGAATAACTCAAGGCTGCTGCAACATACTCTTCTTCTTCTATTGATTGAGAAATACAATTTTGTTTCTTTCTTGTCCAAGTGACAAGTCTATTACCAAGAAACACTACTCCACCTGAAGTACTCTTTTTGTCATCAACATAGCCTGCCCAATCTGCATCAGTGTACACATGAAGCTCAACATTTTCTAAATTAGGATACCATAGACCATAATCTATAGTTCCTTGCAAGTATCTCAATATTCTCTTTAATACCATGAGGTGACTTTATTTAGGTTCTACTGCAAATCTTCCAACTATGCCAACTTCATTTGAAATATCAGGTCTAGTCTGAGTAAGATATATGAGTTTGCCAATCATAGACTTATACAATGTTATCTCTACTGCTGGTGAGTCATCTTCTTTTGTAAGCTTGCATCCAGTGATCATAGGAGTTCCTAATGGCTTGCAATCATCCATTTTGAATTTCTTCAGTATCTCTTTTACATACTTTGATTGATTTATGAAAATCCCTTTTTCTATCTACTGCACATTTATTCCCAAAAAGTATAGCTACAAGGAGTAAACCTTCAGATGTCTCTCTAATGAATAGATTACAAACTGTTACTCCTTTCTTAAATCCAATCTTTGTTAAGTATCCATCTAGTCTCTCATACCATGCTCTAGGGGCTTGCTTAAGTCCATAGAGGGCTTTCTTCAATCTTCATACCATATCAGGTTGGTTTGATAAGGTGAATCCTTCATGCTGCTCAATGTATACTTCTTTTTAGTCTCCATTCAAGAATGCTTATTTGACATCCATCTAATAAACTTTGAAGTTTTTAACTATAGCATAAGCTAAAAACAACTTAATAGCTTCTAATCTACTCACAGGGGAAAATGTGTCTGAATAATCAATGCCTTCTCTTTGCGCATATCCTTTACATACTAATCTTGCTTTATTGCTTACTACTATACCATCTTCATTCATAGTTTCTAAATATCCACTTTGTTCCAATCACATTTTTATCACTCAGTCTTGGAACCAGTTCCCAAGTGTCATTCTTAATAATCTGATCAAGTTCTTCTTTCATAGCATCATGCCAATTTGAATCCTTACAAGCATCTTCAACACTTAAACATTCAATTTGAGATAGTAAACATACTACATCATTGCTAGCTGAGTTCTTTTCTTGTGATCTTATTAAGACTTTGCTAATCTAATCTCCAATGATGTCTACCTTGGAATGATTTCTTGATGTAAACTTTGGAACTTTAGGTGATGCAGATTCATCAGCCTTAGGAGTATTTTCCTCACTTGTCTCAGGGTCATTGAATAACACATCAATACTGTCAAACATTTCTTTAATAAATGTCTCATTATTAGAGGGTCTAGGATCTTCTTCAATCATGGGTGAGTAATCATGATATCTTTCTTGAATCATAAACTTTCCATCAATCTTTACATGAGCACTTTCAATGATCTTTTTCAATCTTAAATTGAAACATCTATAAGATTTACTTTTAGTAGAGTAACTAAGGAAAATACCTTCATCACTTCTTGCATCAAACTTGCCGACTGCTTCATCCCTCTTCATGTAGCACTTGCTTCCAAAGATTCTAAAGTATTTTACTGTGGAAACATTACCAAACCATAGCTCATAAGGTTTTTGGTCAATGCCAGGCCTTAATTGAATTCTATTGATGGTATAGACTACTATATTTACTACATCTCTCCAATAGGTGTGTGCAACTTTTCCTTCTATCATAATGGTACGTGCTGTATCAAGAATGGTCCTATTCCTTCTCTCTAAAATTCCATTCTGTTGAGGTGTTCTAGCTGCACTTAACTATCTCTTTATGCCATGTTCTTCACCGTACTAATAAAATCTATCAGAGGTGAATTCTCCTCCTCTATCTGATCTCAAACATTTTATCTTTAATCCAGATTCATTCTCAACCTTAGCTTTGAATATTTTGAACTTATCAAATGCTTCTAACTTATCTTTTAATAATTCAACCCACATCATCCTAGTATAATCATCAATAAACAAAACTAAATACCTTTCACCATAGTATGATCTTGTTTGAGTTGGACCACATAGGTCTGTATGAATCAGATCCAACTTGTTCTCTGCTAAATTTTGCTTGCTTCTAAATGAATTTCTCACATGCTTCCCCATCACACATTCCCTGCATATAGTATCAACTAGCTTTTCTATGCTAGGAAGATCTCTTATTGCCTTTACATTTCTTATCTTCATTATGTTATCAAAATTGATATGACATAGTCTTTTATGCCATAACCAACTGTCATCAACTTTAACAACAAAACAACTTGCTTTTGAGTTGAGTTGAAAAACATTACCTCTTGTCTTTGTGCCTGATGCAATCATAACACCATCTTTGTTGTTAATGATGCATTTGTCATCTTTGAACTCCAACTGATAGCCTTTACCAAGTAACTATCCAACACTGAGAATGTTATGTTTCAAACCTTCAACATAAAGAACATCATCAGTACTGTTCTTTCCATTCAAAGTGATGGCTCCTCTACCAACTATAGGTTTAGAAGTGTTGTCTCCAAATCTAACCATACCTACATTGTATTTTTCCAAATGAACAAACCTTCCTTTATCACCTATCATGTGATGTGAACAACCACTGTCTATAATACAGTTTGTTCTTATATCTTCTTGGGAAATCAAAGCTATCTCTTGATTACTTTCTCATTTTTAGGAACTAACTTACTATTCATTTTGTCTACAATAACAATGAATCTAATTTCTTCTTCATCTAAAACTCCATCTCAAGCATAGTAGCATTCCTTAGAATACTTAGGCTTGTAATCCTTTTTGAACTTTTTAGCTCTAGTGGGACTCTTTGATGCAAAGTGACCAATCTTATTACATGAAAGCACTTAAATGGTAATTGACCTTCATATTTTCCTTTTCCTTTCTTTTCTCTTTTGGCAATCATAGCAATAAAATCATCTAGAGTTTTATCTTCATCATGATCATCAAAATTACCAGAAGTGTTTGTAGATTTCTTACCATGAACTGTTGCTTTGAAAGTTGTTTCACTCTTTGGCTTTGTCTTCAATCTTGAAATCTCAAAAGTTGAGATCTTGCTGATCAAGGTCTCTCTCTTGGAATTTGATGTAAGCTGCATGGTCTCATCAAGGATGTTGATCTTGCTTTCATATTTTGGAGTAAGAGTAGTCATCAACTTATCCATAATGTCCTACTCTAAAATCTCTCCACCATTGTTTTTGATTCCAGCAACTACTTCATTAATCCTCTGATTGTAAGATCTGATGTTTTCTTTAGGAAACATCTCTAATGCATTGTATCTTTTCTTCCATGTCTTTCTACACACATCCTTTTCTTGTTTGTCTCCTTCAAAGGTGTCTTTTAGGTGCTTCCATATTTTATGGGCAGTATCTATCTTTTTTACTTCTACAAATTCACCATTAGATAGGGCGTTGATAAGGGATTCTTTAGAAATAGCATTATGATGAAACAATTCCTTTTGAATGGCAGTAGCATCATCTTTTCCAAGGTCTTCTAAGGTAGGAATCTTGGTTGCTTTGATGGTTACATTAAAAAATTCAAAAGCAATGCACTGCAAATGGGTTACCATGTTGTTCTTCCAATCAAGATAATTTTCTACATTGAACTTAGGACTTTCTTTCCTGAAGTATGCCATCTGATCAACCTCAAGTTGTTAAACTATCTCTTTGATGCACTTGGCTCTGATACCAATTATTAGGAATATTCCTAAGAGATAATTGAGAGGGGGGGCGTGAATCAGTTATCTACAAGTTTCAATTCTTTATCCAATTAAGAATACTTAAACATAAAGCATAAACACAATGAAAGAAAACTTGAACACAACACTGATATTTTGGTTATGGGGAAACCCAAATAGGTAAAAACCCTGGTGGGACTTGATACCCACTAATATTCTATAGTAGAGTATAATGATCCTTGCTAGAAGATCCTTTACCCTGTTAGGAGTAGCCTTACAATATATTAAGTATGGTAGATTTGGTTAAGGATTGGACCTTGTTAGGAGTCTTTTACAATTGTCCCTGTTAGGGTAGAGGACACACTGTTTGAGAGCTCATTGCTCAAATGGGTGAAGGTTACAACCTTCTGAATAATATATATACACTATATTTGGATTTTGGTGAACTGTGCTTTGACCTACTATCTAGATCAGTTCCAATGAATAGCACAAGTACTTTACTTGGTGACATAGACATTCTTCTAATGGCTCAACACTTTGCACACTCTACTTTGCTTTTCTTAATCAATCATGAACCACACTTCAACAATCACAAATGACTTCCTATAAATATCTTTTCTCCAAATGATATAATAAAGTTGGCCTATTAGAATCACCTTGAAATCATATTAGAGAAACCATAATAAACTCCAAAAAACATTTTGTCGGCTCTATTATGCATGCAACTCATTCTGGGACCTATCTAATAAAATAATTATAGACACATGCTACACACTGTCAGCTCTACCAAAATAACTGGAACTTTCTCTATAAGATGAATTAACTTATTCATTCTTAACCAAAAATAAATAACACTTCTCCAAGCTTAACTCCAAGGGTGCATACCCTGAAGATAGGCACAACTCAAGAACCAATAAAATCTCTGTCAACTCTTCTGAACAAACATAGGAAACTACTACTGGCGAATAGAGACTGCATAACTTCACTTGTGTTCATCATCAGTGTACGGTTTCACAATAGATGAAGATAATCATTCCATTGTCTCTCTCTCTCAGGGGTAATATATCTATTCTAAGGATTACCTATTCCATCATGAAATACACTTGAATTGTCAACCCAAGGACGTAAGACTTGAAATGGGTCAGCACATTTTGTGCACTATGTTCCTTTAAGAATCATAACACCTATGCTACAAGAAAGTAAAATGCATTGGAAGAATCTATACTGCTGCTAAAAAAAAGTAGACATACCTTGGCTAAGAACAGATAATTGCAAAAAGCTTAATAATGAACCTAAAATAATTAACAACTCAGAACATCCACTATGATCATTTTCTCCAAGTGCTGCAAGAACTTTCATAGTAATAATGTTGCAGGACTAATACAGTAAATCTATCTAAAAATAAGAAACTACAAGAAATGAATCTATTCTACCTAAATCTATTCCACCTCCCAAGTGGGCCCTCTTGGTTGGCTTTAATTAACTATGAACACAACAAGTACTTCAAAATCTCTCTTCCATTAAAATCCTTCTTTGATTACATAAAAATTGAATAATTCATGAAGAACAGAAAAGAGTAACTTCTGAATCTAAATCAGCATTATCTATTTTCTCATTAGCTTACTAAGATGATCCAAAATCCATTATATAGAGGATTGGATGCTTATTAAAAACATAACATAAATTTTTTTGAACAAACATCACCATAAAAGAAGGTGGAAGATCAACCATGACATAGTACATTTACTACCAAGCAACATAATAACAACTTGCAAGAAATATAGCAAGTTGTATCCCCTAAATTCTCTAGAACAACAACTCCTTTGCAGGCATGGCTTATCCAATGGAATTAAATTGCACTTTCTTTTCCATGATTGGTCTCCATTATCCTCCTTAAATGTAGTAATCACTACTCTTTGTGTCACTCCTCATTCTCCTAAAAAGTGAGCAACATACAGAACACATATGCAAGATAACATTCCTACTTTTACTCAGATATTAGAACATAGCTTAAAATAGTTATATTAAATACTACATTCTATCTATAATGTTAAGAAAAACATGTCATACACACTACCCATAGGTTTAGTAGGTTCTAGCTATCTCTGGCATAAGTTCACAAGATATTTACTACAAGTGTTTAGAAATGTTTTGTCAAAGCACAAATAGTGTGTCCAAACTATGAAAACTATATCAAAATTAAGACATTAATATGCCTCATCATCTGCCCTGCACTATTCAAATGCTTGTCCTCAAACATTATTCTTCTTTTCCATATCTCTAAAGTCATTGACTATGGTTCTCCCTTTCTTCCCAGTTCTAAAGGTGTAGAAGAATTCTCTAGTGTGCTCCCAGTGTTCACCTCTGTGCTCCTCAACCAACAAGTCTAGTCCAGTAGCATCATTATCATAAAGAGGCCAAAGAAGTGTAGGAGGTTGAAAAGACAAGGGCATCCATAGTTCCTTTCTAATCTATCATCCTAGTTTTATATATTTGGTCACCCTATGAATAGCTACCTCATAATTGATAGGTCTATGTGGTTCTACCTTTTTGAAGGCTTCTGGAAGTCAGTTTCATTGGTTCCTAATCCCTAAAAAAGCTCTTTGTTGTGTAAAGTTTGGGAGTGTCTGGTAATCTCTGTAAACCTTTTCTCTTTCTGCAAACACTTTATCCCTGACCTTTGGTTTTTGTTTCCCATAAGTTAATCTAAACCAGTCTCTTAGAAGATCATCAAGCTTATGTGATTCAGCCCGTAGTGGCAAGGGTTCAGATTTCTCAAGATCTCTGTAGACATTTAACTGCTTGTCGTAATTTGTCTCATTATGCATCCATGACATTAAAGCTCTAAGGTAAACATCTCCTATGTAAAGAAACGGATTCCACTCTATTTCATGTGGAATTATCAAATTATGCAAATATAGTTCACACAACAAATTCTTCTGCCATGAGGGTAGAGTTTGATACACATTGTAAAAATCTTGAGTAGTTTTAAATTCATAGTCAATATTCCTTATTGTCATCATTAGTTGAAATAAAAAAAACTATTCCTTCAGACAAATGGAATACACCCTTGGTGGTGGTCTACAGTGTTGGAAATATAGATGGAGTAACTAAGACTGGGGGGGGGTGAATCAGTTAACCACAAAAATATTACCACAGATCCCTTAGATGTCTTAATAAATCATTTGCTTCTATTACTTGGTAAACTTACAGAGAAATGTTGAAACTCAGTTGTTACAGTGAGTATTAATTATAACTACTCTTAAGTATTCATGAGTGATTAACATGCATGCATAAAGAAAATAACATGAACACAAGAGACACCAGATTTAACTTGGAAACCCAATATGGGAAAAACCACCAATGTAACTAGTTACTATTTTTCACTCTTCTGAAGTGAGCCTAGTTAGGAGCCAACCCGGTTAAAGGTTACAAAACACACTGTTAGGTGTGACCTTGTTAGAGGATTTAATCACCTTGTTAGGAGTGGCCTTGTAAGAGGTCTTTGAAATAATTCAATAGAACTGTCACCTTGTTAGAGGATTTACAAAATGGCTATTAAACCAACTTTGTTAAGAGATTTTGAAATCATTGCTAAAATGGTAAGAAAATAGCAATGAAATGACTTGAATAATGATACAACTGATTTGCTAATTATAGATCTATGTTCTTCTTCACTAGATCCTTCCTGATCAAATATATCTCTGCTGCTCCTCAAGGATATCTAACCATCCTTCAAAATTTTCTCACACTTTCCTTCTTTTTCACTTGCACACACTTTTAATTCACAACTTGACCTTCTATATATACCATTCAGATTGTCCATTCAGATTGTCAAGTCGACACTAATAAACATTACAAACATTAACACTCATTACAACAGTCGGCTGAATAAACAAATAAAATTCTTTACTAGGCCAAACTTTCTCGATAAACACTAATCCTGAAAATATTTCCTTCGGTGACCAAGTGAACTCGGTAAACACTACAAATTCTGAAACATCCTTAGAAGACCGAGAGATCTCGGTAAACACAAAAAACTACCTCACTGACCGACTGAGCCCGGTAAACACTGAGAATCACTTAGTTGACTAACTAAGCTTGGTAGACATTGGGAACTACTTAGCTGACTGACTGAGCATGATAATTGATATGACATTTGTGTGACACCAAAGATAACACACAATTAATCCAACAATCTCCTTCAGACAATTGTATCCAACAGTCTCCCTCTTTGGCATTGATGGCAACACAACATGTCATAGCACAATGAAATTTCATAGAAAACATAGAGTAAGGAACATATCCTTAGCTTCATTCTGATTCTCATCTATGAGAACTCCCTCTATCAGCAAACTTCTCTTTCTAACTAAAAACTCTCCTAGAAAACTCTCCCTCTTAGAAATCTTAAGAAATTTCTTGAAATATGACAGCAAACTCTCCCTCTTTGACAACACATGCCAAAGAAAACACATACTAGGTGAATATAAATGTACCTTAAGTACTGATTCATATGCAATGATTCCTTAACTATGCTGCATCAACTGACTGATCTTCAATATGCTTTGGTTGATGCATCACTAAAACTTTATTTAGTGAGCCTCGGATAGGGGAATGACCCCTAACTTACCTCTTAGATACAAGAATGCATCCTTAGGTAGTGGTTTGGTGAATATATCTACAATCTATTCTTTTGTATAAATATATTCCAATATGATTTCCTTATCCTGCACCAATTCTCTGACAAAGTGATATTTTATAGCAATGTGCTTGGTTTTGGAATGCATTACCAGATTCTTTGAAATATTTATTGCACTTGTATTATCACAAAATATAACAACTGGTTCTTTGATCTCAACCTTCATGCCTTCCAATAACTATTTAAACCAAACAATATTAGAGCAGTTTACTGTTGCAGCAACATATTTTTCTTCTGCTGTGGATTGGGATGTGCAATTTTGCTTTTTACTGGTCCAAGATACCAACCTCTTGCCAAGAAAGAATGCTCCACCACTTGTACTCTTTTTGTCATCAATGTTTCATGCCCAATCAGCATCAGTAAACACTTTTAAGTCCAAATTGCCTCCAAATTTATACCACAAGCCATAATCTTCAGTTCCTTTCAAGTATCTCAAGATTCTTTTGATTGCCATCATATGATTTTCTCTGGGTTTTGCTGAGAATCCTGCTGCTATACCAACTCCTAAGGTAATATCAGGCCTTGTATGAACTACATACTGTAATTTTCCAATCATTAATCTGTATAAGGTCTAATCTACTTCTTTTGAATCATCATCTTTGGTAAGCTTCAGTCCAGTACACATGGGGGTACCAACTAGTTTTGCATCTTCCATACCAAACTTCTTAAGTATTTCCTTGATGTATTTAGACTGAGTAATGTAGATACCATTCTTGCTCTACTAAATTTGAAGACCAACAAAGAACTTTATTTGACCAAACATAGACATTTCAAATTCTTTGTTCACTTTCTCTAAAAATTCTTTGCATTGATCATCATTACCTGTAAACACAGTATCATCCACAAATATTTCTGCCAAAACAATTCTATTATCTGGTCCTTCCTTGATGTACAAACTACTATTAGTTGTGTAATCTTTCATACCATGCTCTAGGGGCTTGTTTCAGACCATACAATGCTTTGTGTAACTTGCAGACCCTATTCCTTTCTAGATCAATAAAACCTATAGGTTGCTCAATGTAGACTTCTTCATCAAGAATACCATAAAGAAATGCAGATTTTACATCCATCTGATATACCTTAAATCCTTTATGTGTTGCAAATGTAAGTAGAGTTCTTACACCTTCTAATCTTGCAATAGGAGCAAAATTCTCACCATAATCTATGCCCTCTTCTTGAGAATATCCTTTACACACCAATCTAGCTTTGTTTCTTGATACTTGACCATCTTTATTCAACTTATTCTTGAATACCCATTTTGTTCCAATTACATTTTTGTCTTTAGGCCTAGGTACAAGAGTCCATGTTTTGTTCTTCTCTATTTGTTTTATTTCTTCATTCATAGCTTCAATCCAACTTTCATTTTCCAATGCATCTTTGACATTTCTAGGTTCAAAATCAGCAAGTAAACATGTACCTTTTAGTTTACTTCTTGTCATAGTACCATCTGATTTGTTTCCAATAATCTGATTTGGTGTATGATGCCTCCTGACATATTTGGCCAATACAAGTTCCTTGCCTCTTGAATGAGTTACATTATCATCTTCTTGAATTTCATCTTTAGGTTTTGGTTTCTCAGGCTTGGTAGCTTCAGACTAAGACTCGGGTCCTTGTGACTTAGTTACTGTACTGGGCTCGGTAGATGCAGTCTCCTTATTGACAGATGTGTTCGGTAATGTATCAGGTTCAATGTAAACAAATCTCCTATAATCCTCTGGTTCCTTTTTTCTTTCTTCTTTAGTCCTTTCTGCAAACTCATCAACTTTCACATGTGCACTTTCTATGATTTTGTGAGTAGACAAATTCAAACATCTATATGCCTTACTTTTGCAAGAATATCCCAAAAATATTCCTTCATCACTTTTTACATCAAATTTTCCTTTTCTAGATTCTTTTAAGATGTAACACTTACTACCAAATACTTTCAGGTAACTTACATTAGGTTTATAGCCATACCATAACTCATAAGGAGTTTTGAATGTGTCTTTCTTCAATTGTACTCAGTTTAAGGTATGAACTGCAGTGCTAATAGCTTCCTTCCAATATTTCATAGCAATGTTCTTTTCAATCATTAGAGTCCTTGCACAATCCATGATAGATCTATTGCTCCTTTCAACTATTCCATTTTGCTCAGGAGTTCTTGGGGCTGATACCTATCTTTTGATTCCTCTTTCAATGCAAAAATTATTGAATTCATGGGAGATGAATTCACCACCTCTGTCTGATCTTAAGCACTTCATTCTTTTCCTTGTTTCCTTTTCTACTCTTGCCAAATACCATTTGAATTTCTCAAATGCTTCTAACTTTTCTCTTAGATACATAACAGTCATAATTCTATAGTAGTCATCAACAAAGAGAATAAAGAATTTTTCTCCAGTATAGCTCTCAATTCCAATAGGTCCACATAAATTAGTATGCACAATTTCCAAAATATCTTCAGACTAATAGTTTTTACTTTTAAAGCTAGTCTTTCCCATTTTTCCAATCTGACAATTCTTGCATAGACCAACATCAGGTTTCTTCAAGGTAGGAATGCCTCTTACTTTCTTGAATTTTCTTATTTTCACCATGTTATCAAAATTTACATGACATAACCTTTTGTGCCATAACCAACTTTCTTCAATTTGAGCAATAAAACATGAGCATTCACCAAGATCAAGATAAAATAGGTTACCTTTGGTTTGTTTGCCTAATCCAATCAATTTTCCCTTATCATCTACCAGTCTTGGTTTGCCATTCATGAATTCAACTTTGAATCCAATGTTGATTAGCTGTGCTACACTTAGAAGATTATGCTTTAGTCCTTCAACCCAATATGCATTATCACATATAAGTTCTTTAGTTAATGAGATTCATCCTCTTCCTTTTATGCAATGAGGTTCATTGTTTCCAAACCTTACATTACCACCATCATAGTGTTCAAGGTGTTCAAACTTTGTTCTGTCACTAGTCATATGATGTGAACATCCACTATCTATGATCCATGTATCATTTTTGCTTATATGAGAGATAAGTGCCATCTCATCTTCATCATCATTAGATTCATCTTTTACAGCAATGAAGACAATTTCTTCTTCACTATAATTAGAATCCTTAGCCCAAAAACATGTTTTCTTACCTTTATCCTTGAATGATTTGAAGTTCTTCCTACCATTGTACTTGTGACCTTTCTTCTCATCCTTGCTTTGCTTGTTTGGGCAGCTAGCTGCAATATGACCAATTTCTTCACATGAAAAATAGATTAAGGGAGTTTTACCTTTTTATTTACCTCTGCCTCTAGTATATTTCTTTGCAAGTAATGCTTCAATAACTTCAAGATCACTATCAGAACTTTCCTCTGATTCTTCTTCACTCTCTAACTAGATTTTCTTGCCCTTCTTAAGTGAAAGTTTGGCCTCAAATGCTGATTCAATATTTTTGGAAGTTGGAATATAGTTGTCATAGTTATCCAACTCAAAGGCTGTCAATCTTCCCACTAAAGCATCCAAAGTTATATTGTGATTTTCTTCACATCTTCTTTCTTGAATAGCAGATACTCTTATTTCATAGATAGGAAGTAATGTTTTGAGAACCTTACTTATAACAGTTTCATGATCAATTTTTCCTCCAGAAGCTCTGATTGCACTAACACTTACCTTGATCCTTTCAACATATTTTGCAATGTTTTCATCTTCTCTCATTTTCATCTGATCAAACTGTCCTCTTAGGCTTTCTACTTTGGCTCTCTTCACATTTTCATCACTGCCATAAATTTTCTTTAGCTTGGTCCACATTGCATAAGTAGTTGTCCAGTCTTTGATCTCATCAAATTCTTCATAGCTGAGAGCTGATGCAATGTCTATCATCATGGTGTTATGGTTGTTTTTCTCTATAATGTCTTCAATAGTTAATGTACCAGTAGGAGCTGTATATTCTTCATCAATATATTTGCATCCTGAATCACCAATGGAAGCTAGATGAAGTCTCATGAGACCTTGCCATGCTGAAAAGTTATCTTTGTTAAGCCTTAGAATTTATCTCTTGTAAGACATCCTAATCTTTAGCTTAGGTCCTTGAAACCCTTCCTGCAAGCACCAAAAGCTCTGATACCAATTTTTGGAAATATAGATGGAGTAACTAAGAGAGGGGGGGGGGGGTGGGGTGAATCAGTTAACCACAAAAATATTACCACAGATCCCTTAGATGTCTTAATAAATCATTTGCTACTGTTACTCGGTAAACATATAGAGAAATGCTAAAACTTGATTATTGCAATTAGTATTAATTATAATTGTTCTTAAGTATTCATCAGTGATTAAAATGCATGCATAAAGAAAATAAAATGAACACAAGAGACACTAGATTTAACGTGGAAACCCAATATGGGAAAAACCACCAATGTAACTAGTTACTATTTTTCACTCTTCTGAAGTGAGCCCGATTAGGAGCCAGCTCAATTAACGGTTACAAAACACACTGTTAGGTGTGACCTTGTTAGAGGATTTAATCACCCTATTAGGAGTGGCCTTGTAAGAGGTCTTTGAAACAATTTAATAGAACTGTCACCTTGTTAGAGGATTTACAAAATGGCTGTTAAACCAACTATGTTAAGAGATTTTGAAATCACTGCTACAATGGTAAAAAAGTAATAATGAAATGACCTAAATAATGATGCAACTAATTTTTTGATTACAAATCTATGTTTTGCTTCACTAGATCCTTCCTAATCAAATATATCTCTACTGCTCCTCAAGGATATCTAACCATCCTTCAAAATTCGCTCACACTTTCGTTCTTTTTCACTTGTACACACTTTTAATTCACAACTTGACCTTCTATATATACCATTTGGATTGTCCATTCAGATTGTCAAGTTGGCACTAATAATCATTACAAACATTAACACTCATTACAACAGTCAGCTGAATAAACAAACAAAATTCTTTACTGGGCCGACCTTGCTCGGTAAACACTAATCCTGAAAAGATTTCCTTTGGTGACCGAGTGAACTCGGTAAACACTACAAATTCTGCAGCATCCTTAAAAGATCGAGAGATCTCGGTAAACATAGAAAATTGCCTCACTAACTGACTGAGCTCGGTAAACACTAAGAATCGCTTAGGTGACTGACTGAGTTCGGTAGACACTGGGAACTGCTTAGTTGACCGACTAAGCATGATAATTGATATGACATTTGTGTGACATCAAAGACAACACATAATTAATCCAACAATCTCCTTCAGACAATTGTATCCAACATACAGGCCATGACTTGGTCAGCTAACTTGAAGGCCTTATTCATCTATTGTTTCTATTTCTCAAGCTGCTCCTTAAAGGATTTAATTTCCTCATCTTTATCAAATATTATTTTATGTATTTGGTCTCATTCTTGTTTCCACAAGGTCTTTTGAAAAATGAAGTGATTGTATAGACCAAATAATACAGATTGAATTGTAGATGAAGGGAATTCTTGGGCCATAGCTTTCTTCATTCATTCCTTAGAAACTTTCTGGAAATAATGGGTGTACCAAGAGTATCTATAAGGTATGACAGAAACATTAGAGTATATAGGGACTGGTGGAGAAGTAGGTTGAACACTTTCAGGGGCTTTTTCTTTGACTACAATAGGATTTGACTCACACATTTCTTGATCACCCTGTGGCATTTCACTGCTAGGCTCATTTTCACATGTTTCCACATTTTGGGGTTCCAATTGTATAGGAGAGTCATCTGGAATATTCTCAACTAGTGATTATGCATGAGGTTTTGACATTGAGACATTTAGGTTTCAAGGGGAAACTGAGGATACTTGACCTCACATGTGAGGGCTTCGATGTATAGGAACCTCATTAACCTATATTGCTTTGTGGGTCCATTTTGGTTTAGATGGTGCTGGGGTAGATGCTGCAAGAATAGTTGCTACAGGAGTAGACCTTTTTCTCTTTTCCACTTGAACAGGAGGGTTTTGGGCTTCCCTTTTAAAATTAGGGCTCTCTTCATCAACCTTATGTTTTCCTTTGTCTTTGGAAGAGCTAGGTATATCATCCTCTAAAATAAGCCCAACAAATTTATTTGTAGGGGGTAATGCTAGTTCTTTCTCTATTTCAGCTGGATTCTAACTAGGCCCCACAATCTCTTCCTTATTCCCTAAATTTTGTGGGACAGGGTTGGCTTGAGGTTGCAAGGTTTTAAATTTAACAAATTCTGCCCATGATATAGGGGAGGAATCCCTAAGAGATCTTTCAACTAAAAGCTTAACTAGGGCATGATGAGAAATAGAATTTGCATTTCCTTTTTGAGTTTTTTTAGCACTAATACACAATAGATTGTAAAGGAAATTGGGGATATTAACTTGAATGTTATGCCTTACACAACTAAGTAGCTTAAAATGATGAGCATGTAGGTTTGAAAATCTACCTTCATAGGTCAAGTACCTAATGATATGGTTCACTAATTCTGGATATGGTGCTAGAAGAGAGAGTCTCTTACACCCTTGCTTTGAGATTTCCAGCGGAGGGTCACCCAACTGAGAAAACTGTGCCTAAGATGACCTGGTGTCATGTTCATTTTTATAATTCTCTCCATTAACTGGTAGTCATGTGACTTATGCTATCCACTCCTCAGTAGCAACCACTATTAATCCCCATACTATGGCTTCTCCTTCATGGAATGTCCTCATAAACTCCATTGCTACTTCTTCATTGAGCTCTGTTAACTGCAGGAAGTAGCCAAGCCATCCACAAGCGTTAAATCTTTGGACTACTTCCACATCCTCTAGTAGAATACCATGGACAACTGGTTCATGTCTTTGCAATTGTCCTCCCATCTTAAAAATGCCTAGTTTTAAATTTCTCTATTCTCACCACCATGATAATTTTTACCCCTTAACACTTTGCAAATACCTTCTTCTCAGAATTCAAATTGATCTTTCTGAGAAATGCTAATACCACATTCTCTTAACATGGCTCTGTTATGTTTGGCATGTAAAATAATGATTCTATTAATTATGAAGGACATCAAGGTTTTAACTGGAAGTGTTCTCATATAAATCATAGTCCTTTTTAAGTCATGTCAAACTCAGGAAATCTTTCCCAAAATTGGAACGAAAAGGTACAACATATACAATAAAGATTTTAAAATTAAAAATAGACCACAACCAAAGTAAAACATATAACATGGACATGACTAGGGTGATGTGGAGATGACACTTGGAAATTAATACACTTTCCCTACCCCCCACAAAATTTGGACAAGTGTCCACACTTCAAAAATTTCACACAGGAATGGAAAACTGGCTTAAGGCTTATACGATACATTTAATGCAGTATTAGATATAATTATCAAAACCTATGTGCTAAAAATGAGGAAAGAGTAAAAATGTTGTACCTAAAAATTTTAGATCATACATCCACATGCAAGTTGATGAGTTGGAAAAGTCTGGTGACTGCAAAAAAGGTGCTGATGACATGTTTTATTGAAAGCAATAAAAAAAGGGAATTTATGGGTGACGTGGAGTGTGAGTGGATGGTAGACAAAGAAATGAGATGAGTTGATAAGAAGAAAATGAAAAAGGAATGAAAGAATGGACCTTAGATGGAATGAGGTTTTATTATGGGTGCTCGTTGAAGGCTTGTTATGGTATGACTATGGGAAGAAGGCTTGCACCCTCCACTGCAGGAACTGCATCCATAGGAGCTGGTAAATTTCTTGGTTGGAACTGTTGTAGGAACTCATCCTTGGTCTGTGGTTTATGATAGAGGCACAATCAATGGCCATTTACAATTAGTTTTAACTGGACTAGATCAATGGTTGTCAGCTAGACTGCTTCATTGTCGAATACATACTGAATTTTGTAAGGCCCTAGCCACCGAGTCTACAATTTTCATGGAATCTCCTTGAATCAAGAATCATATAAAAGAGCCCAATCTCCCACTCAGAAGTGTTTATTCCTAATATGTGCATCATGCCACTTCTTCCATTGTTTCTGAATGATCTATGTTCTTTCCAAAGCTATCTTTCTCATTTCATCTAGTGAGTTCAAGTGGAGAAGTATCTCTTCTTATGCTACAGGAAGGCTAATGTTCAATTCCAGAGTAGTACGTAATGTTTTATGTTCAAATTCAATGGGCAACATTGCTGCTTTTCCATACACAAGTTCAAATGGGGTGAATCTAGTTGTTGTCTTCCATGTAGTTTGGTAAGCCCATATGGCTTCAGTTAACCTGTTGCTCCAATCCCTCCTATGTATTTGCATTGTCTTGGTCAGAATGGCCTCAATTTCTCTGTTGGCGACCTCTACTTGCTTGTTTGCCTGAGGGTGATAAGGGATTGATTTCTAGTGCCTTATGCTATATTCTATCATAAGTTCAGTGATCAAATTTGATGTGAACTGGGCTCCTTGATCTATTACAAGTTCTTTGGGAACTTTGTAGCATGTGAATATTTCTTCATATAAGAATTTAGCTACTTTCTCATCTCTTGCATTTTTCATCGCCGTAACTTCCACCCATTTTGTTAAATAATCTGTACATACCAAGATGTAGGATTTTCCATTTGATTGTGGGTCAATTGGCCCTATGAAGTCCATACCCCACTTGTCAAAGGGTGTTACAACAACTTGTGGATTGAGTGGCATCTCATCTGATCTAGTTGGCTAGCCCATTCTCTGGCATTTGTCACACTTGGATGTATAATTTGCTACGTCCTTATATAATTTTGGCCAATAATATCTAGTTGTAAGTATCTTTAATGCTGTTCATTTTCCTACAAAATGGCCTCCACATGGTTTGTCATGATAGGCATGTAGTATGCCATATATTTCATCTTCCCTGACACATCTCCACATGATTTGATCTGGTCTAGTATAGAGGAGATTGTTATCTATCCATGAATAATGAAAAATTTTCTCTGCAAGTTTCTTCTTATCTTTTTGGGAGAAGTGTGGGGGCATTTTATTTGTAGCAAGATAGTTTGCTATATCTACATACCATGGTGTATGGGTTGCTATGTGGAACAAATGCTCATCTAGAAATGTATCTTCAATTGGAGTTGGATCTTCATCAGCAAGTTGAAGTCTAGACAAATAGTCAGCAACTACATTGGCCTTGTCTAGCTTATCAACAATGGTTATATCAAACTCCTACAATAACAAGAGCCATCTTGCCAATCTACCAGTTATAGAAGGTTTGTTCATCAAGTACTTTATGGCTAAGTGGTTAGTATGAACAAAAATAGGATAGCCAGTTACATAGTGTCAGAATTTGTTCAATGCATAAACTACAGCTAAAAGTTCCTTCTTAGTTACTATGTAGTTTAGTTCAGGGCCATGGCGGCTTTTACTAATATAATAGATTGCATTTTCAAGGTTAGCAGGCTTTTGTCCTAATACAACACCTATAGCATAGTCTAATGCATTAGTATGGATATGAAATGGAATAGACCAATTTGGTCCCTTAAGAATTGGTGCTGTGGCGAGGAGTTTCTTAAGTTGCAAGAAGGATTCATTACATGTTGATGCCCAAATGAATTCAGCTTCTTTAGTCAGCAGTGTATACAAAGGACTAGCTATTTGACTAAATTTTTTAATGAAACACCTATAATAGCCAGCATGACCTAAAAAATATCTTACATCCTTTGGTTTAGTAGGTGTGGGCAATGTTAGAATTACCTCTATCTTGGCTCGGTCCACTTGTATCCCTGTGGCTGATATAAAATGACCAAGCACCACCCCTTCCTGCATAAGCATGAAACATTTCTCACTATTAAGTGATAGATTATGTTCTTTGCATCAGACAAGAACCTTTTCAACATTCATCAAAGCCTCCTCAAAGGTCACTCCAAATGTTGTAAAATCATCCATATATATTTCCATATAGTCATGTGAAATGTCAGCAAAAATACTAATTACAACTCTTTGAAATGTTACTAGAGCATTACACAGGCCAAATGGCAACAAAAAGTATGCAAAAGTACCCCATGGACATGTAAATGTAGTCTTATACTGATCCTCTAGGGCTATACTTATCCAATTATAACCACTGTATCCATCAAGAAAAGAAAAATATTTCTTACCAGCCAGAGTATCTAGAACTTGATCAATAAATGGTAAAGGAAAACGATCCTTCTTCATTGCTTTATTCAATTCTCTATAATCTACACAAATCTACCATTTCCCTCCCTTTTTAGGTACTATAACCAGAGGTGAGACCCATTGACTATCAGATATAGGGTATATAAAACTAGCATCAAGCAATCTTTGTAGTTCAGTTTTAAGTATTTCCCTAATTGCTAGATTAATCCCCCTTTGGGGTTGATGGGGTGGCAGGCACCCTTCATTGATATATATTCTATGAGTGCATAATGTGGGGCTTAACCCTTTCATATCTCCATAGTTCCATGCAAAATCCTTTTCATGCTTTTGAAGAAGCTTTGTTAACTGTTTCAGCTATTTGGGAGGCAGTTTGTTATTGACATGGAGATTATGACCTTTTAACAACTCAACAGTAGTTGTGAGATTAACCATAGCAGCTTCAGAGATGGGACTTGTATCTAGTTCACATGGTAAAAGTTGATGGATAATTTTTGGCTCCTTAGGTAGAAAACAATTCTCAATATATTCATCATATGTAGTTAGTTCCAACATAGAGTTGTCAGATACATCCTTTTCTACCACACAACTATTATTAAGAATACTCTGAATTACTAAATCCTCCTCCTACAACTTTAGAAAAGACTTTATATGTAACATCATAAGCTATACTATAGATTTTAACTCTTTCTCTCCATCCCCTAAATCTAGCCATACAGGTGTGCTTAAATCTAGTTGGGGTTATGCTAGAGGATACATGACATATTTATTTGTTTCTTGTCCATCCAATATGGTCATACTCCTTGACCTACAACTTATATTTGCATCAGCTGTAGCTAACCACAGTCATCCTAAAATGATAGGGTAACCAACTAAGTTGACTTTTGGGGATAGAATCATAAAATCTACAAGGTACTCTAAAGAATATAGGGCTACTACTATGTCCTCTATCATCCCATCAGGAGTGACAATAGAACTATCGGCAAGTTGTAGAATTATTGGGGTATCCTGTAATCCTTCTATGTTCATCTTTTTCATAGTATCCTTGGTCATTACATTTATAGCAGCACCAAGATCAATCAAGGCATTTTTAACTGACTGACCATTTATAATCACATTCACAACTGGACTTCTCAGATCAGAATATTTAGGAATAACCAATTTCCCTAACATGATGTCAGCCAATTGTCCTATAACATGGACTGTGGTTGGGTCCTTTTTCTTCCTCCTGAGCTTTTTGAGACAGGCTTCTCTAATAGCTTTTCCATAAATAGGAACATCATTAATAGCTTGGAACAAAGGAATCTGGATATGCATGTCCTTTAGTTGGTCAATGATGTCAAAGGATTTTTCCTCTATTTGTGCAGGTTTACTTTGTATGAGCTTTTATGGAAAAGGAGGTTCAACTGTTGTTTGAGTTTGAGCTAAACTAGTTACATTGGTTGGGTCAACCATTTGTAGCAGAGAAGTTGATGGTGCTGATGCTATAGGAGGATCTGGTATTTTAGTTATAAGAGGTGGTTCAGGTGTTGGTAGGGTTGTACTAGATCTCAAATGTATATCTATGACACTTAGAGCATAAGTAGGATACTATTGAGCATCAGCAACATACATTGGTTGTTGTGGTTGCTAGTTATTTGGATTTGGCTGAGGTTGTGCAGGTAACTAAGTTTATTTTTGAGGTCCAGAACTTGCAGGTGGTGGCATTAGTGCAGGTATATTTTCTAGAGGTGGTAAAGGTGGGTATCCAGTATTGTTAAACCTTTGCTGAGGTCCTCTCCATTGGTTTGTAGACTACCAATTCCCTTGGGGTGGTTGCCATTGGTTTGGGAACTGTGGCCATTGAAGCTATTGTGGAGGATACCATTGACTTTGTGAATTATTTTGCCAAGCATTGTTCCAATTAGGTTGATTATATTGTTGAGGACCTTGGACACTATGGTTTTGTCATTGATTACTATATGGATTTGAATTTTGTAAAGGGTCTTGAGGCATACCTTGATGTGGGGCCCATGGTCAACATTGAGAAATGAAGAATACTTTCTCATCTTCTCCTTCTATCTTTAGGTACTCAGTTGGAAGATGCTAATTTTCCACATTAGCGACCAATTTGCAATGACAATCTTTCTTCTATTTCTGACAGTGTGGACAGTACTCAGCTAACTGCACCTCATCCTTTGCATGTTTCTTCTTAGCAGCCATTGTATCCAAATGTGTGGTGACATCATTAATGATGTCTTGCTTGAAATCAGACAACAAATTTGAAATTTCCATCTTTGAAATACCAGAGCCACTTCCCTTGGCTATTGCTGAGTGAAATCCCCTTCCTTTCTTTACTACTAAACTAGAGTAGTTCTAGCAAATCTTGTGAAGGTCATCCTAGGAAGATTGGGATATATCTCCTCCTACCATCAAATCCAATGCTTCAAGATAGTTCTCATTTACTCCTTTGAGAAAAATCAGCTTCTAGGAATCCTCCTACAGGGCATGTTGTGAGTTCTTTTGTAAGTTGAATAGGAAGTGAGATATATAATCTTCTAATGTTTCATCTTCCCATTGTGACATTCTAAAAATTTCATCACCTTTTGAATCATTTCCCCTGCAATATTCCTTATACTTCCTAAGAAACAAACCTCTCATATCATCCCAATTTTCTATTGCATTTTCCCCCAAGCCCATAAACCATTTTAAAGATGACTCTTTTAGTGTGGCTGGGAATAATTTTAGCTTGTGACTATCATTATTATAGTCAAAGCTCCGACACAGGATATCAAATTCAAACAGAAAAGTATCAAGATCCTTTGTGACAAGACCATAAAACTTTGGTAATGCTGATGCAGGTATATTTTTTTGATTGGGATTAGTGATGAGACTTGGTATTGGAAATGGAAATATGGGAGCTTCCATAGCTGGAGGTATGGGATATTGAAACTGTGGCTGGAAGTTAGTAATTGTTGGGGGATTCTAGACAGCAGGTGGTCCTGAAGTGGGGTTAGTATGGAAGCTGGCCAATATTTCATCAAATGGACAGAGGTCAAATGTTTTCTGGATGTCTTCTTCTACTAAAGATGATGATGCAGTAAACTCTAGGCTTGTGTCAAGAAATGGCAGTTCAGGTTCTTTGAATTCTTCTTTTGGTTTTAGAGGCTTCTTAGGAAGGAATCTACCATGGACATCTCTCCTTCTTCGATGCATGCAAGAAATTGGTGACTTGTTAATCAAGCCCACAACTTTTCAATTCCTAGCTAACAAACTAATATGAAAATAAATGACTCATGAAGGTTCCTAGCTTCACACCATCCCCAGCAATGGTGCAAAAAATGTACAGTTTCACAATAGATGAAGATTATCACACCATTGTCTCTCTCTCAAGGATAATATATCTATTCTAAGGATTACCTATTCCATCATGAAATACACTTGAATTGTCAACCCAAGGATGTAGGACTTGAAATGGGTCAGCACAGTTTGTGCACTAGGTTCCTTTAGGAGTCATAACACCTATGCTATAGGAAAGTAAAAAGCATTGGAAGAATCTATACTACTGCTACAAAATAGTAAACACACCTTGGCTAACAACAGATAATTGCAAAAAGATTAAAAATGAACCTAAACTAATTAACAACTCAGAACATCCACTATGATCATTTTCTGCAAGTGTTGTAGGAACTTTCAAAGTATTAATGTTGCAGGACTAATATAGTAAATCTATCTAAAAATAGGAAACTGCAAGAAATGAATCTATTCTACCTAAATCTATTCCACCTCCCAAGTGGGCCCTCTTGGTTGGCTTCAATTAACTATGAACACAACAAGTACTTCAAAATCTCTCTTCCATTAAAATCCTTCTTTGATTACATAAAAACTGAATAATTCATGAAGAATAGAAAAGGTTAACTTCTGAATCTAAATCAACATTATATATTTTCTCATTAGCTTACTAAGACGATCCAAAATCTATTATATAGAGGATTGGATGCTTATTAAAAACATAACATAAAAAGTCTTGAACAAACATCACTAGAAAAGAAGGTGGAATATCAACCATGACATAGTACATTTACTACCAAGCAATAGAATAACAACTTGCAAGAAATATGGCAAGTTGTATACCTTATATTCTCTAGAACAACAACTCCTTTATAGGCATGGCTTATCCAATGAAACTAAACTATGCTTTCTTTTCTATGACCGGTCTCCATTATCCTCCTACTTAAATGAAGTAATCACCACTCTTTGTATCACTCCTCATTCTTCTGAAAAGTTAGCAACATCCAGAACACATATGGAAGATAACATTCCTACTTTTACTCAGATATTAGAACATAGCTTAAAATAGTTATATGAAATATTGCATTCTATGTATAATGTTAAGCAAAACATGTCATACACACTACCCATAGGTTTAGTAGGTTCTAGCTATCTCTAGCATAAGTTCACAAGATATTTACTACAAGTGTTTAGAAATGTTTTGTCAAAGAACAAAGAATGTGTCCAAAATATGAAAAATATATCAAAATTAAGATATTAATATGCCTCATCAATCAGACTATGCGTTCATAACTAAAACATCACTAACAAGTCTTCGACATATATCCAAGCGCGCAAGGCTCCATGATAACTATACGAACAACCATACATAGAACACTATATGTTACTCTGTTAGGAACACAGCTGATGCCAGCAACAATATAACTATCTATACTGATAGTTAACCTTTGTGCCCATGATATCATGCTGATATCATGTCCATGATACATATACTGAAAGCTTACTGCATAAGACTTCTACACATGCTACTTTCCATATGTTGTCATCAATGAAAAACATATAGTTAGTAATGGCCTACTGGAAAATCTCCAACATTTGTTACTCCTAAATGGACTAAATGTTGTCATTAGTATTCAGTTGTACAATCAGTAAACACAAGAAGACAATTCAATCAGTTATCAATACATAGTAGTCACCGAGCAAAGAGATCACTGAGTGTAACTGTTACCGAGTACATGGGATTTATGAATGCCAGTAACAATTGAGATCGAGAGATAATATTTACCGAGTAATCCAGAGTTCACATAAAAGTTTCAAATGGCACATTCTTCAAGGTGAACAACTTTTTCTGAGTAAGAAAATAGTTTACCAAGATCGAGGTGAATATTTACTATGGATGTAATCATTTAATGAATGACATGATTCCTATGTAATGCTGATCTAGGTTATTGTTTTGAACCGTTGATCTTAGGTTTTCTAAGTAATTGTACAAACCTAATTAGGTCAAGGTCACTTTGATATAAAATTGTAAGGATGTCATTTTAACAAGTATCATCATAGAGTAGTAGACACTAGGGTTTTGACAGGAGGATTTTGAAGGAAGTATTCAGGGTAAAAGAACAACTATAAGTCTACCAATCAGTTCAGAAGGATATACTCATCACATCAAGGATATATCTTTATTGTATTTAAAGGATCTAATATCAACAATTTGAGTTGTATTATATACAATTCATATATCACTGTTACTCTCTAACAATTGTAGCAGATTCAAAATCTCCTAATAGAGTGGATTTAACCATTCTTAGTTAAATATCTTAACCAAGTGCACACATATATTGTGTTGCTAAAATCCTTTAACAAGGTAGATCTAGCTGATATTTTCGTTTCTCCTAACAGGGTAATATCACTACAAGTGATCATTCTTATAAGCCTTAACCAAAAATTTAATTTCTACAGAAGTGAAGCTTTGTGGGCTCCATCCCAACTGTATTTTTTACCTTCTAACAAGGGTTTCTATGATACCAAATACATGTGTCAATGTTTATTAAGGTTTCATGAATGTTTTATTTATTTACTTTCATGCATTTATATTTTAGTTATACTATTGAATGTATGTTGAATGCAATTTACATAGTTTGTTATTGAAGTTAATATTTACAAGGATTATTTTGAAAAGATTTAAGGATATTGATTCACCCCTACCCTCTCAACATACATATTTCCATGATTCCAACAATTGGTATCAGAGCTAGTTCTCTTGTTAATGAAGTTTAACCACTAGAGAGAAAAGATCTTAAGGATGGAAAGGTGTAAGCTTGACAAGGCTATTGTGAATCAGAGAATATAAATGCAGATCTACATTGAAAAATTCAAGGAAGCCAAAGATGACCTGAGAAAGTTACTGATCAAGAGGAAGGATATGGAACTTTAGTATAAAGAGACTGATTATCATGAAGAAGAGATAGATGATCCATTTGAAGGATCTGGATCTAGATCTAGTAGCATATTTGATGCATCTGAAGGAACCATATCAGATCTATCTGAAAAGAATTAACATCTTACTAAACAAGTGAAAGCACTGCAGATCAATCAAGAATCACAAATGGCTAGAATGATTGATGTCATGAACAATGCAAGGCAAGAAGAACAAGAAATGAATCTAGCTATTGATGATAGAAGACAAATGATTGAAAAACTGGAAGAAAAATAATCTAAGATAATAAGACATACCAAACATCATTTTAAAATCTCCAATCAGATGGTTGTCATGAGTCAAGAAGTCAATTAAATAAACTATGAATATACTAGAAGATTGGAAGACATGGGTGAATTGAGAGAAGAAAGTGAAAGGTTAAAGAATTAATTAAAGATTCAACAACAACACAATGAGATAATTAATAAATCCAAACAAAGTACAAAAAGGATGGATGAGTCTTTATGCAGTCGAAGAGGACTTGACAACACCACTCATTTAGGCTATATCAAGCATGGAGAGTCTTCACAAAAAATTGATTAGAAGAATCCCTATGAAAAACAAAGGCCAAAGAAGCTCTCATATTATCATTGTGGTAAACTAGGCCACACATCAAATGTATTCCTAAATCCACTCCTAAATTTAATGGTTATTGTTACAATTGTGGTAAGTGCAGACATCAAGGACATGAATGTAGATCAAAGATGAAAAAGTCACCTAACAAACCTTATATGGAAAATCAATATGATACTTGCAACATACATGGACACATATCAAAAGAATGCATGACAAAGATGAAATAAGTCTGGAAATTGAGAGGACAAAACAAGACATATCAATTGAGAAGGAAAGGTAATACATACACTTGGGATTAAAAAACTTGGGTTAATTATATAGCATGTGGTAGGTATGGACATATTGAAAATAATTGTATAAAAAGGTACTAGAAATGAAAGTCTTGAAATTGGTCAAATTTTGGAATGGCATGTTTGCACTGTGATAAGGTTGGTCATCTAAGTAAAGATTGTAGAGATCGAGCACCAAAACTAAGTACTAGTGAAAGTGGAAACACAATTGAATAAATCATGAGGATAAGGAATCAAATGTGGAGAAAAGCATCAAATGACATTGTTGGACCATGCACAATAGTTGGTGACACCTCATCCATTGGATTAGGTGATTTCACCACCTCCACCTAAGATATTCAAGTAAGTATGGAACTAAATTTCAAAAGGTTATATCTTACAACAATTCCTTATAGCTATTATATGAATGTCAAATCAACATTAATTAAGATGCACTAGGGTATTATATTGTTGCTAACTTGAAAAAAATTTAGTCAGTTAAACTGGACCTAGCAATAAATTCTAGTTGGTGAAAATGTAAAAGACAACTAGGCTGCATAGTTAACTGAGTATTGATAGTACTCACCAGGCTGTGGTATCTATAGCATTAACGTAGTTATTTGATTGTCAACTGAGTGGTACCTGGAAAATAATTTATTGCACTAATCAAGGTTTTTGTTTATAAATTAGCAAGAAATGAACTCATTCTTTTACACAGTGATCAAGAGAAAATAAGAGTGAATTGAGAAAAACTTAAGCAGAGTGAATCCAAAAATTTCATAGAGATCTGAGTACATTGCGAAAAGTTGAAGTCTGAATCAAGTAAGTTTTTGAACTAACCGAGCCCTCTACATCCAATTTGTTAAAATCCCTAAGTTATAAATCATGATGGCTTCATCCTCACGAACCGTGCAAACCAAGGATGCCAAGGGTAGTCCTTTCAAAATTCATCTAGAAGTTGTATCTCAACCTGATGATAAGGGTGTGTTTTCTCTAATACTACCTAGGGTTCTTCTTGTAAAGGATGTTAGGTCATACATCCACTGTAAACTCAATTAAATCAAAGACTTTGAGATTCAATCCACATAACAAGAGCATTTCACTGACAGCAAGCTGAAAGATGATCATAAACCCTTACAGGTAAAAGGGTTAACCAAGGCCCTATATTTCCAAAAGGAATTCAAAATAGAATGGATACACATTGTACTAAGTCGAGTACATGAAGGAAATTTATAGCTAGATGAACCTATGAAGATCAAAAAGGATGTGACACATGCAGAAAAAAGGTATTCAATGAATGACAAAGCCAAATCCCTAAGGCACCTGACACATACCAAGATTGAGAAGCTAACCAGTGTAGAATGGGATGGTAGAGGCCTGAGAATAAACACCATTAGTGATCCTGAAATGAGATTTGGAGCATATGTCATTGAATATAAAATTTTCCAATCAAGAAGACAAAATAGTATTACATGTGGAGCGATCGACATTGCCTACAAGATTGTGAGAAAGGGTTTGCAACTCGAATTAGCTGAGTTGATGTTGAGGCAATTAGAGGAGAACACGAGAATAATTAGGGTAGCAAGATCAAATACTTAAAAATTTGGCTCCTTATTTGTATGTACATTATTTTACTTGTAGAACTTTTTTCCATTAGTCCATAATGTAGAATGGGATATCAACTGACCTATTATTGTTCAGATTAGTGAGTTCATTCAGAACTTAGGAAAGAACTTTAGGCCTATTATGGAAGAATATTTTGGTCAGTTCAAGGAGAGAATGTAGAAAAGAATATGATACCAACACAATTGGTAGACAAATTTAAAGAAGATATTTGTTTTCTGGTGGATACCGACACTAGTCTTATCAAAGTTGTAGAGCCAAGAATAGCTTGGCTACCACCCATGGACTATGAGATTGACATTGATGTAGCTATAGCAGCTATAAAAGATTAACTTGCCGAGCCCAAAGAAAAGAAGGCTACAAGGTTGAGAATATTTGAGGAAGCCAAGTCTAGAATCAAGATGAGACTTGTAGTTGGGAAGATGGATACAAAAAAGGAGAAAATAGTTAAAAATATTAACAAAACATTTGGTGTCATAGATGAAGACATTGAGGAACCAGTTGAAGAAGAAATTGAGGATCAAACACTATTTAGTGAAGACATAGATGAAGAGGCCATCAAGTCAGAGGAACATGAACAAGAAGAGCCACCTAAAGTTGATAAAGGGAAAGTTAAATAGGTTAGTTCTAGGAATAGATCAAAAAATACTAGTTCATAACCTTTAAAGAAGGTGTTGCAAAAATAACTAGGCCTACACCAACTTGTACATATTAGAAAAGGAAATAAAAAGGCCACCACTGAGCTCACTGAACCAAAAAGGAGAAGACAATTGATAAAAGAAAAGGATGACAAAGATTCAGATGAGGAAGATACAAATAAATTCTAAGTTATGGTGAATACAGGACCTCAGACCATTGATGAGGTAGTAGAAAGGATAAGCACTACTGGAAAGCTTAGTTCACTGAAACTTAAAAGGTATCCTCAACTAAGCACCAAGGAGTAGGAAAAGATTTAAGAAGTAGTAATAAATATGATGATAACATTAAAAATAGTTCTAGTTGAATTTTCTAGTAGTATAACAAAATAACTATACAACAAAGTTTCTGCTAGGTGGACTTATGCACTCACAACTGAGAAGAGAATGAGAGAAATGTCATTAATTCTAGTAAAATTTGACTATTCTATTAATAAAATAGATGTAGCATTAAAGAAACATGCAAATAAATTCTTTATGAAGGCTTGAGCATTGAAAATCCTATAATGAAAATTGTAAGAGGTAGATGATGAAAGTAGGAACATTGGGACTAAACTTCTCAATCCAACTAAGCAAGTCAATACTGAGGATCATCAACTAAGCATACAAGATAGAGAGCCTATTAATTTTGATGATGAGCCTATTCATATCTCATATACTGAGCACACTGAGGATGAAACCAATGAAGAATAATCCATAGTTGTTGAAATTTTAATGCAAGGAATTCTAGAAATGCTAACTACTATAGGGGATGAACAAATAATCATAGAAGACATAATAGAAGGTGACCCTGACATTTGATGATGAGGCTAAAGAAGATGAAATGATCCCTAGAGCTACAAAGAACCTTGGGGAAGAAAAAGTAATCGAGGTATCTTGAGTAATGGTACCAGGTAATCTGCCCATAATTATACAAGCTATTGAGATAGCTATTGAAGCACAATGTAATAAAACTCCACTTGAGAAGGAAACTGA
Source organism: Chamaecyparis obtusa (assembly GCA_027943335.1). NCBI lineage: Eukaryota > Viridiplantae > Streptophyta > Pinopsida > Cupressales > Cupressaceae > Chamaecyparis > Chamaecyparis obtusa. The sequence goes on along the minus strand of BSBK01010236.1, from coordinate 212,118 downwards.
TACAAGTGAATACAAGGGTGAGGAAGGAAGTAAGGAGACCACTGAAATGGAAGAGAATGAACAAGCACAAACAGAGTCAATGGTAGACACTTCTACCATCAACACAAGGACACAAGTCCCTACACCACAAACTATAGAATCAGTTACTGGGAAAAATAATGAGGAAATCAAACCCATCAAGTCACAAAAGGTAGAGCCCAAGAACAAGGCTCAACTTTCTATTGCACTATCTCCTCAATCTAGTGTGTAAGAGAAGAAGAAGAGGGAGTGAGGAACTAAGGGTCTAGTTACACTTGAGGAAATCATTGAAATTATAGCATGCAACTACAAGACACTTGATCATGAAGGTCTAAGGAAAAATGGGTAGCTATGTACCTGAAAGGAAGCACATGAAAAGATGAGACAAAAAATAAAAATACAAAGGTGCTAGAGGATGTCAAGGAGATCCTAATGCAAGTTTCTCCTAACGTAACTATTGATGAATTCAACCCCATTTTTTATTAACTTGCATTGCTCACTGAGACAATACATGGCCCTACTACATAAGCCAAGAAGATAATTGAAGAAAGAGCCGAACAAAAGATTGAGCACCAATTCACAAAAAAGATCATCCAAGCAGCTGCTACAAACAAGGTAAAGCTTTCAGAAGTTGTAACTGATTTAAAAAGTATCTGGTGTAGGAGCACCCATAATAAACTCAACAAATAATGTTCATCAAAGTCCTAAGGACATCTATTTTAGGTTAGACCTACTATCTAGGCATCTAGAACAAATTGTAAGACCTAGTTCAAAGATTGGCATAAATATAAGCCCTTGGTCAACTATGGTCAAAAGTTGTCAAAAGGACTAGAATCTTAGGATTTTTGCTATTTTCATGTTTTTAATGCTTTAGATCCATGTCAGATCACTAGATTACGTCGAGACCAAGTTTGGTCACCTAGAGTGCAAAAATTGAAAAAATGTTGTAAAAGTTTCTTAACAACTTTGACAACTCTTGCCAAAGTTGTAAACAAAGCCCCCAATGGTCATTTGGTTTGAAATTTAGTTTTAATTAATGGGGGAAGCCTTCATAAGCCCTTTTAGGCAGATGGAAGGAAATGATATGTAATTTGGCAATTTGAATCAACAAAAATATAACCATTTCTCTGCAATTCCAATTATCATAAATTCATACGGACGTGTTAGGAGGCCTAAGTATGAAAGCCTTGTTGGTTGTCCTTTTGGTTTCAACTTGTAGGTTTACACTATGATTGACAATTTAATGTCACTGACTCTATCACCACTCCAAAGTCTGCAAGTAAAAGGGCCAATTAACAAGGATCAGAGAGATCCTCCTACACTTTGAGCCTAAATGCTCAAGAGGGTGTACCCTTGATTCACTTCTTGAAAGGAATCACTAAATGTTATACCACTATACCCTTTACTAACTGATTGAAAGATTTTATCATTTAAATGTGTGTGTGATTGATGATGATGGATTGCTTCTAGAGAATAGATTAGTGCCTTAACCCAGGACATAGAGTCACTAAATAACTTATACCAACTGAAAATCCTAACTCAAACATACTAGAATTAAGGATAAGTTCTTTTCCAATTATCCCTCTCACTCACATACCAGGACATCAAATTCTTATCAAGCCATGAACTCACTAAAATTACCTGAAAGACTTTAATCCTAACTTTGTTAAGAACTCAAAGATAATTTCACAATACTCTTTGTTTACCATATGCTAACTCACTTTGTGACATTAACATATATGAACTCAATATCAAAACAAGAAGACATACACCACTATGAGATTGGAATTCAACTATATTCTCATCAAAAATTGCAGAATCAATACATTATTCAGACAACAATATGCAAAGAGAAACAAAAACCCTAAATCCAAGCTCTCCTTGTTTAGTATAATACCATCAACAACAACCCTTATAAAATACTACTTTTTTCAATATATACCACCACTAGTCATCATGGAATCCCCAAAATAGGATGCAAAAAGATTCAAATGACTAGGGTTAGGGTTTTACCCACTGAAAAAACCAAATCAATCAAAAATTAAATGTAGGGGAAGAAACCCAGGCAACCAGGGGAAGACAAATCCCAGAGTGATCCTCAATCATGACAAAATCTCTGAGAAAGTACTAAGAACCACAAAAATTCCCAATTTGTCAACTAATTTGGCCACCTACAACATGCCTCAAGCACAAAGAACATAGTACAAACCCCTGCAAACAATCATGGAACACCCTGGACCACACTGCAATAGTCAGCAAAACCAATTCTACCAGATCCTGCCATGAAAGCATTCAATTTTGGTCCTTTCTATCACTGGAAACCCTTAAAAAATTTGAATTTTAAATACAATGGTCATTTCCAAGTGCCAACAATAAATCAATGGTCAACATTTGAAATTAGATCAACTTTATATCATGACCGTCAGATCTTTCTCTTTCGTGGGCTTTATGATTTATGACTTAATAGGACCCCAGTCATATTTGGTGAACTGGCGACTAAAGGGTTCCGCCAGTTCACAAAACACTTTATCTTACCGCTAAATAATTTAGTGATTATGAGACCTTCCTTTGCTGAATCACCAGACCCTTTAGAACACCACCAATTTATTGCACAAATGAATGAAGACCATTGAAATCTATCTAGCCGCTAAATAAATATATCAGGACCGCCAAACCTTTAGACTCCCACCTGGGCTGTCTTTATGCCACATGTCACCACCTCATTCACTACTCATGCTTGGTCACCACTAACAAAGGACCCACAATCAGTAAGCCTTGAAATCAGATGGTGGGCACAAGATCTCATGGCTCTGACACAACCCATGAGATCATACGCCAACCATCGATTTCATCCTCATCACCAACTTTTTTGACAATGACCCCACCCTGCTTTATCATCCACATTGACCAATGAGGAGATGCCATTTGTGTACATGTAGCAATGGACCCACCATATTTTGTCACCTCTGAAAAAGGTAAAATTGATGGTTGTCTAAAGATCTCATACGTTTAATACATTCCTTAAGAACTTACGCCCATCGTCGATTCTCTACAGATGTCAGGACCCTCTGACAAGCCAGAAACTAGGTCTCACTGACAACTGCCAATATATGCATCGTGGACCAATCATAGATTGCCAACTGTACCTATGTGTCACTTTGGACCCACTATTTACTACTGACCTAAACACCTAGATGATCAAATAGATGGTGCATGATCTGAAGGGCTCAAAATATTCTATGTGCTTATACGCCAACCTTTGATCTAGAATCTTAACTGATACCACAGAGCGTGACCCCACCGTGCTGCATAGGATATCTCAATGAATGAGAGACTGCCACATCATAGAATCTAGCAAGCAGACATGTAACTTTTCTTTTCTCACAGGTCACTCTAACAAGTTTTCCACTTCATTGTTTATCTCAGCCAATGAGGAGATGCCACCTAAGCCTACCTGGCAGTGGACCCACCTGCATTGAAAGGTTACATCATGGAAAGGAATCAATGGTTGACATTAGTTCACAAGCCTCTGACAAATCTTATGAGAACTTACACCCGCCATTGATTGAGATGGTGTCAGAGCCGGGCCCAGGAAAGATTTAAGCGAGAACATTAGAAAGAATTAAAATGCTGGACTTAGGGAAAATTAAACTCGCTAGACTTTAGGCTTAGGGAAATATTGAGCACGTGGGTTTATGAGATTTTAAGTAGCCTGAAAAGATAACATAAAAATAGAATAGGGCTAGGGTAAAACAAAAGGTTTTTCATGCAACAACTAGTTTTTAAAATTTTTGAACTAGGGCTTGAGCTAGAGGCATGAAAAACATTGTAGAGACTAGAGGAAAACTAGTAAAGACATGAAAATTTTTCAGAGTGCTAATAGTGGCTCTATTTGGGGATGTATGTCTCCTGTAGGCATAACAAGGATCTAGAATCACTAGTTAAAGCAGACCATCCCACTGGAAAAGATTGACAATAGAGAGTAATAGGACCAAAACCCTACAAAGCAGGACAAAACAAGATAGGAGCAAGAAAATTTACAAAATTTATAGAATGTACAGACCTAACTACTATTCATGGAAAATAGAATACCTTCAATTGAAGTATCTCTTCAAGAATTGTCCATGGACTGGCAATTCTTGAACTTCACCATTTAACTCTTTCACAATGTATGAATCCTAGCCCCATTTCTCATGAATTAGATATGGCCCTAACCAAAGTGGATTAAATTTACCATGTTTTCCTTTATCCTCCAATCTGGCATTCCAAATTAACACCAAATCACCAGGCTCAAACTTACTCTCAACAACATCCTTGTCATACAAAGTTTTAACCTACAACTGCAATTTGGCATTTCTTGCAACCAATTCTCTTCTAGTTTCATCCAACCTAATGAGGTATTAAATTCTCAACTACATCTCATCATCTATATCATCATCATATAATTGCACAAATTTATACATTTCCAATAAATTATTCTGGGGCATTCTTGCATGTATTCCATATACTAGGTCAAAGGGTGCACAACCAATTGCCCTCTTCACAGTTACCCTATCAGCCCATACAGCTAATGGAAATTTTTAATTCCATGCCCTCTTATTCTTTTCAATAATCCTCCTGAGGATCTTAATAAAACTCTTATTAGTAGATTCTACCTGTCCATTTCCTTGTGGATGATAAGGTGAGGAATAAGAAATCTGAATTCCTAAACCTTTACAAAAGTCCTTGTATTCAACAAACTTGAAGCACATGGCATTGTCACTTACTATCCTCTCAAGGCAACCAAACCTTGTAACAATATCATTCAATAGAAAATCAATGACCACCTTACTAGTTGAATTTCTTGTAGGGATAGCCTCTAACCACTTTGTAAAGTAATCAGTGGCAACTAAGATCCATGAGTGTCCTCCACTAGATTTGTTTGGTATCTCTCCAATGAAATCAATTCCACATTTTTGGAAAGGAGCCTACCCCTCTACTGGCCTTAATGGCATGTTACCTAAAAATTTAAGCTTACCAGAGAATCTTTGAAAAGCATCACACCTCCTTACCCACTGTTCTGCATCCTTGAAGATTGCGGGCCACTAGAATCCTGCTCTAAAGATTTTATGAGTAGTTTCTTTACCCATATAATTCCCACCACAAACTCCCTCATGCATTTCCTTTAACAACTTGTTAGCTTGATTCTCATCCACACACTTCAAAAGTATGCCAACAAAATGCCAACAAACTCTAGTAACAGAACAAGCATGGATAAAGTTCTCAATTGTAGACTTTAAGGACAAAGTTCTTTGTGATGTGGTTGAAATGGATGCCTCACACATCCTTCTAGGAAGGCCTTGGAAATTTGATGTAGATTCCATACACCATTGTAGGAAGAACACCTACTCCATCACCAAGGATGGAAAAATTTTTACTATGAAGCCCCTTCTTGATAGAAAATCCAAAAAAGAACCTACTGTCATCATCATGGGAGAGAAAGAAATGTTAAAAACATTGAAGGAACTTGATACTAAAGCCTTTGTCCTAATATCAAAACCCAAAGACAACATAAGATCTGATCAAAAAGATCCCATACCAAGAGAAGCTAAGGAGCTGCTGGAAAAATACAAAGATGTCATTGCTAGTGACCTTCCCACAAGCCTCCCTCCCTTAAGAGATATCAGTCATCAAATTGTTGATACTTGGTTCCTCTCTGCCTAAAAAGGCCCCATATAAAATGACACCACTAAAGCATGCAGAGATTGAAAAACAAGTTGGTGAATTATTGGAAAGAGGAATCATTCAGAAGAGTCTTAGTACATGTGCAGTGCCATCAGTCCTAGCCCCTAAAAAAGATGGAAAATGGAGGTTATGTACTGACAGTAGGACCCTAAATAAGATCACCATAAGATATAGATTCCCCATGCCCAAGATTGAGGATCTATTGGATCAACTAGGAGGTGCTTGCTACTTCACCAAGATAGACTTAAAGTCTGGATACCATCAAATCGGGATCAAACTAGGAGATGAATGGAAAAAAACATTCAAGACTACTGAAGGTTTGTTCTAATGGTTTTAATGCCCTTTGGCTTATAAATGCCCCTAGTACTTTTATGAGGCTTATGAATGAGATATTCATTGATTTTATTAGAAAAAAATTTGTTGTTTACCTTGATGACATACTAATATTTAGTCATAGCAAGGAGGACCATATTGATCATGTTGAATAGGTACTAAGAAGACTCCATCAACACAAGTTGGTAATCAACTTGGAAAAGTGCATGTTTATGAGGAAGGAACTTGTGTTCCTAGGATTTTTGATCTCACAAGGTACCCTCAAGATGGATCCTGAGAAGGTAGAAGCAATCATCAACTAGCCTCCACCAAAGAACCATGGTGATGTAAGAAGCTTCCATGGACTTGTAACTTTCTATAGGAAGTTTATAAAAAATTTAGTCATGTGTGTGCACCAATGCTTGAAACCATTAAAGGTGGAAAGAAGAATAAGTTTATGTGGACAAAGGAAGCAAATGATGCATTCCAATACTTGAAGAATAGGGTTTCCCAATATCCTATCTTGGTCCTACCTGATTTCAACAAAGTCTTCACTGTGGAGACAGATGCAACCAACTTGGCTATAGGTGCAGTCCTAAGTCAGGAAGGTAAGGTAGTTGCCTTTTTCTCAAAGACACTAAATGAGGCCAAAAGAAAATACTCTACATATGAACTAGAACTCTATTCCATGGTCCAATCCCTCAAGAAATGGAGGCACTATTTAATCCCAAAGGAATTTGTGGTATATACTGACAACCATGCATTAAGTTTCCTTAATTCACAAGAAAAACTCTCTGTCAAACATTTGAAATGGGTTGAATAGTTGCAGGCCTACACCTTCAAAATCAAGCTCAAAAAGGGTGTAACAAACAAAGTTTCTAATGCCCTTAGCAAGAGGGTTGGTCTGATTGAAGAAATACAATTGCAAAGTGTGGGAGTTGAGTCCCTCAAACACCTATACCCTGATGACCCTGAATTTGCAGAGATATATCAAATTTGCACAAAATGGTTGGAAGATACCATACTGACTTTTTTGAATATCTAATTCAGAATGGACTCCTATTCAAAGGAGCTCAACTATGCATTCCCAAATGTTCAATGAGGACAAATATAATAAAGGAGAAGCATTGTACTAGTCTAGGAGGACACTTTGGCATTGACAAGATAGCATATATGATGAAACAGAGTTATTTTTGGCCAAAGATGAACAATGATGTTAAAAATTTCATAGAGACCTGTGCCATCTGCCAATAAGCTAAAGGTACGACAACAAATCAAGGGTTATATCAACCCTTACCAATTCCATCTAGACCATGGGAGTCCATCTCAATGGATTTTTTAATGGGGTTTCCTAAGACAAAGCAAGGCTTTGACAATGTTTTTGTAATAGTGGATAGGTTTAGTAAAATGGTCCATTTTGTACCATGCAAAAGCACAAATGATGCTTCTCACATTGCACATATTTTCTTCAAAGAGGTAGTTAGGATCCATGGTCTACCTCAAAAAATTGTATCTGATAGGGATTTGAAGTTTCAAGGCCATTTTCAGAGGACAATCTTCAAGAAATTGGGAACTAATCTCACCTATAGCTTTGCTTATCACCCACAAACAAATGGGCGGACTGAGGTAGTAAATAGATCGTTAGGCAATCTCCTAAGATGGCTAACCAAATAATATGCTCAGATTTGGGATACACTCCTACCCTAGGCAAAGTTTGCATTCAATGATTCCATGAACAAGTCAACTGGCAAAAAACCATTTCAAGCAGTATATGGCATTCATCCCAAAGGATCATTAGACCTGATAAAACTACCAGCTGACTTCAAAGTCAGTTCTCAAGGCCAAGAACTGGTAGAACTCATCACAAAGGTACAACATGAGGTTAAAGAAACACTCCAAAGATCCAGTTTGAAATACAAGGAACATGTTGATAAGAGAAGAAGAGAGATCCACTTCAAAGTGGGAGACAAGGTTTGGGAATTTCTGAGGAAAGAGATACTACCTAAGGGTAGATACTCTAAACTTCATGTGATGAAAGTAGGACCATGTAGTATACTCAATAAAATGGGTGAGAATTCCTATGAGATTTCTCTCCCCCCAACCTTGCAAATCTCTCCAATATTCAATGTTGCAGACCTCACCCCCTACAAAGCTACAACATATTCAACAAGTGAGAAAGGTGAGGAAACAAACATCAATGATGAAGACTATTTCACTAATATTCCTCAAAGAAAACCAATAGAGTTGGAAGAAATATTGGACACCAAGTTGCTAAAGAAAACCAAAACCAAGAAGTATATGCAGTAATTAGTCAAATGGAAAGGGCTCCCCAACATAGATGCAACTTGGCTGACCAAAGACCAAATCAAGCAACATGGGACTTCAATGGAAAAATTAACCTCAAGTAGGAACTTGAGTTTTAAACTCAAGGGGAGTATGGTGTAGGAGTACCCAAAATAAACTCAACAAATAATTTTCATCAAAGTCCTAAGGACATCTAGTTTAGGTTAGACCTACTATCTAGGCATCTAGACCATATTGTAGGACCTAGTTCCAAGATTCACATAACTATAAGCCCTTGGTCAACTATGGACAAAAGTGGTCAAAAGGCCTAGAATCTTAGGATTTTTTTTGTTTTCATGTTTTTAATGCTTTAGATCCATGTCGGATCACTAGATTAGGTCTAGACCAAGTTTGGTCACCTAGAGTGCAAAAATTGCAAAAATGTTGTAAAAGTTGCTTAACAACTTTGACAACTCTTGCCAAAGTTGTAAAAAAAGCCCCAAATGGTCATTTGGTTTGCAATTCAGTTGTAATTGATGGGGGAAGCCTTCATAAGCCCTTTCAGGTGGGTGGAAGGAAATGATATGTAATTTGGCAATTTGAATCAATAAAAATATAACCATTTCTCTGCAATTCTTATTATAAAAAATTTGTACGGACATGTACGGAGGCCTGAGTATGAAAGCCTGATATTTTCAATGGAATCTATGATTTGGTCCCTCTTGTGTTTGATTGAATGCACTGATAATTTAAAAGTTGAAAGTTATTCAAGTTTTGTTCTGGATTTTTCGGATTAAGACCCTGAACCAAGGTTGCAAATGCTTTTGTGTATTCCAATCAATTCCACCATGGGAATCTGATGCCCCTTAGTGGAATTGAAGTTTTTTCTATGTGCTTTCAAATTATGCAGGTTTTAGGTGGTAATTTGCAAGGAGATGACTTCACCATGATGACCTAGGTGTTCATCTATATGTGTGCACCTTCAGAATTCAAACACCAGTCCACACAACTTGCTATTGGAGAATCACCAAGCCCTATGCCTTGGTATATAGAAGTCTCTTATGTACCCTCACATGATCCAAGTATTGGATTTTTATTTGGGTGTATGGATGGGGTACCTATAGCACAAATCTAGCCTAATTAGGCCCAAGCCGAAGGGGAAAATCAACATCCCATTATGTCTTTCACTTATAATTAGGTCTTGCACTCTTAGTATGTTGTGTTAAGCCTAAAAGGGTACCCAAATATATGATTTATTAACAATTTTGTGTGGAAATATGTGTTCACAATCAATATTAATGCTCCTAGAAGGCTATAAGCCTAAAATTGGATTAGTCAGGCTAACATGCCCAAATTTTTGTCTTTGTTGAATATGAGTAGTTATGCTCTTGTGGCAAGGACCTAAATAGATCAAGGAAAAGTGTGTGGTCACCACTAGTTTTGACTATGATATTTGGGGAAGTTTTGTGCAAAATAGCTTAAGTGTTTAGTTGTCGACTAGTGATTAGTTAGACTTGGAAGACTTGAGAGGACTCAGTGATTGAGTACCCAGTTAGATTAGGTTGTGATAACCTAAGACCAAGTCATTTCCTACACTTTTGATAAGTGTGAGAGCCACTTACTTTTGGAGGAACCTTGTTTTAGTTCCTACTTAGAACCATTCAAGAGCTTGAAGGACTAGTTCAATCCTTTGTTGGCGCTTCCGGCTGCCCACTTTGCATTAGTATTATTGATAAAGTTCTTACAATTCTGAAATAATTATGCACTTTAGATCACTTCCCTACCGAGGTTAGTGAAAAGATAAGAAAGTTAGATGAAGATCTTAAGGATTGTTCTACTCATCTTACAACCAAGCATCATGCATTGCAATTTCATTATTCCAAATTGAAACACATACAATAGTTAAGATTTGAGTTGAGTGTTGGAGTTCAAACATTCAAGCTATGTTTTTGAGTCCATGTTCAAAAAATTGGTCTAAGTGTCAGAATTAGTGTCCTAAAAACCATTGTAGGATGCTTAGATTGAGGTGCATGGAAAATAGGGCCTATTATTTTTCATGATGAACCATTGGGGTAGGGTTTTCATTTCCTTTCATTTGACATATGTAGTGGGTTTGACCTTTTAATTTTAAGTTCTGACATGTTTAGGGAATATGCTTTTGAAGGTGTTCCCAGAATTTTGCATTTTGTGTTTGTCCAAAATTGTATAAAGTAGCTCATTTTGGAGGTCTGCATCTTTTTCCCTATGATAGAACATTGCATGTCAGTTGTTGTATCATACTATAGGCATGAGAGAGAGTATTCATTCCAATTTTCAGCCCCCCATGTGCCCATTTGATCTACTTTGCAGAGTCATTCCATTTGCAATTATTAAAAATCTTTGAGTGTGCATTGTCCAGATTTCTGAGTGGCCTACTTTGAGGCTTCCTAGTTCACATCTTGTTCAAGGTCAAGTAAAGTTGAAATCTGTTCCATACTATAAACCTAGGAGTGTACTTGCCTAAGGATTTTTGAGTCTCTTTCAATCTGATTATCAACTTTCCTAGGCCAATTCCAAATCAGATTTACACTTATTTCATTATTTTACTCCTAAATATTTCTAATAGGTTGACTTTGGCATTTCATTATAATCGGCCACTTGATCTTTCATGCAAGTTGATTATGGATCCATGTACCTTGTATGGGGGCAAATCAAAGCCCAAGTTGTTAGCTCCTAAAGTCTCAGTGGGTGAGTTTTTAAGGCCAATTCTAGAGGTGACTTGTGTGGTTTTGGTAGTACAACGCTGGTGGAAATGAACTTGTCTTCCAGGTGGCGTGTTCTGGTGAGGCCGTTTGGTCAATTTTTGAAGCCGCTCTCAGAGGCTAGCTGATGTTATATGACCAACTTTGTAGAAGTATGAAAAGAATTGTGTGATTAAATCTTGATGTGTGACGTGGTTTATTTCCATTTGAAGGCTACATTTTGGACAAGCAGAGTAATTTATGGTGAGTAACATCAAAAGAGAAAGCTATTTATTCTGATTCATTGCATAGCCCATTGCCACCATCAACTGGTGTTGTGAAAAGAAGTTTTGCAGCTAGGGTAGGCATATAGGGTCCCACAACCATCTCCCAACCATTATATCCTTCCTCTGAAAAGTCAAAATGCAAGTTTATGCATAGGTATTTGCACAAGGAAGTTCCATATTCTCATATATCAAGGTGACCTCTATGTAGAGAAACCTATGGGGAGGATTTCTATAAGGATAATGAAGATACAACATATTTATAGTCAAGAAACAAACCCAATTTGTTATATGTCTACAATATGCAGGGCAATATGCCAGTCTAGATGTTGAAATCTATTTTTCAGAGGGTCATATGGGAAAGTCTTGCTCTTCCTTATACATGTGAGATAGTATTAAAGGCAAACTATGTTTTAGACCATTCTTATGCCATTGTAGAATTTGTAGCTAATAGCCTATTCAGTGCTACTCTTCGTCTCTATGCTGAGGAAAAAACCATTTTGATGGTTTGAAGGTAAGGTTACCCTGAGTATCAATCCCTAAGCCAGGAAGGACAAATTTTTATAATGAATTAAGAAAAAAATCTATTGACCAATTTGGATTCTTCCCCTATGATGAGAGGTACATTCAAGAAGAGCCTTTTTCATATGGTAGTAAGTGGAAGCCTGAACAAAGATATGTTGAGCAAGATTATAGGCGTGGGTGTAGGCACACATTTCTTGGTGCCTATTTTGCAAATGCCCTTTATCTTTGGGATCTGGATGAATCCCCCCACAATCAACATTGTGCCAGGTGTCAAGGATCTCCAAACAATCAACATTTCCTTGAGGCTGCTCACTAAACAACCTTATGTCTCTGCAATGGTGAGGGAGGCCCTTCTTTGAAGGGCTAAGGACTTTAATATCCTACTCGATAATGTTTCCATCATGCATCTTTCCTATGGACCAAAGTTCTTAGGGGTTATGGATTGTGTGAGGTGTGAGCCAATAGGGAGTGCTCACGTAGGGGTTCATGTAGGTTCTTATAGAGATAAGTTGGGTTGTGCATGAGTTTTTAGGATACATGCCTTATCTACAAGGATATGGTTGTTTATAAATCAAAAACACCAAATGGAGTCAGTGTAAAAACAAATAAACCAAAGAAAGTGTGGAAGGCCAGAAGAGAATAAGACAAGGGCATGAAGAAAAGCAAGAACATGCGGCCTATAGAAGATAAATAAGTAGAGGGGGGCTGCATGTGGGTTTATCCCACATGCACCCCATTTTGGGTTTTAGAACCTTTTAAATGCAATAGCACTCCAATGAAGTGTAAAGTGAAGAAAGGGATGAGGTTGTGGTCACCTCTTACTTGTGGGCTTGCCTTGGAGTGTGTGCCAACTAGTACTATACACTATTTTGAAAAGTGTTTAAAACCTCCTAAATCATTGTCCTACATTGATCCTGGAATGGCCATTTGAGATGTTTAAAAGCCCAAATGCTCACATAAGGAATTAGATGAAAGACCTAGAAGCTCTACACATGAGTATTTGGAAGCCACCTTGAGAAGCATGCCAGAGGGCCCGAGATAGAGGAAATTTTGCAAACAAGTGATGGTGATAGTAGGACAAAAGAGGATATGTAGCGGCTAGTCATGCCTTCATAGAACGAGAGTGGCAGTTAGGAGAAAATTTGGAGATTCAGTGGATACGATTAGCTAGCAGTGGTTGCCAGTTCACCAAATAGCTAGCAGTTAAGATGAAACATTTGGAGATTCTAAGAATAGTGGTCGCCGAATCCTTGGATGATCTACGGTTAAGCCCTAGCATCTAGAGAATTGGAGATAACCCTCAGTTGTTGATTCTCCAAATTCATGGTGCTTAGGACCTACCATCAAGAGATCATGAAAATAGGCTTAGTCACTCAATCTCTAGATTTGACCCATGGTTAGAAATTGATCCAGAGATTCAGAGATAGGCCATTCACTGAATCACCATATGTAACCATGGTTAGATAAAGTATTCAGAGATTCAGAGACCAATGCTAGTCGCCCATTCTCCAAATAGAGGTGGTCAACCCAATGTTAGTCTAAGCATCCAATTGGCTGGTGACAAGTGGCACATCATGGTGGCCTCTGTGGTAAAAATGTAGAAATAATATAAAAAGGGCCAAAAGGAGAATATTCAAAATATTTAAAAATTGACATAGTTCAGACTATAGGATAAATTCAAAAATTTAAATGATTATCCTACTTATAGAATTATTGACTGGAGTCTTAATTTTTAACCAAATATAGGCATATGAAATGTTTTTAGAAATGTTAAAGAATGAGGAATCTTTTGGTAATCATTATTTTCAGCTTCAGCTTAGTGTGAAAGAGCAGTTTGAGTTGGCAATTTCAAGACCAGAATCAAGTTTATTTGAAAAATGATTGTAGGCATGAGAATCAGTTGAAGAAGAATTAGTTGTAGATCAAGTGTAGAGGAATATTGGAGATATTTTGGGGTTGAGTGGACAACTGTCAGTTCGGTGTAACTGACTTCATTTTCCTATATCTCTGGTTTTTCTCTCCATTGAAAAGGATGATGAAAATTTTACTATAAGGAGAGCCTTTGACTCCATTGTTGAACTTCTTGGGAATGTTTTTCAAAATTTGAAATGTAAAGACACAGTAAAATTCTACTAGAATACATTAGAATTCCCTTGCATGTTTTTGGTTGTCTTCATGTTTGAATTTTGTAGCTTTTGTACACTGAGTCTGTAAGGCAATTTTGGTGTACCATTTACAAGGTATTTGTGATTTTAATCTCTAGTTCCTTTCAAGGAAAGGGTAATGCCTTAAGGTTAATCTCTGAGAGCTCGTGACTTTTACAAGAATCTGATGATGGGATCTATTTAAGAGAGGATGAATTGTAAGGCATTTTATCTGGGTTCTGTTTGTGTTTTACTTAGAAGATTTATGTAATGTATGTTTCTCTTTCTGACTCTCTTCCCTAGGATAAGGCATTGGTCTATCCTCAATTTGCAAGATTTCATCATCATAAAACTTAAAAGATTATTTACTTTCATGTATGTTTGAAAGGACTGAGAAGATTATGTTTGTATCAAGGATATAAGCTAGTGTTGTAATACTTTGAATCAGGAGTTTGGACAAGGATATTGGACCTGATCCTAATTAATAAGGATATTGGAACTGATCCTTATTAATTAGTCATTTGTTATTTGAATCAGGAGTTTAGGAATCATAGAGTTCCAATTAAGCATTCAAAGATTGTGTGTTGGATTCAGAAAGAAAAATCACTAAAAAATTGGTGACTTTGCTAGGGAAGAAATAAAGGATACCAACTTTAAGATGCCTTTTCCTTGCTTCGTTGAATTATTCTAGAGTCTAGTTAAGTGATCATAGAGTCAAGTTATTATAAAAAAAAATTTATATTATCTCAGTGAGTGTGAGTGGTGACTCTGAATCTCTATTTGATCACTATGTTCTTATAATATATTTTATGATCCTGGCAAACAATTGTATCTTGTGAAGTTATGTTGTGTTTGCTGGCAAAGGAAGTTCAGAATTGAGGAAAGATTCTCAGCTGGTCTAGACTTTGTCCTCTGCAAAGAGGTGGTGACTCTATGAATATTTTGGGAAGTGATTTGAATGAGACTTCACATCAGAAGTGAATAGCAACCACAACATCTCTAGGTATTTTGATTTTCATATCCAAGTTTTTATGAGAATCATGTGTGTATAAAATGTTCCCTATTCAATGAGTATAAGCACTAAGTGAAAAGGGAAAAGATTATGGTGCTTTGCATACAAGTATTTTGAGTAGATTCAACTGCTATATTTGATGGTGTATGAAATTTATATAGAGAGGGATATGTTAACTTTTTACCATGGATAGGGTCTGCATAAGGATTTACGTTTGATTTTTCATAGGAAAGGTTGCAGTTGCTTGTAAAAGAAAGTAAAGATGTATTCAAAATTTTCTCAACCTTGTGTATCTCCTAATGTAGTCATGTCCCAAAAAGTATCCTAGCTAGGAGATAGAAGAGCTTTAAAATGTTATTCACCTCAAGACTTTGAGGGTATTCTTGGCTATGCAAATGTAATACCCCTAGAAATAAAAAAATTCTTTCCCAAATTTAATGGGGGAAAAGAAGAATTAGCTGAAAAACATTTAAGTGCATTCATGGACCTGATTGAAGATTTTGATGTCTACCATGAAGATGTAATTATGAGAATGTTTGTACAATCACTAGTAGGATGTGATAGGGAGTGGTTTTCATTTCTATCCCATCATTCTATCTATTCTTGGAAGAATTTTGAATCATCATTTATTGAAGCATATGGAGAATTCATTTGTGAGTACAGTCTATTAGTTGATCTTGTCAGACTTCTTATAGGAAAAGATGAGTTAGTTAATGCTTTCAATTTTAGATTTGGGAAAGTACTAAAGAAAATTCCTTAGAGTTGTAGACCTCATGATGCATTGTCTTTGGTTATCTATTTGGCTACTTTTGATAGTAAGATGGGTTACTTGTTTAGAGACAAGGAACCACAAAACTTATATCATGCTTTTCAGTTGGCCTTGGATATAGAAAGGATGAAGAAATTTGAATTGCCAAAAATTCATGGTGTTGAGAATGCAAGAGATCATGAGGTAACTTTCTCAAGTGCTGGGATTAATTCAACGATTCCAGTAAGTAATGAAAATCATGGTGAATGTTGTGATCCAATTGATCTAATTTCAACTAACAAAGATCAGGTTGAGCCTTTAAGATTATGCCCAAATTTTGTGCTTGATTTTCTTTGCAATGAATATAGTTTGCCCCAAGTTTAGAATAATAATAAGTCAAATGATTTGGGGGAAAATGAATTCTCAGTAATGATAGTTCAAGAGAAACAATATGATGAAGTTGTTGTAGAAAACAATGATAACATCAAGGACCTTGCTAGTAATCTTTGTGATTGCTTAGTTGATAAATATGTTGATTCTCACGAGTTAAGAGTGATGCCTCCTTTGTCTGAATTTCAGTAGGAGGTTTTTTTTTCAAATGGTTTTTATAATTCAGATTTAGAGGCATTTGATGTTTATGAAAGTGATGATGTCAAGTCTAAGATACTTTCAGATTATGATAATGAATCAGTGTCATTATTTCCAAATTCTTCTGTTGATTCGGATAATTCTGAATATGAAACTGAAAATTGTTCAAGTGACAATTTTGTTGAAAAATTTGAAGTTGATCTACTTTCAAATTTGTATGAAATGGTTTATGAAAGTCTCCATGAAAGCATTTCGTATAGTTATGAGATTGACATTGATTGTAAATCTTCACCAGAAATGGAGGTCATCCTTTTTGATATTGACATTGATAGTTATGATATTGTTAATGGAATTGAGACAATGTCTTGTCAAACAGAGATTAGCAATGCTGATAGTGTTCCCTATGATAGTAATTTGTGCTTGGAAAACATGTGCCAAGATAAGGATATATACAGTGGGCTGCCAAATGATTTATTCATGCCACATTTTGAGATGTTTCATGAAGAGTTGGAAAATGTCTCAAGTCCTACAATTGATTACCTTTTCAACCAGAGGTATGTGTGTTTCCTTAGGATTATGATGAAATGAATGATGATGTTTTGTTTTTAAAAGAGGCTGAAAAGAATCATGAAGAATGTATTAATTATTAGGAAGAATTTGAGTCTTTCATCTTCCCAATCCAACATACTGATGTTTTTCAGAGGGATTTGAATTTAAAGCCACAAGTTGTGGTTAAAGGTAATTTACTTGAACATTCACATGATATACATGGAGTTGAGTTTTAGAAATTTTATTTTGATGTTCAAGAATCTTTTCAAGTAGGCAGCATATTTCCATCTTTATGTTTGAGTCAGAGTGTTTTCCTCGTCAGCTAGTCAGATTTTTCAAAGAGTGTGAGAGTTTTATGTTGCACAATGATTACCATTTTTAGATTTTTGATGATTTCATAATGCTTCATGATAGTGAAAATGTTGGTTATTTTCTTTATGATGTGCTGGAAATACATGTCAGTGTGATTGATCTTGTCAGCAAGAGTAGTTTTTTCATATTACCTTGGATTTGTGCAAATGAGAATTACATATTTGATAGAGGTAAATGTTGACTTATACTGACAAAGTTTGAATCCCTTTTTAAATATTTGTAAATTTTTTAAAATTGCTTTGTTTCAGTTGTTCAGTGGCTGGTTTTGGGGTTCCTTGTTCAAATTTTTGAGAAAGTGAAAGGAAAGTTGATTTTCATTAGGTTTGATTGGTCTGTTGTACCATGAGATTTTGGTTTCTTTGCATGCCCACATGGGGCATGTGTCACCAATTAGAGCCACTTTTGGAGCTAAAAAATTTAGGCTATGTTTTTTATTCCATGTTCAAAAAATTGGTCAAGTGTCAGAATCAGTGTCCTGAAAATCATTCTAAGATGCTTAGTTTGAGGTGCATGGAAAATAGGGCCTATTGTTTTTCATGATGAACCACTGGAGTAGGGTGTTCACTGCCTTTCATTTGACATATGTAGTGGGTTTAAAATTTTAATTTTCAGTTTTGGCATGTTTAGGGAATAGGCTTTTGAAGTTGTTCCCAAAATTTTGCATTTTGTGTTTGTCAATAATTGTATAAAGTAGCTCACTTTGGAGGTCTGCATCTTTTATCCTATGATTGATCGGTGAATGCCAGTTCTTGCATAATACTGTATGCATGAGAGAGAGTATTCATGCCAATTTTCAGCCCCCCATGTGCCTATTTGACCTACTTGCCAGAGTCATTCTGTTTGCAAATTATTAAAAATCTTTGAGTGTGCATTGTCCATATTTTTGAGTGGTCTACTTCAAGGCTTCCTAGTTCGTACCGTATTGAAGGCCAAGAAAATTTGAAAGTTTTTCCATACTATAAACCTGGGAGTTTACTTTTTTGAGGATTTCTGAGTCTCTACCAATCCATTTAGCCACTTTCCTAGGCCAATTCCAAATCAGATTTCTGCTTATTTCATAGTTTTACTCCTGAATATTTCTAACAGGCTAACTTTGGTGTTTCATTGTAATTGGCTACTTGATCTTTTAGGTGAGTTGATTATGGGTTTATGTACCTTGTATGGGGGTGAATCAATGCCCAAGTTGTAGTCTCCTAAAGTCTTAGTGGGTGAGCTTTTAAGGTCAGTTCTAGAGGTGACTTGTGTGGTTTTGGTAGTGCGGATAGAACTAATGTTTCTGAAAGGCCAAGTTTGATTGTTAAAATCTTTTGGCTCAGGTCTCTTCATGATTTATTTTTAGGCAAGTGTACAATAGTGATGGAAATGAACTTGTCTTCCTGGTGGAGTGTTCTAGTGAGGTTGTTTGGTAAGTTTTTGAAGCCGCTCCCAGAGGCCAGCTGTTGTTATCTGATAAACTTTATAGAAGTGTGAAAAGTGAATTGTGTGATTAAATCTTGATGCATGATGTGGTTTATTTCCATTTGAAGGCTACATTTTGGACAAGAAGAGTAATTTATGGTGAGTAACATCAAAAGAGAAAGCTATTTATTATGATTCAGTGCATAGCCTATTGCCACCATTGACTGGTGTTGTGAAGAGAAGTTTTGCAGCTAGGGTAGGAGTACAGGGTCCTACAACCATCTCCAAACCATTATATCCTTCCTTTGAAAATCTAGAATGCAAGTTTATGATGGGTATTTGTATAGGTAAGTTCCAGATTCTCATATATCAAGGTGACCTCTATGTAGAGAAACCTATGGGGAGGATTTATATGAGGATAATTGTTGGAGATTTGCCAATAGGCGAGTACTGACTATATGTTTTTCATTAATGACAACATATATAAAGTAGCATGCGTAGAAGTCTTATGTAGTAATCATTCAGTATATGTAGCATGGACATGATATCATGGATGCAGAGGTTAACTGTTAGTACAAATAGTTATATAGTAGCTTGTGTCAGAAGTGTTGCTGATAGAGTAACAGATGGGTGTTCTATGTATGGTTATCCATACAGTTATCATGGAGACTTGCGCACTTGGATATATGTTGAAGACATGTTAGTGATGTTTTAGTCATGGATGCATAGTCTGATATTTAGTAGAAGTGAAGGTATGTAATCGCTATTCACTAGTTGCAATTTCTAGTGTTTGTTCAGAAGAGCTGACAAAGATTTTAATGGTTATGGAGTTGCACCTATATTTTGGGTATGCACCCATGGAGTTAAGCTTGGAGAAGAGTTATTGATTTTCAATTAAAAGTGCATGAAGTAATTTAGCTTGAGGAGAAAGATCCAATTGTTTTGGTAGAGCTGACATTGTGTAGCGTGCATCTACAATTATCTTATTGGACAGGTCCCAAAATGTGTTGCGTGCATAGTAGAGCCAACATAATGTTTATCAAAGTTTTTTATAGTTTGTCTAATATGGTTTCATTATGGTTCTAATAGGCCAACTTGATTATATCATCTAGAGGAAAGATATTTATAGGCAGTAATTTGTGATTTCTTGAGTGTGGTTCACAGTTGATTAAGAAGAGCAGAGTAGAGTGTGTGAAGTGTTGAGCCATCAGAAGAGGGTCTATGTGACCAAGTAAAGTGTTTGTGCTATACATTGGAACTAATCCAGACAACAGGTCTAAGTGCAGTTCACCAAGATCCAGATATAGTGTGTATCTATTATTTAGAAGGTTGTAGCCTTTGCCCCTTTGAGCAGTGAACTCTCAGACAGTGTGTGCTCTCCCCTAACAAGGACTATTGTAAAAGAATCCTAATAGGGTTCAAACCTTGACCAGATCTACTGTACTAAATATATTTTAATGCAACTCCTAACAGGGTTAAGGATCTTCTAACAAGGATCATAATACACTAGTACAAAATATTAGTGGGTGTCAATTCCCACCAAGGTTTTTACCTATTTGGGTTTCCCTATAACCAAAATATTGGTGTTATGTTCATGTGTTCTTTCATTGTGTTTATTCTTTATGTTTAAGTCTACTTAATTGGATAAATAATTAAATCTTGTAGATAATTGAGTCACCCCCCCCCCCCCCCTCTCAGTTATCTCTTGGGACTATTCCTAACAATTGGAATCAGAGCCAAGTGCCTCAAAGAGAAATTTTAATAGCTTGATGTTGATCAGATGTCATACTTCATAAAAGAAATTCCTAAGTTTGATGAAGAGAATTATCTTGATTGGAAGAACAAGATGGTGACCCATTTGCAGTGCATTGCTTTTGAAGTTTTTGATGTGACTATCAAAGCAGCCAAGATTCCTACCTTAGAAGACCTTGAAAAGGATGATGCTACTAAAAAGAAAAAGGAATAGTTTCATCAAAATGCTATATCTAAAGAAGCCCTTATCAGAACTCTATCTGATAGTGAATTTTCAGAGATAAAGAATGTAGACATCACCCACAAGATATGGAAGCACCTAGAAGACATGTTTGAAGGTGAAAAACAAGCAAAGGATGCACGTAGAAAAACATGGAAGAAAAGATACAATGAATTAGAGATGTTGCCTAAAGAAAACATTAGAGCTTATAATCAAAGGATCAATGAAGTAGTTGCTGAAATCAAGAACAATGGTGGAGAAATCTTAGAAGAAGACATCATGGACAAGTTGATGAATACTCTCACTCCTGAATATGAAAACAAGATTAACATCCTTGATGAGACCATGTAGCTTACATCTAATTTCAAGAGAGAGACCTTGATCAGAAAAATCTCAGCTTTTGAGATTTCAAGATTGAAGACAGAACCAAAGAGTGAGATAGCCTTCAAAGCAACAGTTCATGGTAAGAAATCTACAAACACTTTTGGTAATTTTGATGATAATGATGAAGAGAAAACACTAGATGATTTAATTGCTATGATTTCCAAAAGAGAAAAGAAAGGAAAAAGAAAACATGAAGGTCAATTGCCATTTATGTTCTTTCCATGTAATAAGATTGCTCACTTTACATCTAAGTGTCCTACTAGAGCTAGAAAGTTCAAAAAGGATTACAAGCCTAAGTACTCTAAGGAATGCTACTATGCTAGAGATGGAGTTTCAGATGATGAATCAGGTGAAGAAGAAATAGGATTCATTTCTATCATAGAGAAAATGAAAAATAAATCAGATCATGAACATAAGAAAGAGAATCAAGAGCTAGCATTGATTTCCCAAGCTAATATAAGGTCAGACTGGATTACAGACATTGGTTGTCCACATCACATGATAGGTGATAAAGGTAGATTTGTTCATCTAGACAAATACAATGGTGGTATGGTAAGATTTGGAGATAACACTCCTAAACCCATAGTTGGTAGAGGAGCCATCACCTTGGATGGAAAGAATATTACTGATGATGTTCTCTATGTAGATGGTTTGAAACATAACCTTCTTAGTGTGGGATAGTTACTTGGAAAAGGCTATCAGTTGGAGTTTAAAGATGACAAATGCATCATTAACAACAAGGATGGTGTTATGATTGCATCAAGCTCAAAGACTAAAGGTAATGTTTTCCAACTCAATTCAGAAGCAAGTTGTTTTGTTGCTAAATTTGATGACAGTTGGTTGTGACATAAAATACTATGTCATATCAATTTTGATAACATAGTAAAGATAAGAAATGTAAAGGTAGTAAGAGATCTACCTAGCATAGCAAAGCCAGTTGATACTATATGCAGGGAATGTGTGATGGGAAAGCATGTGAGAGATTCATTCATGAGCAAGGAAAATTCAGCAGAGAACAAGTTGGATCTGATTCATACAGACCTATGTGGTCCAACTCAAACAAGATCATACTATGGTGAAAGGTATTTCATTTTTTTTTTTGATGATTATACTAGGATGATGTGGGTTCTGCTCTTGAAAGATAATTCAAAAGCACTTGAGAAGTTCAAAATATTCAAAGCTAAGGTTGAGAATGTATCTGGACTAAAGACAAAATGTTTGAGATCAAATAGAGGAGGAGAATTCACCTCTGATAGATTCTATGAGTACTGTGAAGAACATGGAATAAAGAGATAGATAAGTACACCTAGAACCCCTTAGTAGAAAGAAGGAATAGGATCATCATTGATACAGTGTGCACCATTATGATAGAAGGAAAAGTTGCACACACCTATTGGAGAGATGCAGTCAATACAACAGTCCACACCATCAATAGAATTCAATTGAGGCTTGACACTAAAAAAAAACCATATGAGCTATGGTTTGGTAATGTTCCCATAGTAAAATACTTTAGAATATTTGGAAGCAAGTGCTACATCAAGCAGGATGAAGCAGTAGGTAAGTTTGATGCAAGAAGTGACGAAGATATTTTTCTTGGTTACTCTACCAAAAGTAAAGCTTATAGATGTTTCAATTTAAGATTGAAAAAGATCATTGAAAGTGCTCATGTTAAAATTGATGAAAAGTTTATGATTCAAGAAAGATATCATTATTACTCACCCATGATTGAAGAAGAACCCAGACCCTCCACTAGTGAGATAGTTATTAAGGAAATTCTTGATAGTATTGATGTGTTATTCAATGACCCTGAGACAAGTGAAGAAGGTACTCCTAAGGCTGATGAGTCAGCATCACCTAAAGTTCCAAAGTTTACATCTAGAAACCATTCCAAGAAAGACATCATTAGAGATTAGAGTGGCAAAGTCTTAACAAGATCAGAAGCAAAGATGTCAGCTAATAGTGAAGTAGTATGTTTACTATCTCATATTAAACCTTTAAGTGTTGAAGATGCTTGTAATGATTCAGATTAGCATGATGCTATGAAAGAAAAACTTGATCAGATTATTAATAATGACACTTGGGAACTGGTCCCAAGACCTAGTGATAAGAATGTGATTGGAACAAAGTGGATATTCATAAACAAGATGAATGAAGATGGTACAATAGTAAGAAATAAAGCAAGATTAGTATGTAAGGGATATGCGCAAAGAGAAGGCATTGATTATTCACACACATTTGAACCCGTGAGAAGATTAGAAGCTATTCATTTATTTCTAGCTTACACTACATTCAAAAACTTCAAAGTTTATCAGATGGATGTTAAGTCTGCATTCCTGAATGGAGATTTGAAAAAGGAAGTATACACATTGAGTAGCTAGAAGGATTCACCTTATCAAATAGACCTGATATGGTATGCAGATTGAAGAAGGCCCTCTATGGACTTAAGAAAGCCTGTAGAGCATGGTATGAGAGACTAGATGGATATCTAACAAAGATTGGATTCAAGAAAGGAGTAGCAAATTGTAATCTATTCATTAGAGAGAGATCTGAAGGTCTACTACTTGTAGCTATATTTGTTGATGCCATTATCTTTAGAGGTAATGAAAAACTAAATGCAAAATTTTCTAAGGAGATGCAAAATGAATTTGAGATGAGTATGATTTGTCCTATCAAATACTTTTTGGGATTAAATGTGCAATAGACAGAGAAATGTATTTTCACTAATCAGTCCAAGTATGTGAAAGAAATATTAAAGAAATTCAAGATGGATGATTGCAAGCTAGTAGGGACTCCTATGATCACTGGATGCAAACTTACAAAAGATGATGACTCACTAGCAGTGGATACAACATTGTAAAAGTCTATGATTGGTAAACTCATATATCTTACTCAGACTAGACCTGGTATTTCCAATGCAGTTGGCATAGTTGGAAGATTTGCAATAGAACCTATGCAAAGTCACCTCATGGTAGTAAAGGGAATATTCAAATACTTGCAGGGCACTATAGATTATGGTCTATGGTATCCTAATTCAAAAAAATTTGAGCTTCATGTGTACACTGATGTAGATTGGGAAGGATGTGTTGATGATAGAAAGAGTACATCAAGTGGAGCAATGTTTCTTGGTGATAGACTTGTCACTTGGACAAGAAATAAAAAAAATTGTATTTCTTAGTCAACAACAAAAGTGGAGTATGTTGTAGCAACCTTGAATTGTTCTACAATTGTTTGGATCAAGCATATGATAATGGATTTTGGAATTAAGATTGATTATCCTATTATTATTCACTATCATAACACTAGCACTATCAATATATCAAATAACCCTATGATGCATGCAAAGACAAAGCACATTGAGATCAAGTATCACTTCCTAAGAGAGAAGTGGTAGAGAAAGAAAGTCAAGTTGGACTATGTGAGTACCAAAGATCAGTTGGTAGACATATTTACAAAACCTATGACAAAGGATACTTTTGAGTATCTTAGGGAGAAGTTGGGAGTAATTCCCTTCCCTAATTCTTCTTAGAAGTAAGAAGGAAAGGCATCAGTCCTTAGGGAATGATGGAAGATTGACTACTCTACCTCAGGAGTAGTACCAATGCTTAAAATGAATGTTTCCATTTTCTATTGATGTCAAAGGGGGAGTAATATATAGTCATGAAAAAACAAGTATTCAGTTATGGCAGCAGTTCAGTTGAGGAAATGGAGAATGTTGAAAAATATTGTAGTAGATGGAGGATTCATCTTTGGGGGAGTTTTGATGATGAAATGGAGAATGTTCTAAAAGAGATATTAATATGGGTTGGTGGTGGTTTTTCATTCCACATGTTTCCATCAATGCCAAAGGGGGGATTGTTGGAGATTTTCCAGCAAGCCAATACTGACTGTATGTTTGTCATTGATGACAACATATGGAAAGTAGCATGTGTAGAAGTCTTATATAGTAAGCATGTAATATGTGTAGCATGGACATGATATTAGCATGATATCATGGGAGCAGAGGTTAACTGTTAGTACACACAATTATATAGCAGCTTGTGTCAACAGTGTTACTGATAGAATAATAGATAGTGTTCTATGTATGGTTGTCCTATAGTTATCATGGAGCCTTGTACACTTGGATATATGTTGAAGACATGTTAGTGATGTTTTAGTCATGGAAACATAGTCTAATATTTAGTAGAAGTGAAGGTATGGAGTCTCTATTCGCCAGTTGTAGTTTTTTGTGTTTATTCAAAAGAGCCAACAGAGATTTTATTGGTTCTGGAGTTGCACCTATCTTTTGGGTATGTATCCTTGGAGTTAAGCTTAGAGAATATTTATTTATGTTTGGTTAAGAGTGCATGAAGTAATTCAGCTTGAGGAGAAAGATCTAGTTGTTTTGGTAGAGTCGATAGTGTGTAGCATGTGTCTATAATTATCTTGTTGGATAGGTCCTAGAATGTGTTGCATGCATAGTAGAGTTGACAGAATGTTTATCAAAGTTTGTTATGGTTTCTCTAATATAGTTTCAAGGTGGTTCTAATAGGTTGACTAGATTATATCATCTACAAGAAAGATATTTATAGGCAGTCATTTGTGATTGCTTGAGTGTGGTTCATAGTTGATTAAGAAGAGTAGAGCAGAGTGTGCAAAGTGTTGAGCCATCAGAAGAGGGTCTATGTAACCAGGTAAAGTGTTTTTTTCTATACATTGGAACTGATCTAGATAGCAAGTCTAAGTGAAATTCACCAAGATTGAAATATAGTGTGTATCTATTATTTAGAAGGTTGTAGTCTTCACCCCTTTGAGTAGTGAGCTCTTGGATAGTGCATCCTCTGCCCTAACAGGGACTATTGTAAAAGACTCCTAATAGGGTCCAACCCTTGACCAGGTCTATTGTACTAAATATATTGTAAAGAAACTCCTAATAGGGTTAAGGATCTTCTAACAAGGATCATAATACACTAGTACAAAATATTAGTGGGTGTCAATTCCCACCTTGGTTTTTACCTATTTGGGTTTCCCCATAACCAAAATATTTTGAAAAGTCTTTAAAACCTCCTAAATCATTGTCCCAAATTGATCCTAGAATGGCCATTTGAGATGTTTAAAAGCCCAAACACTCACATAAGGAATTAGATGAAAGAACCAGAAGCTCTACATGTGAGCGCGTAGAACCCACCTTAGGAAGCGTGTTAGTGGGGCCAAGACAAAGGAAATTTTACATACAAGTGATAGTGATAGAAGGATGGAAGAGGACACATGGAGGCTAGTCACGTGTTCACAGAATGAGACCGATGGTTAGGAAAAAATATGGAGATTCAGTGAATGTGGTTAGTTGGCAGTGGTTGCCAGTTCGCCAAATAGCTAGCGGTTAAGATGAAACATTTGGAGATTTTGAGAATAGTGGTCATCGAATCATTGGATGATCCACGGTTAAGCCCTAGCATCTAGAGAATTGGAGATAACCCTGAGTCACTTATTCTCTAAATTCATGGCGGTTAGGACCTAGCATCAAGAGATCATGAGAATAGGCTTAGTCGCCCATTCTCTAGATTTGACCTGTGGTTAGAAATTGATATGGAGATTCAAAGATAGGCCAATCACCGAATCACCAGATGTAACCATGGTTGGATAAAGTATTCAAAGATTCACAAACCAATGCTAGTCACTCATTCTCCAAATAGAGGTGGTCAACCTAGGGTTAGTCTGAGCATCCAATTAGCTAGTGACAAGTGGCACATCCTAGTGGCCTCTGTGGTAAAAATGTAGAAATAATATAAAAGGGGTCAAAAAGAGAAGATTCAAAAGATTTAAAAATTGACATAATTTAGACTATAGGAAAAATTAAAAAATTTAAATGATGACCCTACTCACGGAATTAATGACCGGAGGCTTAATTTTTAACCAAATATAGGCATATGATATATTTTCTAAAATGGAAAGGAATAAGGAATCTTTTGGCAATCATTATTTTTAGTTTTAGCTTAGTGGGAAAGAGTAGTTTGAGTTAGCTATTTCTAGATCAGAATCAAGTCTGTTTGAAAAATGATTGCAGGCATGAGAATCACTTGAAAAAGAATTAGTTGTAGATCAGGTGTAGAGGAATATTGGAGATATTTTGGGTTTGAGTGGACAGCTATCATTTTAGTGTAACTGACTTCCTTTTCCTATATCTCTAGTTTTTCTCTCTATTGAGAAGGATGATGAAAATTTAACTGTAAGGAGAGGCTTTGAATCCATTTTTGAACTTCTTGGGAATGTTTGTCAAAATTTGAAATGTAAAGACACAGTAAAATTCTACTAGAATACATTGGAATTCCCTTGCATGTTTTTGGTTGTCTTCCTATTTGAATTCTGCAGCTTTTGTATACTGAGTCTGTAAGGAAGTTTGGGTGTACCATTTACAAGGTATCTATGATTTTAATCTCTAGTTCCTTTCAAGGAAAGGGTAATTTCTTAAGGTTAATCTTTGAGACTCAAGAATTTTGCAAGAATTTGATGATTGGATGTGTTTAAGAGAGGATGAATTGTAAGGCATTTCATTTGGGTTCTTTTTGTGTTTTACTTGGAAGTTTTATGTAGATGTATATTTCTCTTTCTGAATCTCTACCCTAGGATAAGCACTGGTCTATCCTCAATTTGTAGGATTTCATCATCACAAAACTTAAAAGATTATTTACTTTCATGTATGTTTGAAAGGACTGAAAAGATGAGGTTTGTATAAAGGATATAAGCTAGTGTTGTAATACTTAGAAGAAGTAGATCTGATAGGTACACCCACCTATAGCCAAGAGCTAAAAGTGAAGAAGGACCTGGTCCTTGTTAATTAGTCTTTTCTTATTTGAATCAAGAGTTTAGGAATCATAGAGTTCCAGTTAAGCATTCAAGGTGTGTGTGTTGGATCTAACAAGAAAAATCACTAACACTGAGAAAGGAAGAGGACCAAATCATAGAAGAGGAAACCAAACTATAGGTTGAGTTACTAGCGCATCTGGTAGTGATGCAAAAGCATGTGACATAGGTAAAGAAATTGGTTGCCACCCATGAGATTTTTTTTATCAAGAACATTTTTGATATGCCTGCTCAAGTGAGCTTAGAGAAGTTGGCTCTAGAAATTCTAAAGGAAGAATGGGAGAAGCTTATGGATAATTTTAATAAATCCCATCCTAATTTTTTTTAATAAAATGTAAGTATATTATTTTTCATCATTTTAAAAAAAGGGGGAAACATACGTATATCTACCAAAAACATGTTCATACGGGGAGTCACTAAGTATACATCATTTTGGTTTTGTGAAATTTGGTGAGCTCAAACTTTTATAATCGGCATACATATAAGTTTTTTATACTAATTCCAAAGGGGGAGAATGTTAATCCTAAATGAACTAAATGTTGTTATTAGTATTCAATTGTACAGTCACTAAACACAGGAAGATAGTTTAGTCAGTTATCAATACATAGTAGTCACTGAGCAGAGAGATCACCGAGTGTAATAGTTACCAAGTACAAAGGATTAAAAAGTGCCAGTAATAACTAAGACTGAGAGTCAATATTTATCGAGTAATCTAGAGTTCACACAAAAGTTTGGAATGGGACATTCTTCAAGGTGAACAACTTTTTTCCAAGTAAGGAAACCATTTAGCAAGATCAAGGTGAATATTTATTGCGGATGTAATCATTTAATGAATGATGATTCCTATTTAATGATGATCTAGGTTATTTTTGTGAACCATTGATCTTAGGTTTTCTAAGATATTGTAAAACCCTAATTAGGTCAAGGTTAGTTTGATATAAAATTGTAAGGATGTCATTTTGATAAGTATTTTACATGGAGTAGCCACACTCAAGGACATTTGAAGTTCATACATGGTTTTGATAGGATGATTTTGAAGGAAGTGTTGAAGCTCAAAAATCCTAGATATATTTTAGATTCCATTTTCAAAATTTTCTCTAAGGCAAAGTAGGTGCCCTCGAAATTTTGTGAGATACTAAGTTTGAGTACTAAGTTATGGTATGTTTTCAAAGTAGCTATTTGGAGGTCATTTCCCAAATCTGCATTCTTGCACCTATCCAGTTTTTACTAAGTGACCCATTTCAGTGGATTGCATCTAGTGCCTAGTTGGTAGTCATGACATGAGGGTTGTTGCATTATGTTTTAGGCATGAGATTGAGTCTCCATGCCCATTTTTAGACCCCCACAAGTTGGTTTGATTAGTTTTCTAGAGCCATTCTGTTTGCAATTTGTTAAGTTTCTGTGTGTAGAATGCAGATTTTAAATGGCCTACTTTGAGGTCTCATAAGTTGCACCCAATTCAAGGTTAAGAGGAATTGATTATTGTTATACATTATAAACCTAGAAGTGTGTCTCCTTGGTGATTTTTGTATCTTGACCAATCCGTTCGGTTACTTTTCTCATTCATTTCCAAATCCAGTTTCTACATATTTCACTATTTCAAGTTCAGAAAGTTTTTAAGTGGAGTTTGGTGTTTAATTGTAGTTGACCTTTTTATCATCTAACTAATTTGATTATGGATTCATTTCCCTTGTGTGAGGTTGAATTCATATCCAGGGTTTTAGATCATAGGGTTTTCATCTGGTAAGTTTTCAAAGTTAGAATCAAAAGGTGTTTTATGTAAATATACAGTGTAGGTAGAATTGATTTTCAGAATGATTATTTTCAGAGGATGATAAATTGATGTCAGTTGCTTATTTTGAAATTAAATTAATTTCCTTAAATTCCCTGTATGTTATTCTTTTACCAGCATCAGTGGTTGAGCCTCAGGTTATGGTTTGATATTTTTGGTGCATTCATTTAAAAGGTGATTTCTTGAGATTTTGAATTATGTTTACAGAGCATATCTAAGGGGTGACTTTGCAAGGATTCTTGAAAATAAGGTTTTAATGAATCTGGTGTGGCTCAAATTCAATCTAGTTGTAGGAATGGATCTTCCAGATCAAATTGAAGCTCAATTGTTTTCTTAACATTAAGATAAGTTTCAAAAGTTAAAAGACTTAAAATGGTTTGTTTCTTTTCAATTTGAAGACAAAAAGGAGATAAAAAAAAGGATACTTACATGGTCTGAATGTGACAATTGAGCGCACCTTCACCATGCATTGGCATTGAGCACTTGTCCAACTTTGATTGCTTCAAGTGCTTCATTTCTTGAACATGCCATTATTTTTATATTTTGAACATGCTATGTTCTTCAATGTTGAATGTGCCATAAAAAGTGACTTTGCAATCTCTTCTTTATTGTTGGCATATATTTTAATATGCCAGGCATGTCTTTTAATTGAGCTGAGAGCATGTATCTTTTATGCAACACATTGTTTTGGCAATGTGTGCACACCTCTTTGACTATGTGAAAGCTTGGTTTAAGTGTTGCGCGCACCATGTTGAACTGTTGTGTACATGGTTTGTAAGTGTATGCACACCCTTTTCTGCTAGTGTGCGCACTTTTTCAAGTGTTTTGCACATGTCTTGAAGGTGTGTGTGTTAAGGAAAAGGAGGAAGACATCAGGTTGTGCACCTCAAAGGCTTCACCTTGCAACATGCCAAAACTTGAACACCACAAAAAGCAAAGTGGAAACATCTATAAGCTATGCGCACAATGAAGGGGAGAGCATGCACCTTCTTATGGTCTGTGCACAACACTTAGTGGGTTGCACACACCCATGTTTGTTGTGCATGCCATAGGTCAATGGGGAGGTGGCTGCAAACTTCTCCTTTCAGCCCACTTAGCATTTGTAGGCCAGTAAAGAATTAAAAGGATATGAAGCACATGCAGTCCGAAGAAAAATGGAAATGCAAAGAGGGTGCGTTCTTTTTGGGAAAAATGTGCTAGCACTTTCACATGATAATAACAAAGGTTTGGGGTGCACAAGAGTAAGGAAAAAGAAGAAATGATGAAAGGAAAATATAGTTTGTGTGCACAGGTAAAGAATATGTAAAATGCAAAGGGTGTGCATGTGGATCTATCCCACATGCACCCAGATTTGGTGTTGGTAGTTTTTTAAATGTAAAGACAGATAGTATGAAGGTAAAGTGAAGTAAAGAGATAGTTGGCATCTCTTGAATTGTGTGGGGCCCAGATTGAATGCTCACCAGCTAGGCGTACATAGAAATTGTAATAGAAATATTTTTAAAATGCTAAGATGTTTAGTCCCACATTGATGGGAGGAGGTAAGTTTGAAATGTTTATATGGAAAAACACTTTCATAGTGATATGAAGAAAGAGTAGGAGGCTCTGTGTGTGTGTGTAGAGCTAGTGCATTAGAATGTGTGTCGATGACCAAAAACCACTAAATTTTGTAGAAAGTTGGCAGTTGACATAGAGGTGAGGTGGACACATGGTGACTAGTTTGGTAATCTTTGAATGAGCTCATAGTAAGCACTAGCATCCCAAGATTTAGAGGTAGCAGTTAAGTGGCTTGATCACCAGATCTCGTGATGGTAGTAGTTTTTTGGTGTTCAAAATGGATGCTTATTCTCTTAGGCTACCAATATACCCTCAGGTTGATTTTAGGATTGGTTAGTTCCAAAATGTATAAGGATCTTAGGGCAACTGGACCAACTATAAGGACAAGACTTCCTTCTTCACTTCTGGCTTTGCAAAACCAAGGTGGGTGCACCTAACCCAGTGAAAACTATACTTGACACACCAAAGACTGGGTCTAAACAATAGATTGAATAGTAAGAAAGTGCTAAATGCTAACCTCACATTCATTGACTCTCCATTACTATAGGGTATTGCTACTATTAACCAAATATAATTAAAACTTGAAGAGTGTTGATATCTAGAGATGTAGAGAAGTAAGCAAGGGCCAATTAGGCATTGAACTCAACTGAATATACTAATCTTTGATCAGTGCCATTATCCATTGGGAAAATCTCAAATATAGACATTGAAACATGAACCAACTATTGTCAAAGACTCATAGCCATAAACACAAGTATTTCAGCGCATCTACTACTTATAATATCCTTTTGTAGACAAATCAAAGTGAATCTATGTCCTATCCAAAGTATATTTCACTTGATCCTAGATCAAGAATTGAAGACTAGAACATATACAAAGGTAACCCTATGCAATAGATCAGAAAATCTAGAATTCACAAGAATGACACCAAGGAGAGACTTGAAAGCTTGAAATAATTGTATTAAGTATAATGAATCACGTACATGTTCAAAATAGAGAAGAGAGAAAACCACTTCAATAACCTGCAAAAGACTACAAGGAAATTCTATTCAATCTAATACAATATGATACTGCCTGCTACAACTCCCTGGAACTAATCAAGATCAGAACCCTTTCAAAATAAAATTTTTTACTTCTTATACCCCTAGTCACCTTGGAATCCTCAAAAATGATGCATCAAGCTTCGGGTGACTAGGGTTAGGGTTTCAACAAATCAACCAACCAAAACTACATCAAAATTTATTGTAGGGGAAGAAACATAAGCAACCCAGAGAAAATGAATCTCAAACAGATTTGCAATCATCAAAATCCATGAGGACAGTACAAAACAATAATGAATTTCCATGAAAACCAGTCAAATCGGCCACCTACAAACATATCTTGAGCACAAAACCATACTTCTCTTGGTACAAAAGCATCATGCCACCTACCACTGGGACCCTCGAACTAGTCTGCAACAACCAGTGCCACCAAATCAATCAAAACCGGCTATTAAAACCATAAATTTTGGTACCTTCTATCGCTTGAAACCCTTTGCAAATTTGAATTTGAACTTCAACGATCATTTTATGGCTTTAATAGCAAATCAGCGGTTTACATTTAAAATTAGATCAACTTTAAGTCACAACTGTTAGATCTTCATGTTTTGTGGTCTTTTAAATCTTAACTCAATTACCACCCTAGGTTTATTCCTAGCGACCATGTGATAAGGCATTTCCAATTCGCAAAGAGAAAACCTAACCCACCTTTTAACTCCATGACCTGGCAATCCAAAGAAAATTCTAACCTTGGTCCCACATTTAGCTAACTAGTGACAAAAGGTCATCGCCAGTTCGCAAAACACTTTATCTATCAACCAGAAAGTTTAGCGATTCCGTGAACGCTTGTTTGCTAAATTGCTAAAACACTTAGAGAACCACCGCTATTTCATGTGAATGAGCAAAGCCTTGGAAATTTTTCGGCCGCTAAAGCACTTTGTCAGAACCACTACAAGACTGAGAAACTTTGACCGGGCCCGCATCAGGAAGATCAATGGTCATCTAAAGTTCACATACCCATCCAAGATTCTATTAGATTTCATGTCCACCGTTAGATCAAGAATCTCCTCCCATCTTTGACAACCATCTGACAGGAAACAAAATCAACAGTCGTTGCAAGATCTTAAGCCTCTGACAAAACCCATAAAATCATACACCACCCACCAATTCACTGACATGATCAGGACCCACTGACACATCTGAAAACTAGGTTCCACTAACAACATGCCAACATGTTACTACATGGACCAACCAGAAGCTACCAACTATGCATACATGTCAATGGACCCACCTGCCATCTTAAAGAGAATCAATGGTTGTCACTATACCACTGCATTAAAAATTGAGCATGTTATATCAATGGTATAATGACAACCACAAGATCAGATCAAACTTTAATCCACTTGAATGCCAAGAAAATTGGTCCCACTGATAGGATTCCACCTCATACTACGTGGACCAATAAAAAACCTCCAAATCAGAATACCTAGCAAGTGGACCCGCATGAGAAAAAGGCTACGTCATACAAAGAATCAATGGTTGTCTCAAGATCTTATGTGTCTGACACATCGCTTGAGAAGATACCCCCACTGTTAGATGGAGATGATGTTAGAGGTGGGCCTAGGGAAAATAAAGGCTGCTGAAACATAGGAAAAAAATAAACACTGAGACTTAGGCTTTAAGGAAAAAATCAGGCGCTGAAGGCTTTAGGAAATATTAAATTCACTGGGGGTAGAAACTTAGGAAAAGTTAACACTGGGGCCAACCAAAATATAAAGCATGTGCATTTAAAATTTTTTAAGTGACCCGAAAAGGTAACATGAAATTAGAAAAGGGCCAGGATTTTTCAAAGGGTTTTTGTATGCAACGACTATATTTTCAAAAAATTTGAACTAGGGCTAAAGGCAAAGACCTAAAAATAACTGCAGAGACCAGGGGAAAAGGGCTAGAGCCATGAAATTTTTTACAAGTGCTAACATAGTTAGTGGCCTAACATCTAGAGATTGGGAGAATGAATGATCTCTTAATCTCACAATGTTGGCAGTTAAGACAATAGCATTTAGAGATTTAGTGATAAGGTGGTCGCTGGATCTCTAGATTAAACTGCAGTTAGTGCTAACATCTGGAGAATTGAAGATGATAGTTAGCTAGTCGGTTCGCAAGATCTCTGAATGCTAGCAGTTAAGTAGATAACATTTAGAGATTGGGAGAATTATTTGGTCACCCAATCTCCAAATAGACTTGCAGTCAAAAAATGCATTTGGAGATTAGGAGATGAAGGCTAGTAGCGTGATCTCTAAATAAACCAAAGTCAGTATGGGAATTTGGAGATTAGGAGATAAAGTAGGTCGTTGGTTCTCTAGATAAACTCAGAGTTAGTAAATGTATTGGGAGATCAGGAGAATGTGTTAGTCACATGATCTCCATATTTAACCATAGTTAGGAGAAAGATTCAGAGATTAAGAGAATGAGGTAGTCTCTAAATCTCTAGATCAAATTGGTCAAAACAAGGGTTAGTTTGAGCATTCAGTTAGTTTGTGACACATGGTGAATCCTAGTGGGTTTTGGGTAAAGTGCAGAAAAGAGGTAAAATGCAGATGTAAAAACTTTTTAAAGTCTCTCAATAGTTTGTGAAGTATTTTATTTTAAAATTTTGAGAGGCATTCACGGGAGCTTTTTTCAGAATCAAAATGAGATCAATTTTCAAAGGGAACATAATCAAATTGGTTAGAGAAATGATTACAGATGTGAAGGCAATTACAGAAGGAAATCAAAGTTGGAGAAGAAGGAGATATTTTGTTGAAAATTGATAGGTGTCAGTTGGTTGAAAATGGCTCTCCTTTACTATATATGTTCTTCTTCTCCATTTTTACTAGGATGGTGAAATTAACACTGCTAGGCAATATTTTCACTTTTGAGTCTCATTTTTGGGTTTTCATGGTCTTGTAAATGTATTGAACCAGAGGCTTTGTAATAAAGAACAATGGAGTCCCTATCCTCTACTGGTGATGTATTTGTATGTTTGTGTTGAATTCTTGTATGTTAACTTGTAAGGCATTTTAATATATTGGCTACAAGGTAGCTGTGAACTTGTTTTCCTGGTTTCTTTCAAGGAGAGAGAGTAAATCTTTGAGGTAAATTTTGAGGGTTTTAATCCTTCATATGAATCTGATGTCTAGATATTAGAGTGAAAAGAATGATTTGTAAGGCACTTCATTTGGCTTTTGTGTGTTTGGAGTTAGAAGGTTTCTGGGGATGTAAATTTATTTGACTCTGTTGCCCAATAGATAAGGCACTGGTCATTGTTGGTTATGCACCTTTCATCATCAATTCAAAATCAATTAATATTTACTTCCTTTTGAAGAGCATTCATGTTTATGACTTGTATTTTCAGAATACAAGTGTTGTTTAGTGATTCTTTAAAGAATCATGGGTTAGCCTGCTTGAGTCTACAACAAAAAGAGAAGAAGGATTTAATCCTTATCACATATGTCATTTTCACAGTTCTTGGAACACTTATGTAAGTGGGATATTGCATAAGATTGGTTGAGTCTTCAATTCTTATTTCTTACTATTTTGATAATTATCCACAATCTTGTCTACATAGTGGGGTTTTCTCAAAAGAAGATATTATA
This sequence comes from Chamaecyparis obtusa, assembly GCA_027943335.1. NCBI lineage: Eukaryota > Viridiplantae > Streptophyta > Pinopsida > Cupressales > Cupressaceae > Chamaecyparis > Chamaecyparis obtusa. Next base: position 176,230 of record BSBK01010236.1, on the reverse strand, counting down.
CATGCAGATTTATGCTTATTATTAGGTACACCCACTTGAGTGTGTGGAGCTTCAAGTGAAGAAGGATCACATGCCTTGTTAATGTTAGTCTTTTCTTGCCCCTCAGTTTGTAGGAAGAAGAAGATTTATGTCAGTTGGATGAAGATCCCAAGGTATGGTTTTCATTTTCTCTTTTAGAATTGAAGGATACAAGAAAAATCACTAAAAAAATTGGCAACTCTACTGGGGATTGACCGTAAGGAACCATTGTATAGAGTCATTTCTATAAAAAAAATTTTATATCATCTCACCAAGAGTGAGTGGAAACTTTGATGTTCTATGTTTGATCAGTGCATTCTTAGAATAAAAATATGATGAATTTGTAGTCCTAACAAACAATTTTATACCATGTTGAAGTTGTGTTGTGAGGTTGTTGGTTTTAACGAAGGTTCAAAGTTGGGAAAGGTTTCTCAGCTTTTTCAAAATTTTCCTCTACAAAGAGGTGGCGAATCTATGAACATTTTGAAAGGTGATTTGGAAGATACTTTAGATTAGTATTTTGCAGCAACCACAACACCCCCAAGTAATCCTCTTTTTATCAAGAAACAACAATCCCTTAATAGGTGAGCAAGTCACTAAGAAAAAGGGGAAACGTAAACTTGAAAGTTAGTCATATTTCTAGGTAGAAATTTCAGTTGTAATAAAAAATCATAAGTATGTTGTGGTTTTATGAAGATAGTGGTTGCATAAAATTGGATAAAAATTTTGTCACAGGAACAATATGTGTTGTTATATGAGTGGTTTAAAATGGAGTTTCCAACTTTAATGAATCAAGATGATTTTTCTAGATCTAAAATTTATCAGTTAGACCTTAAAAATTCTAATAGAGATATTTATTGATAAATCAAAGAATCCAATAAAATTGCTTATTGATTTTAAAATGTAAGATAGGAGAGAGGGGGGAAGAATCAACACATTCATTCTATAGGAAGTTTCTTACAGCTTGTAATGAACTTCCAATATGTATTGATTTTCAAGAATCCCAATAGGTTGAAATGTTTCTAGAGCTTAGTATGCTTGAATTAGTCAGTTGGTCTGCATCCCTTAGAGATGAAGCACTTGAATGTGTTAAAAAATGGATAGATTCAATTGAGGATGTTGAATCTAGTTATGCTGATAGTTTTGATTATGATGTTGATAATGAAATCTATGATTATCAAGATGTAGAAGATGAATCAACAGTTGACAATTTTCCCCTTGAGTTTATAGATTGTTCTCTTTCTTGGTGTAAAAATAATGACTTCTCATTTTAGTTTGAAGAGGTTTTGTGTGAACAAAAAGAACATGATTGCAGTGCAGATGAAAGTTTCTATAGTGGTTGCTTTGCACAAGAGGATATGAGGCAAGAGATCCCAATCCCTATTCCAAATGGGGAAAAATTTTGCAGTATCAGGCATGAGGCCAAATAAATGGAATGTGAAGTCCAATGCTTGCTAAGTAGTAAGAAAATTTCATAACTCTTAGAGGCTAAGTTTCAGAGGTATGCACCTAAGTTTGATTCTAGAGATTCATGTCTAGTAGATATATGTTTTGATAGAGATGATACTAGTGAAGGCATGAAGTGTGAGACATATGTTGATATCATTTCTCCTATTTTTGAGATGTAAGATGAAAGTACATATGAGTATGATGAATTTGATGATGTTATATATGATGAATATGATGATGTATGTACTAGTGTGGATTCAGATTTTTGAGAGCCTAGTATCAATAGTTCTTGTATACACTATGATGCTAGAGAAAGTGACAAATCTGAATGTATCTTCTCAGATTTGCAACTGATTAATGATTCATTGACTAACAATTCTTGTTCCTTGTTAAAAGATTCTGATAAGAATTGTGATCAGCAAGTTATCTCTGATTTTGTGCAGTCATATTTTTGTTTCGAGGTGTTTTATTTTAGTTTGCAAAGTGTTGATATAGAAGTACCTTGTTCTTTGATGAAAACTAATGATCATTATGTGGATGTTTCTAGCCATGAGAGTGAGTTGGAGTCTTTATTTTTTCAACATGGTAGTGATAGTAGAGGGTGTGATGTTTTGATGTCACACAATGATCAACATTCATGGTGGTTTGATAGCCTAGTTTTGTCAAGTGGTGGTGAGTATGCTGATCATTTTTTATATGATATGGTGAAGATAGATCATAATGTTTTTGACAAGGCAGATGGAAGCCTTAGTTTTAGTTTACTTTTTCTCTATGGAGATGGAAATCATATGTTTGATAGAGGTAAAGATTGATTCCAATTTTGAGGCTTTGGGGCCTTTTGTAAATAATGTATATTTTGTATAGTTGCTTTCCTTTCAGTCATGTGGTATGTTTTCTTTCATTAAGGGTTTCCCTTGTTTCAGAGAAAGTGAAAAGTTTGATTTCCTTTTGATTGGTCTATTGTACCATGAGATTTTGGTTTCTATGCATGCCCGCCTGGGGCACACATCCGCAATCAGAGCCACTATTGGAGGTCAAAAATTTTGGATATATTTTAGAGTCCATTTTCAAAATTTTATCTAAGGAAAAGTAGGTGCCCTAGAAAGTCTTTGTGAGATGCCAAGTTTGAGTGCAAATGAGAAAGGGTTCTGATATTTTTTTTTAAGGGCCACTTAAGGAATTTGTTCATCACTCATCACTAAGTATATACAATTGGTTTTAGCTCTTATATTTCATTTTTCATATGTTTTAGATGTAGCTATTTGGAGGTCATTGCCCAAATCTGCATTTATGCACCTATCCAATTTTTACTAAGTGACCCATTTCAGTGGATTGCATCTTGTGCCTAGTTGGTAGTCATGACATGAGGGCTATTTTAGTATGTTTTAGTCATGAGAGTGAGTCTTCTTTCTCATTTTCAGACCCCAATGAGTTGGTTTGATAATTTTTCCAGAGCCATTTTGTTTGCAATTTATTTTCTGTAAGTGTGCATAATGCAAATTTTAAAGGGCCTACTTTGAGGTCTTATAGGTTGTACCTAGTTCAAGGTCAAGAGGAATGGATTGTTTTTCTGCATTATAAACCTTTAAGTGCATCTCCCTGGTGATTTTTGGATCTTGACCAATCTATTTGGTCACTTTTCTCATTCATTTCCAAATCTAGTTTCTTCCTATTTCACTGTTTCAAGTTTAGAAAGTTTTAAAGTGCTGACTTTGGTGTTTAATTGTAATTGAACTTTTGATCATCTTGCAATGTTTATTGTAGATTAATTTCCCTTGTGTGAGGTTGAATTCATATCCATGGTTTCAAATCATAGGGTTTTCATCTGGTAAGTTTTCAAAGTTAGAATCAAAAGGTGTTTTATGCAAATATAGAGTGCGAGCAGAATTGATTTTCAGAATGGTTATTTTCAGAGGATGATAAATTGATGTCAGTTTCTTATTTTGAGATGAAACTTGTTTCCTTACATTCCCTATATGTTATTCTTCTACCAACATTAGTGGTTGAGCCTCAGGTTATGGTTTGATATTTTTGGTGCATTCATTTAAGAGGTGATTTCTTGAGATTTCAACATGTGTTTACAGAGCATATTTAAGTGGTGACTTTGCAAGGATTGTTGAAAATCAAGTTTTAATGAATCTAGTGTGGCTCAAATTCAATCCAGTTGTAGGAATGGATCTTCCAGATCAAATTGAAGCTCAACTTTTTTCTTAATATCAAGATAAGTTTCAAAAGTTAATTGACTTAAAATGGTTTGATGCTTTTTAATTTGAAGACAAAAAGGAGATAAAAAAAATGATTTGGACAGAAAGGAGATTGAGCACACCTTCACAATGCATTGACGTTGAGCACTCTACTAGCTGTGATTGCTTTATGATTCATTTCTTGAACATGCCATTATTTTTATATTTTGAATGTGCTATGTTCTTAAATGTTGAATGTGCCATAAAAAGTGACTTAACATTTTCTTCTTTATTGTTAGCATATATTTTAATGTGCCAGGCATGTCTTTTAATTGACCTGTGGGCATGTATCTTTTATGCAACACATTGTTTTGGCAATGTGTGAAAGCTTTCTTTAAGTGTTGTGTGCACCATTTTGAAGTGTTGCACACATGGTTTGCAAGTGTATGCACACCCTTATCCACTGGCGTGCACACTTTTTAAAGTGTTGTGCATAGGTCTTGAAGGTGTGCGTACTAAGGAAAAGGAGGAAGACATAGGGTTGTTCACATCAAAGGCTTCACCTTGCAACATGCCAACACTTGCACACCACAAAAAGAAAAGGAGAAACATGTATAAGTTGTACACACAATGAAGAGTAGAGTACGCACCTTCTTATAGGTTGTGCGCACCACTTAGTGGGCTGCACAAACCCATGTTTTTTGTGAATCTCATAGGTCAATGGGGAGGTTGATGCAAAAGTATCCTTGCAGCCCACCTAGCATTTGCAGGCTAGTAAAGAATTAAAAGGATATGGAGCACATGCAATCCAAAGAAAAATGGAAATCCAAAGAGGGTCTGTACTTGTTTGGAAAAATATGTGAGTACTTGTACACCATAATAACAAATGTTTTGGGTGCACAAGAGTAAGGAAAAATAAGGAATGAAACAAGGAAAAGAGAGCTATTGTGTGCAGGTAAAGAGGATGTAAAATGCAAAGGGTGTGCATGTGGGTTTATCCCACATGCGCCCAGATTTGGTTTTGGCATTTTTTTAATGAAAAGATAGTTAGTATGAAGGTAAAGTGAAGTAAAGAGATAGTTTCTCTTGACTTGTGTGGGGTCCACATTGAATGCTCGCCAACTGGGAATACATAGAAATTTTAATAGAAATATTTTAAAAATACTAAGATGTTTAGTCCCACATTGATGGGAGGAGGTAAGTTTGAAATGTTTATATGGAAAAACACTTGCATAGTGATATGAAGAAAGGGAAGGAGGTGCTCTATGTGTGTGTGTAGCTGGTGTATTGGGGTGTGTGCCGATGACCAAAAACCACTAAATTTTGTAGAAAGCTTGCAGTTGACATAGAGGTGAGGTGGACACGTGGCATCTAGTTGGGTAATCTCTAAATGAGCTCAAGGTTAGCACTAACATCCCAAGATTCAGAGGTAGCAGTTAAGTGCCCTAGTCACTAGATCTCGTGATGGTAGCGGTTAGTGGCCTAACATATAGAGATTGTGAGAATGAATGGTTGCGTAATCTCACAATGCTGGTAGTTAAGACAATAGAATTCAAAGATAACATGGTCACTGGATCTCTAGATTAAACCATGGTTACTGCTAACATCTAGAGAGTTGGAGATGATAGTTAGTTAGTCGGGTTGCGAGATCTCTAAATGCTGGTGGTTACGTAGATAACATCTGGAGATTGGGAGAATTCTTTGGTCACCCAATCACCAAATAGACTTGTGGTCAAGAAATGCATTCAGATAATAGGAGATGAAGGCTAGTCGCATGATTTTGAATAAACCACAGTCAGTATGGGAATTCAGAGATTAGGAGATAAAGGAGGTCACTGATTCTCTAGATAAACTCAAAGTTAGTAAATGGATTGGGAGATTGGGAGAATGTGCTAGTCATGTGATCTCTAGATTTAACCATAGTTAGGAGAAAGATTAATAGATTAAGAGAATGAGGTAGTGTTCAAATCTCCAAATCAAATTAGTCAAAACTAGGGTTAGTTTGAACATTCAGTCAGCTTGTGACACATGGCAAATCCTGATGGGTTTTGGGTAAAGTGCAAAAAAAGGGAAAATGCAAATTTAAAATTTTTTTAAAGTCTCTCAATAGTTTGTGAAGTATTTTATTTTAAAATTTTGAGAGGCATTCACATGAGCTTTTTTTAGAATTAGAATGTGATCAATTTTCAAAGGGCAGAGAATCAAAGTGGTTAGAGAAATGATTACGGGCATGAAGGCAATTGTAGAAGGAAATCAAATTTGGAGAAGGAGATATTTTGTTGAAAATTGAGAGGTGTGAGTTGGTTGAAACTAGCTCTCTTTTTCTATATTTGTTTCTTCTTCTCCATTGTTACAAGGATGGTGAAATTAACACTACTAGGCATTATTTTGGCTTTTGAGTCTCATTTTTGGGTTTTCATGATCTTGTAAATGTATTGAACTAGAGGTTTTGTAATGAAGAAAAATGGAATCCATGTCCTCTATTGGTGATGTCTTTGTATGTTTGTGTTGAATTGTTGTATGTTAACTTGTAAGGCATTTTAATATAATGGCTATAAGGTAGCTATGAATTTGTTTTCTTAGTTTCTTTCAAGGAGAGTAAATCTTTGAGGAAAATTCTGAGGGTTTTAATCTTTCATATGAATCTGATGTCTGGATATTAGAGTGAAAAAAATGATTTGTAAGGCACTTCATTTGGCTTTTGTGTGTTTGGAGTTAGAAGTTTTCTAGGGATGTCTTTTCTTTTACTGTGTTGCTCGATTGATAAGGCACTGGTCATTGCTGGTTATGCTCCTTTCATCATCAATTTAAAATCAATTAATATTTACTTCCTATTGAAGATCACTCATCTTTATGACTTGTATTTGTAGAATACAAGTGTTTTTTAATGATTCTTTAAAGAAATGAATCTTGTGTTAGCCTGCCTTAGTCTAGAACTCAAAGAGAAGTAGGATTTAATCCTTATCACATATGTCATTTTCCTAGTTCTTGGAACACTTATCTAAGTGGGATCTTGCATAAGATTGGTTGAGTCTTCAATTCTTATTTCTTATTATTCTAAGAATTATCCATAGTCTTGTCTACATAGTGGGGTTTGGTCAAAAGAAGATATTATACATGCAGATTTATGCTTATTATTAGGTACACCCACTTGGTGTGTGGAGCTCAAAGTGAACAAGGCTCACATGCCTTGTCAATGTTAGTCTTTTATTGCCCCTTGGTTTGTAGGAAGAAGTAGATTTATGTCAGTCAAATGAGGATCTCCAAGTATAGTTTTCATTTTCTCTTTTAGAATTGAAGGATACAAGAAAATTCACTAACAAGAACTATTCAGGTTAACAGAATAGTTATAAGGTTACCGAGTAGTTCAAAAGGATATAGTCATCATAGAAAGGTGATATCTTTATTATATTTAAAGGATCTGATATCAGCAATTTGAGTTGTATTACATATAGGTCATATATTATTGTTACTCTCTAATAATTGTAGTAGATTAAAAATATCCTAATAGAGTGGACTTAAATGTTCTTAGTTAGATATCTTAGCCAAGTGCACACATATATTGTCTTGCTAAAATCCTTTAACATGGTAGATCTAGTTGATCTTTTTGTTACTCCTAACAAGGTATGATCACCAAAAGTGATCATTCTTGTAAGCCTTAACCAACAACTTTTTTTTGCATAAGTGAAGCTTTGTGGGTCCCATCCCCACCACAGTTTTTACCTTCTAACAAGGGTTTTCATGATACCAAATACATGTGTCAATGTGTATTGAAGTTTCATGAATGTTTTATTCATTTACTTTCATGCATTTATATTATAGTTATACTATTGAATGTATGTTGAATGCAATTTACACAGTTGGTTATTGAAGTTAATATTTACAAGAATTATTTTGAAAAGTTTTAAGGATACTGATTCACCCCTCCCCTCTCAATATACACCTTTCCATTTTTTCAACAAAATTATTAACATGTTATGGTGACCTACTTCAAGATCCAATCAATATAATTCACCTCAAAAAGTTCTACACATGATAGCATGAGGTCAAAATTTGTACAATAGTTTCAAAATCTACAAAATCTCTATAAAGAAAAAAAGGATCCTCAAGGAAGATCTAAAAACTAGAAAAAGATCTTGCAGAAAGTCTAAAAAGGAGAAAATAATCTTGAAAAAAGTCATAAACATGAGAAAAAAATCATAAAAAAAGGTTATCTTGGTGAAAAATTGGCAAATAGGTGCCTTGATAATGGAAAAACATATTGGAAAAAAGATCTTGAAAAAAGGTTATCTTGGTGAAAACCTAGCAAACAAGCACCTGGATATTAACAAGAAAAATATAAAATATAAAACAAGAGAAAAATAGAAAAAGATCAAAGATAAAAAAAATAAATATAATAAAAAAATTGTAACAAAAACAAGTGGTGAAAAATTTGTAAACCTATGCTATTTGTATCAAGTTAGCTTCTCCACCTATGAAGCACACTGCCTTATATCCATCTTCATCCACCATCCTTGTACATATTAATAATAAGGTTCCATTTGCATATCAGATTCATACAATTAGCTCTCACCATGGATTGGAATTATCTTTTTCCAAGATCATTTTTTCATGTCAATTCGGGCACAATACTAACTCTAGTAGGAACCAATCATTGATATCATTAAAGAAACACACATGCATAAGGAAAGCACATCGAAACCAAGATCAAGGCTTATGAATTTTGAACATCCAATCATAAAAAACAAGACATTAACCCAAGATCAACAACAAAATGAAAAATGCATTAATTCATTTGAATAAGTGATCAGATTACAATAGAAAATGTGTTCATTGGTTGTTTCTTGATTTTTCGCAATCATGTCTTTTTGGAAACTCGAGGATGCCTTCAAAATAGAGAATAAATGATGAAGTATGATATTTTATTTATCTTTTGTTTGTGAATTAATTCATAATAGTGTCCAAATTCATCTCAAGACATGATCATCAAAGAACCATCAAGGACATTGCAAATGTGAATATGAAAAGGGTTAATTCCTATCTGTTTTGCACAAGCAATACTCGGGTCATCTTGGTTTCTTATACCTTGGTGCTTTTATTATCATGCAATATCAAAATACATGAAATAAGTATTCATCTCATCATGGTTTTATTATACTAGCAATGATTGTACTCACTTCCAACATTTCAAAATGTTCAATGATGATATAAAGTATGACAAAAAGACCTAATGAAAGATAAAAATAGTCCACTTGAATTTTCATAGCATTTAAGCTGCATTCATGTTAGATTTTTGTCTTGAATTCATAAAAAAAATATGGAATTTTCAAGGTTAGAAAATAAATCATAAGTTCTCTTTAATGATTCATTGCACTAGACACTAGCAAAAACATATGTATTTCATTAATCATTTACATTTAGGTTTACATCCATCACAGTATTATCATTAATATATCATTAAGAATTAATCATTAAACATCACTATCATTATTAAATTAAGTTCATTTTATTAATCATTAATCATACCATAATCATTGTATAACATTTATCATTATCTCACTAATTACATTGCATATTACATATCATAAAATCATGACACTTCATCTCATTTACGTACATAAAAACTAAATAATTGGATCATCATATTGCATATAGAAATATAAATCATACATCATTACATAAAGATCAAAATTATATATGAAAATCATAATCATAAATCCATCCATAAAAAATATCATTAAGTGTTCCATCATATACATCCATCATTTTCATAACCATCTATAAGTACATCAACATATAAAGCATAAATTATCCATCATGCATAAGAGTAGAAGTCATGAAAAATATATAAATACATCCATAATTTTTCATTGCATCATCATATATATAAAAAATGTATTGTCCATGTACAATGACATAAAAAATGGAGAAATATTAGAGTATTGGGGATATATCAAATTGCATCAAAAAGTGTCATCGATGATCAATTTATCAGTATACATCATCAAAAATATGGAATCATGAATCAAGGAGTCTATGATGTTGGAAGATTCTTGTGCATGTCATAGTTTTTGATTTGGGTGTGCTGAGATTAATATTTTTCCATTGATGCCAACATACTTGTTTTTGTCTCAGACATTGTTTTTAGGATGTTCAGTAAGGAGGATTTCATTTGTTTAGATTCTATGCTAGATATCTTGAGATTCTATGGTGAGATATTTTTTTGATATGTCTATAGATCATCTACATATGTTCATAGAGGTTGGTTTAATAGTTTGAGTATGATATAATTGAGATTTTGGTTATTGGTGTCACAATGTTTCTTATGAATAGTGGATGATTATTTGGTTCAGTATGAATTGGATTTGATGTTTCAAAATTTGTAAAGCTAGTGATTGCATACTTACTTATCATTGTGTTCACACCTAGCATTTCTCATGATTCAAAGTATACCAAGCTATCTTTTTTTAAAACACGGTTCATATTTTAGTGTCCTTGTTGATCCAGGATAAAGATGAGTTTGGATCTCATATTGGAGATGATGTGAGTGTTCAAGATGACATTCATGTTTCTTTTTGGTGTTCTCAGATCATGTGATGATCATGTTGTTGGTTTACATTGGTTGACTAGATGATCATTTTTTCTACTTTGGTAGTGTGTTGATGTTTCTTCATTTAGGTCTTAGCTGACTTGATGAAGTAACATGTTACGATTCTTAATGCTACTTCACTAGTACTTGTGCATCTTCAAGGTTGAAGACTTGGGTCCTATATAAGTCTTAGATAACTTGATTTGGATCCTATTGGAGATTGTGCATAGTTTTTATATCTTTTATTGTATTGGGTCTTAGTCAACCTAGTGGTTAATTATTCTTTGTAACTGGTATAAATGAGAGATAATTTTGTAATTGAGAGTGTGTATGTATGCAAGAGAGGATTATTTATATTTTTTTGTACTTCATTGGAGCTTTATTGGAATAGGAGATTCTATTTGTCAGTTTGGTTGTAAAGTAATCTATGTACAACCCATTTTAATTGAAGGTAGATTGGAGAATCTGACTAAGGGCCAGATCTGACATTGTATTGTAAGAATTGATCCTACAGATTGGGCTATAAGCCCATGGTTACAAGAGAATCATTTTTTCTCTATTTTTATCTTAACTAGGTATTAATTTTAACAGAGGACACTCATCTAGTGGGTTTGACTCCCATTGGGGTTTTCCCTTGTAAGAATTTTGATATCACTCTGATACCATGTAAGAATTTTCCTAAAGTAAAGAATAAAATGCCATGATCTAGAAGCTCAAGAGATATAGGGAATTGAATACAAAGTAGGAGTTCCTGAATATATAGGAAATGCAATAAGACTACATGATAAGGAGATGATAAGCTATCAACCACACTAGGTGGAATCACATGTCCACAAAAGGTGGAACATCCTCCATTGTACATCAAAGTATGTGCAACAATGAGAGGATGATAATGTGATAAGAGCACTAAAGGTGGATCTCACACACAAAGAGGTATACGAAGACAACTATCACCATCTAAAGTAGAATTTCTCCTAACCATGTGCTAAAATGAAATATAAACTCCTAGGTGTTTCAATGAAAACTAATATGCAGAAGCATTATCCTAAGTAAACTTAAGTAAAGTGTAATTAGTAAATACTTAATTACACCATCATCCCCCCTTAAGTGAAACTTAGGGGAATACACTTAAGCTCACAATGCACGATGGGTCCCAGCTACTAGGCCATGTTAGGTACTCGTCATGCCCAAAAAGTGAGCAAAACACAACTATAATTTTTTTTCCTAAAACCTACTAACCATCTAAAAACAACCATAATACACAACTAAGAAGTGAATCACTATCTGGCACAAGACCCTATGTGCATGCAAAATGGTGCAGAGAGAAAATAGATGACTAGAAACATTGAAGTGTCTAGCAACACCCCAAGGGTCAAATCATACTAGGTTGACCATGTTTGATCAATAGTTAAACTTCATCAACTCCTAAGAATACTACAGGGTTCCCTAGACTACTAGCTTTGACTGGCATGCAAATCAAGATAGTTGACTAAAATTCAACCAAAGTTGACCCAAAAGTCAACCATGCACTGAAGTACGTGCAACCAAGCTAAAAGGGTATAAAATGCATCCAAAAATACTTGGGTATGCAAACCGAGGTGTTTGACCAAGGTTTGACCTAGGGTTGACCAAAAAGTCAACCATGTCCAAAAATGACCAACAAGGTTCTACTAAGTCTAAAACAAGCCATGGTAGGGTTCGTGCATGCAAACTGAGGTGATGTCCAAGGTTTGACTATGTTGACCAAAAAGTCAACTGTACAGAAACTTGGCTTCCTAAATGCAACTAAGTGTTAAAACATAATAGGGAGCATTTTTGCATGCAAATTGAGGAAAATCTCAAGGTTTCACTAGAGTTGACCTAAAGTCAACCGTGCACGATAATTGGTCATCAACTCTAATAAGGTCATTAAGACCATGGACAAGACCATAGGGAAATGAAGAAAATCCTATTGATAGTAACGTCCTTCTAAAGTTAAGTTCAATCGGATAATATTATAAATAATATCTCAAAGAGAAAGTCTACTAAGATAAATTATTAACTTAATAAATGAATTAATTTAATAAACAAATTAATCTAAATAAAATACAATTGATTTATTTAAAATTTACAAAGTTTAATAATATAAACTAATCACTATAGTTTTTTTTTAATACAAAAGATTAAATGAACATTTTGCCTTATTATGACAACTAACTTTAATGTAAAATCCTAATTGATATAAACATATCTATTTAAAATTCAATATTTAAACATTTAATAACTTAATAGAATAAAAACTAAACTAATTAAAATTCAAACAAATAATAAAAAAAACTATTTATCTAACATAAAATTTCAATTTCTAAATCTATTAACATTGCTAACTTTATAAAAAAAACTAATTTAGAAACATCAAAAAGAAAACAAATCTATATTAAGCATTTGATATAAATAAAGTAAAAATTACCAAAAACCTAAAATTACATTTAAAAAAACTTTATTATATATTTTTTTTTCTTAAGCTTTTTCCCGCCTTGCAATACCTCGATAGGGTTGAGCACACCAGACGAGAGGAGGGAGATGGAGGGGGGCGTTGGCTGGGTGTGCCACCGCACCCCGCTTGCCACTACTCTTGCAGTGGTGGGGCGTGGTGCTGGCATTGCCCTGCAGTGCTGCCACCTCAGCACCGTAGAGAAGAGGATATAGGTGGGGGTTAGGTGATGCAGGGGCATCCCTCGTGCAAACTAAAACCCATGTGATTGAAGAAAGACACCATGAAGCCAAGAAGTCATTCCATCATATTGAAACAAGCACCTACTTTCCTAAGGTTACATCCTTTCACCATGGAGCCTTGTGGTGAAGGGTTGATAGACTAAATGTTTAAGATGTTTTCAATGGTTTAGTGTTTAAGTTTTCTTGTTTTTAATAATGGTTAAAGGATTGATTAAACTCTCCTTATAACCCCATCCACATGTATGACTATGACCCCTTGGTGTTGTTATAAACCTTGGGTATCATTAGTTTTTGGGTGCAATTTGTTGGGTAGGTATCTATTAAGTGTCTATTAGGTGTTCTTAGATGTTTTTAAGATGTTTGGAGGTCAAAAATAGCTTTAATGAGGTTTCTAATGTTTAATATTTCACTTTTTGTCTTACCGGCAAAAAAAGTGCAAAAGATGTAATGCAACTTTAAAAGTTGCTAAGCAAATTACTGTTGTGGAGGGGGATAAACTGTTATAACCATTTAAAATGGTTATGAAACTATCTGTAGAGTTATATGAGGAGGCCATTGATCGAAGAAACTCAATGAGTCCATTCTGTAAGAAGTTGCCTTCAAAATCTAATAGAATAACCCTATTTTGGAGCAAGTTTTCTGTGCATTTTCTTGCTACAGTACAACTTTACAGACTGGGAGGAGTCAATAAAACCCTCTGAAAGTTGGAGCGATTCCATCAGATGCCTTGAGAGTTGGTTTGGTGAATTCAAGTTGTTTTAAATCAAAGTTATTGCATTTTTTCTAAAACTGCTCTGTGAAACCCTCATTTTCAGGGTATTGACTGTTTACATGGCCATAACTTGAGTTTTATCTGTTGAAAATTCTTTATTTTTGGCAGGATGAAGGTTAGACATGTATATTTGCATATTTCAAAAGCTTTGGAACAGGGTGTTAAGTCTGTGAATTTTGGGAGCAAGCCCTAGATCAAAGACTTCTTTGTTTTTGACTAAGAATTAGATGCATATTGAAAAATCAGAGCATAGCAATGGTTGATGGAGCACAAAATCTATTTTTTATGAATGCCTAGAGTGAAGTGAATGTTCTAAAACTCTAACCTTGGTTGCATGACCCCATTTTCAATTGCTTTGTTAAGAAACCCACACCTAAGGCATGCATTAGGTCTGCAGGACTTTATGAAGAAACTGAGGTGTAGGAGTGAGATCAGGGTTTGAGTTTTGGAGGTCATTTAGAACACCAAAAAGGGTGTCTAGAAAACATATAAATTCATTTGGTCATTTGTTAAATTGCAAAGTTATTGGGGTAAAGCAGGTTTAAGAGACCTAGTTGAGTTCCTAGGTGCTTTAAGGATTTCCAAGTTCCAAGCTTTTGGGTGATCAACCAATGGTTGAAATTGTTTATTTTAATGATGTTAAAGATGATCATGACTTTTGAATGGTCTATCATTGCCTAAAATAGTGAGAGTCTTATTGGATGGAAAAACAGGGAACTTGTCCCTAAGAGCTCATTTTGAATCAAGTTTGATTGAGTGTCTAAGTTGTTGAGGGTACAATGAAACCTTCTAATCCATGTTATGGCAGAGTTTACACCTTTCCATATTGGGATCAAAACCTAAATGAGTGATTGAACCAATTTGGTGTCTTGAAATTGGGTTGGGCTAAAGACCAAGTTTCTTGCTGACCACTCTGCATCAAGTGGTATCAGAGCATCAGTAAGTAGGTCTTTTGAGTAGGGTGCATAACTAGTTGACAAAATGCCTCCTAAGGGACAAATGGCTAGGGAGATGGAGGAGTTGAAACAAGAACTTGAAAGGGAAAGAAGGGAGAAGAGAGAACTTGAAGCTTCCAAAGAGAGGGAAGAAAGGAAAATGAGAAGGGAAAGATTGCAATTTATTGCAAGGATAGAGACATTAGAAAAGGAAAAAAAAGAGATGGAGCAAAGGAATCGTGAAGAAGAAGAAGTGGGTAACTCTAGTCAAGAGCATGAGGTAGCCGATGACCTTGAAGAAAGAAGGTTTGTGAAGATAATCAAAGCAGTGCAAGGTAGTGGGATAAAGAATCATATAGATTTGCCACTTTACCAAGGAAGGATGGATAGTGAAGAAGTGCTAGGGTGGATTGAAGCCCTTGAAAACCATTTTGATCTTGAGGATGTTGAACCTGATAAGAAGGTGAAAATTGCCAAAGCAAGGTTGAGAGGTACAGCATTGACATGGTGGACTAGTGTTCAAAGAGATAGAGAGGAAAGAGGTTTGAACAAGATTGCTGATTGGGACAAAATGAAGACAATGATTAGGAGTCAATTTCTGCCCTCAGATTTAGCCATACAGATAAAGATGAAGAGAAACAACTTGAAACAAAAAGATATGGATGTGATGACTTACACCAAGCAATTTCACACCCTGAGCATAAGGGGAGGAGTGGAAGATGAAGATGAAAAGGTTGCTAGGTACTTCAAT
The DNA here is from genome assembly GCA_027943335.1 of Chamaecyparis obtusa. Lineage (NCBI taxonomy): Eukaryota > Viridiplantae > Streptophyta > Pinopsida > Cupressales > Cupressaceae > Chamaecyparis > Chamaecyparis obtusa. The sequence goes on along the minus strand of BSBK01010236.1, from coordinate 160,818 downwards.
GGACTGAAATACAGTATCCAAGATGAAATTGGTTTAAATGTACCAAGAACCATTGGTGAATGTTTTCAACTTGCTGTTAGAGCAGAGGAGAAGTTAAAGAGGAAGATTGATAGGCAGGGTAATCAGAGAGGAGGAGGTGCCATGAGGGGAAGAGGTGGTAGAGGACAACTTGAGGTTGTAGCAAATCAGGATAAAGAAAAAGGTAAAGAAGTGGTGACTGAGACAAGAGGAAATTTCAGAGGAGGAAGGACAGGAGGAAGAGGTCCTAGTATCTTTAATGGTACATGTTTTACTTGTGGAAAGGTAGGGCATCAATCTTATCAATGTCCTGAGAAGATGAAGGATAAAAGGGTACATTTGGTCCAAGAAAACAATGAAGAGCATGAAGAAAGAAAAGTTCATAGAGCAGGTCCAATTGTGGAAGGAGAATTTCTGATGTTTAGAAGAGGACAGCAACAGCACAAGTAGATCAAACCATCATTGTTCAGAACAAACTGCCTTAGTCATGGCAAGGTATGCAAATTGATTATTGATTCAGGTTCTTTTGACAATTTAGTTTCTTATGAAATGGTCAATAAACTAGGCTTGAAAAAGTATCCTATAGACAGACCCTACAAAGCTTCTTGGGTGGATGATGAGAGCATTTTGGTTAGGGAACAAGTAGTGGTAGATTTTTCCATAGGACCATACAAAGATCAGGTTGTGTGTGATATTATCCCAATGACATGCAGTCATATTATCCTTGGTAGGCCATGGCAAGCCTCAAGGAACACCATTCACTTTGGGGCATCAAATGTTTATCTTGTGCATAAGGATGGAATGAAATTCAAACTAACACCTTTGCCTAGTCAAAATGAAGAAAAGATCATTTGTTTTGGCAACAAAGAATATGTTGCGTTGCAGGATCAGAAGTATAGAGGTCATGAAGTGGTTAACTTTCCACTAAAACCTTCTTGTTTGTTTGTGAAGAAGGAAGACATTCCAAGTACAGTGCAGAGTTTTGCTTATAAATAGGCAGTAGTAATAGATGGGACAGTCACAGAGAAAGGGGTGACAATTGGTATGGTTTGGTGTCCTTCAGTACTGTCAATAACAAAGGGGGTACACAAAGCATTGAATAATGAAGTCCAGTGTCAGAAAAGTGCTCGACAGTAGCAAACACAATCCTTTCCATTGATGCCAGTTGACTATCCTAAAACAGTACCCAATCCTGTTATTTTTAAGGGTAATCATCATACTCAAGTTTTTGCATCTAATGAGTGTGTTGCAGGTATTCCAAATGTGCAGATTCAAGATGTGAAGTTGAAGACCAGAAGAAGGCCATCTAGGAGAATGGGTGGTCAAAGAACACTTCCATTAAACTCTTGGGACAAGAGTCTTTTTCAAGGTGGGGTGTTTGATGCAGGGGCATCCCTCATGAAAACTAAAACCCATGTGATTGAAGAAAGACACCATGAAGCCAAGAAGTCATTCCATCATATTGAAACAAGCACCTACTTTCCTAAGGTTACATCCTTTCACCATGGAGCCTTGTGGTGAAGGGTTGATAGACTAAATGTTTAAGATGTTTTCAATGGTTTAGTGTTTAAGTTTTCTTGTTTTTAATAATGGTTAAAGGATTTATTAAACTCTCCTTATAACCCCATCCACATGTATGACTATGACCCCTTGGTGTTGTTATAAACCTTGGGTATCATTAGTTTTTGGGTGCAATTTGTTGGGTAGGTATCTATTAAGTGTCTATTAGGTGTCCTTAGATGTTTTTAAGATGTTTGGAGGTCAAAAATAGCTTTAATGAGGTTTCTAATGTTTAATATTTCACTTTTTGTCTTACCGGCAAAAAAAGTGCAAAAGATGTAATGCAACTTTAAAAGTTGCTAAGCAAATTACTGTTGTGGAGGGGGATAAACTGTTATAACCATTTAAAATGGTTATGAAACTATCTGTAGAGTTATATGAGGAGGCCATTGATCGAAGAAACTCAATGAGTCCATTCTGTAAGAAGTTGCCTTCAAAATCTAATAGAATAACCCTGTTTTGGAGCAAGTTTTCTGTGCATTTTCTTGCTACAGTACGACTATACGGACTGGGAGGAGTCAATAAAACCCTCTGAAAGTTGGAGTGATTCCAACAGATGCCTTGAGAGTTGGTTTGGTGAATTCAAGTTGTTTTAAATCAAAGTTATTGCATTTTTTCTAAAACTGCTATGTGAAACCCTCATTTTCAGGGTATTGACTGTTTACATGGCCATAACTTGAGTTTTATGCGTTGAAAATTCTTTATTTTTGGAAGGATGAAGGTTAGACATGTATATTTGCATATTTAAAAAGCTTTGGAACAGGGTGTTAAGTCTGTGAATTTTGGGAGCAAGCCCTAGATCAAAGACTTCTTTGTTTTTGACTAAGAATTAGATGCATATTGAAAAATCAGAGCATAGCAATGGTTGATGGAGCACAAAATCTATTTTTTATGAATGCCTAGAGTGAAGTGAATGTTCTAAAACTCTAACCTTGGTTGCATGACCCCATTTTCAATTGCTTTGTTAAGAAACCCACACCTAAGGCATGCATTAGGTCTGCAGGACTTTATGAAGAAACTGAGGTACAGGAGTGAGATCAGGGTCTGAGTTTTGGAGGTCATTTAGAACACCAAAAAGGGTGTCTAGAAAACATATAATTTCATTTGGTCATTTGTTAAATTGCAAAGTTATTGGGGTAAAGCAGGTTTAAGAGACCTAGTTGAGTTCCTAGGTGCTTTAAGGATTTCCAAGTTCCAAGCTTTTGGGTGATCAACCAATGGTTGAAATTGTTTATTTTAATGATGTTAAAGATGATCATGACTTCTGAATGGTCTGTCATTGCCTAAAACAGTGAGAGTCTTATTGGATGGAAAAACAGGGAACTTGTCCCTAAGAGCTCATTTTGAATCAAGTTTGATTGAGTGTCTAAGTTGTTGAGGGTACAATGAAACCTTCTAATCCATGTTATGGCAGAGTTTACACCTTTCCATATTGGGATCAAAACCTAAATGAGTGATTGAACCAATTTGGTGTCTTGAAATTGGGTTGGGCTAAAGACCAAGTTTCTTGCTGACCACTTTGCATCATTAGGGCTTCGACCCGCCCCAATGCTGCGAGATTTTTTTTATAATTAAAAAAACCTTAAGCACATAACGCTCAATCCCAAACAAAATCAAGATTTAAAATACTTTATTTTTATTTTATTTTAATTAAGTTTTACTATATTTAATATATATTATTTTCTATATAAATATATATAATATATAAATTTCAATAGCAGAAAAACAAAATTAAATTAAGTAAATTAATTGTTGGTGAACAAATAAAATCCCTGAATTTCAAAACAAGGGACACTTAGACAAAAAAAATTTAAAATTTAATTACATTCTTGCAAATGATATTAGAGGCTAAACAAGATGCATTATTCAAAAAATTATTTCAACCAATTTAATTTTTTTATAAAATTTTGAGAAAAATTTTGAAGTATAAAAAATAATTTTCTCAAGTAGATTAAATTCCAATTAAATCTCATGATATTTGTATGTGAAATTTAATTTTGATATTCCTTTCTTTTTAAATGTTAAATATTATGTGTAATAATATTATCCCTCCCCCCCATATAATTTAATCATACAACATTTCAATGGAAATCTCTCAAAAGAAAATACATATATATAAAAAGAGAACTAAGTTTGAATTTACATTTAAAATTCAAAAAATTCAAATAACTCTTACATCATGGATTTAAATGGAAACTTCAATTTTTTTTTTGGCCATAGTAATCCATACTAACAAAACTCTGAATTTTCCCATAAACCAATTTCACAAATGTATTACAAAATCCCAACGTTTAAAATTACAACGAGTCCCTGATTCCATTTTTAAACTTACACATGAAATGGAAAATTTCAACAAGTTTTCAAAATTAGAATTATCTCTAGGTCCACAAATTCTACAAGCCCTGTGTCCAGCTGGGTACCTGTAAGTGTGAGGTTGACCACAGAGGCTCACCTCCCAACCTAGGCCTTTTTAAGGCCACCCCCGAGCTAGGGGATCCAGTCTTGGAATGGGATACAAACAAAGATTTAAATCATGAAGGGGAAAAACATGCACACATAAAAACACTTATGTCATAATTCCAACAGGGCTTTACAAGAGGAAGGCCTCCAAGAGAACCTCCTAAAAATGGGGTAGAGGTGGACTACTAGGAGGAGGAGCCACAACATAATACAAATATACCAAGCCACACATGGACTTATGAAAACCATCTCCAAGAGATTCGGTCTAACTCTCCTTATGCCCCCTAGGTGCCCATAAGCCTTGCTAGGCATCATGGGTATCATGGAACCCCATGTTTTATCCCTCCACACATGGGAGAGACTCTGCACATCCTAGGTCTTCTTCCTACAACCCCCTTCAAGGTTACTCTACCCTCCCTAGGGTGAGAAAACCTTGAAGAATCCCATCCCAAAATGAAATTATGAATTTAAAACAATATTTTTACAAAATAAAAATTTGAAAACATGAACCATACAAATTAATGGACTCCATTAATGGACCTCCAAGCTCAAACACAAGCATGAAAGAACAAAATAACACATGGGACAACCTTACTCCAAGTAAAGGTTGAAAGTCTGAAAACTTGAAAGCCCTTCCAAGCCAATCATTTCCTAAGCTCCTTGCAATGAATGGTCTCCAAATCTAGAGAGTGGGTGAACACTCAAACCTTTCCCAAAGCTTTTCCTAAATAGGAAAAACACCTAAAATCTAGGAACCTATTAGAAGAGAGGAAGAAAATTTCATTCCCTTCTTTCCACTTGCCTTCCTTCACCATAAATGGAGTTGAATGCAAGTTGGGAAGGAGAGGGAGGTTAACCAAAACCTCACAACTCTTCAAATTCGACCAACTTAGAAATCTTGACTTTAGAGGAGTCATAAATGAGTTTTAAGGCTCTTAATGGGCTAAAAATGACCCCTAACCCCTAAGGTACCAACCTGGGTAGCTAAAATTGATCCCAGTTAACCTATGGGAGCCCAAATGACCCTCCTAAACTCCACCTAAAGTTTACACATAGATTTCTAAGTCTTGGTTGAATATCTAGAAACTTTCCAACTCAAGGTAAGTTGATTCTACCCTAAGGTTAACCCCTATGCAAACCTTTGACCCAACTAATTAGAAATTACTAACCATGGCAACACTTAAGCCACAATTTTCCAAATTTTGCACATTAATTAAAACAAATGATATGGTTATGTCAGAAATACATTTACTAAATTAAATACATGCATGCAAACCACATTCATGAAATAAAGACTATACAATGAGGTCCACATTTGTTTATATAAAGAGGACCTTGGAATACACAATATAAACATAGGTTCCAATACTAGACCCCCGCATTTAGATCCATGGTCAACTTGTTAGGAATGAATGCTAAATATATCCTATGGGAGTATTAGCAGCCATTATGTAGTAGTTGTTGTTGCATTCATGACTGTGATTGTCATTGATGTGAATTCAGTGATCTACTGAAGATTAGCAGAGGAGCAGACAATGTTTGAGTTAGCGCATGTGGGATATTAGAGATCAAGCTATGCGATGTTAAGGACTTACTCTATGATGTGTTATATGTTCATCGTTAAGAGTGCATACAGTAATTCATTTATTCATGGAAGTTATGAGAATTTCAGTGGAAGTAGTATTCAGGCAGTGTTCCTGAGTAGTGCTTTGTGGTAATCAAATGATATCTCCTAATCAGGATTGAATCTAGTTATGTGCAATTAGAGAACAATTGAAGAAATGTTGATAGTGACATGGATGATAGCACAAACTTTGAGGTAGCATGAGTGGAGAGTTATTCTAATTGGAAGTTGACAGTTTTGTGTAATTTTTTGTGTAGCGTGTGGAAATTTTTATTTTGTAATTTGTATGTTGACTCATTTGTAATTAATTGAGTGTGGTATATGTTGGTGATATTTTTCCCCAAAAGGTCAGCTTGGCATTAGGATTGACAGGGCTAGTGTCACATTCACTCAACACTCCAAATCTGATAGGAAAAAGGGCCAACTGACAAGGATCAAAGAGAGATCCTTCTACACTTTGAGCTCCACATCATTCAGGTGGGTATACTTCATCTGCAGACTCATACAACTTGTCTCACACTACAGGCCTGCAAGTAACTAATTGTGGAATGGTTCTCAAACTCCTAGATATCTTGTACCTCAATGAAGCCAATATCTCATGCAATAGCCCTACTTGCATGGAGTGAGTATGAAAACTAGAGATCTATCCTAACAACATGAAAGGGAAAATGGTGGAACTAGATGGAAATGATTTTAAAATGATTGAAAGGTCCCCTAAGATGCCCTAAGTCTCTGATAGACCTGTGCCTTATCCAATGGGCCACAAAGTCAAATACCTTACTACAAGAGACAACTATGAAACAAGAACACAATATGCTCAATGTGTTGATGCCTGACATCAATCACACACCATGACGAAACCTCAACTTAGCACCCACCTGTGCATTCAAGCATGCAATTATCCATCAAAGGATTTTAACCCTCCCCTTAGAAGAGACCTATGAATCAGAAAATACATTAACCAACATCCACTAGAAGACAAGTATGACCTATCTTTGATATCTCAGCTCATACATGCATAAACACTAACCCTGAACTAGTTACCTCTGTGAAGATAAATCCACTTGCAAACATGTAGGCAATGTAAATAGACAAATCAAAACACCCTTGATGTATGATTAATGTATTCAAAATTCAAATGGAGATAGCTTGGTGATAGTAAGAAAAAATTGAGTCCTCATACATAAGACAAATCTGCTGCAGCGTGCATTGTATTCTCTGAACCAACAATGGAAACAAAACACCCTATATGCAGAGAGAAGGAGAAATCTGCAGAGCAGAGCCTTTCACTAGAACTGACAAAATTTAGAACCTAGACATAGTAAAAAAATCAAACATTTATACCACTACTTACCTTGGAATCCTAAACCAGTAGGATGCAACAAGCTATGGGTAACCAGGGTTAAGACATCAACCACCCAACCAATAGCAAAATTTGAAAATTCAAAAGCCCCTGTAGAAAGCCTCGAACAATAAAGTTTGCCCATGACTACATGATAAAACACCCCTGCAAACACTCACGGCACCTTGGACCCCACTAAAAATCAATTCCTTCTCACCAAATAGGGTCTTTTCTGCATTCAATTCCATAAAAATGGTACCCCTTGTCTCTCAAAAATTCAAACTCAAAATGCAACGGTCATCAGGCAATTTACGGGCTTCATATTTCTTAACTACTTGCCCCCAGTCATGCAATTGCACGGTCACAACTCACCACCATAAGAAACAGGCCCCAAATTATGTTTGGTCACATGATCACAAGCAATGGAAATGGCCCTTGTGATCATGCAACCACGGTCTCCTAACCACAGCCAACAGTCAGTCTAAAAACTTTGCAAAGTCCTCGGCCTCTCATCACCCACAAGCAGCCAATAAAAAATGAGCATGTCGGCAAGACTAGCATCACGGGCCCACCTTAAATTTCCACAACTATGATGTCTAGTGGTTAGTCACATGATCACATAGCCTGGAGATGGGCTATGTGAACATGTGACTATCGCAATCTGTTACCTCCGTAACCGCCACTGTAACTATTAACCCAGGTGGTTAGTCACATGATCGCATAACCTAGAAATGGGTTATGCAAACATGTGACAACCCACAGACACAATGCCTTGGCCCTACCAATAACCACCACTTCTCAAACTTGGGCCCGCCATACACCACATGTCACACCACTACTCGCTGTAGCCACCGAGTAACACCTGCCACAGGACCCGCCTGCAAACCCTTGGCCACCTGGCACACCGGCACCAATCAGAACACAACATGTCACCATCTACCATCAGGCCCCAACACCATGTGGCACCTGGTCGCATGGTTGCATAGCCAAGAACTAGGCTATGTGATCATGTGACATCCACTCATAGGCTGCCACATCACTACCTCCTCAACCATCACCACATTCGCTAACTGACTGCAACCAGCACCACTCTGCCGATGGGCCCCAGGGACATGTGGCAAGCGGTCACATGATCGCATAGCCAAAAACTAGGCTATGCGACCATGCAACAACCAATCAAAGGCTACCACATGTCCACCTCTGGGACCACTACCAAAGAAGCCACCAACTACCAAGAACCAGGACCCATGTGGATAGATGGCAAGCAGTCGCATGATCGCTTGTCAAAAAAGTCTGACATGCGGCCATGCGACAGCCAATAAGAATGTGCCATCTGTCCCCCCATTGTCATGCTTGTGTACTAAAGCAAAGAAGACTGCCAGGCAACTAAATAGGACTGGGACTCACATCTCTACCCTGCAAGAAAATCCAATAGCTATCACAAGAGCGTGAAGGATAACCATCACACAACTTCACCATGTGAACATACAACAATCACTGATCCTCTCCAAACTTTAACCGTGCTGAAGCATGAAGAAAAAAGACCACCACATGACTACTAGGCATTTAGTGACTATGAGACAAACCACCTGCATGATCATGAGATGCTAGCAGATAACCGCCAGATATTTGGAGATCACGCGACTAAAGAGAAATAGACCGCTCGCTAGGTCGCTAAAAGTTAGGTGCCAACCGTCAAGCATGAAGAGATCTCATGACAGCACAGTCACCAGATTGCTGAATAAAAGATGTAACTGCCCAGAGACTTGGAGAAAGTGCAACTAACACCATGCAAAGACTGGGCCCCACCACCCATCGCACCTACGTAGTTAGAGAAAACACCAGAAAATAGGGAACTAGTGCGAGGTTGAGAACACACAATGTTTTCGATGAAAGAGGATCGAAAACACACAAAGTTTCCGACACGAGATCGAAAACACACAGGAATTTTCAACATGACACAAAAGATAGCAGGGAAGTGGAAAACATTGAGGGTTTTTATGCAGGCCAAAAAGGTCAAAAACAACATGGATTTGAAAACAATATGGGTTTTTGACATTGTGGTAAATTTTGAAAACATTGCTTCCCACAGACCTTAAACTTTGAATAACTTTTTGGGTTTGGCAATTTAGGAGATGTAGTTTGGACCAGAGCTAGGTGACAACATGGAGAACATAGGGTGGGAGGAAACAAAGAACACTAGCAAGGAAAATAGGCCATACTCATAAAATTTTTCTATGACAAAAACATGGCCTAACAGTGGCTCTGTCTGGGGATATTGGGTAACTTGTGCCCATGCAAAAATTCAAGATTTCTGGGAGAGCAGACCACCAACAGGACACAAATAAGGAACTTAAAAAATGTAGGGAATAGGAAGGAAAAGCACACAATAGGAAAGGGAAAGACTATACAAAGATTTACAGATATGTACAACCAGGCTCAAGGCCTCAAAAGAAAATCAGTGACCCTCCTGCATCAAAAATTTGTTTTTCATCCACATATGTGACCCCAAGTCTGAAAAATTCTTTACCATTCTACTGCACACATATGTGAGTACTCATGAGCTAAAGAATAAACTTGCACTGATCACCACCCATATTTTTCCAGCCATGATTATTATATTCATACTCAAACTCCAAGAAGTAGGGAACATCATCTACTTCTCCTTGATGACTAGAAACAAAAATTTGATCTAGTAATGCATCAAAAAATATAGAATATTGACTATCATGCATTACCATAAAATTACCTAGCTGAGAAGGAAATAGATCCTCTGATTTACCTTCACACATTGCTTCAGCCACTAAGCAACTTGGCTCTTTAATGATGTCTTCATGAATCAGACCATGAACCAAGTGAAGGTCATCTTCAAAGCTTTTATGATAGGGGAACACTGCATCATCACTTTCACCAAAAGAATTTCTGTCCCAACTGCTGAAAGAAAAGTCTTCAACACTGTCACAATCAGTATCATATTTATCAAAAGAAGGGAAAGGACTTGAACAAGGAACTTGTTCATCACTGCAATCTTGATGAGAGGAAAACACACTATCATGTCCTTCTACCTCTTCTTCTGCAAGGTCATTACATGATGGGAAATCTAATATGCATGGGTCCTCATGGTTACTTTGAACACTAGCCTCATTATCAGTGTCAAAGACTATATCACAGGGGAGCTACAAATCAAAGTCCAAAGCAGGGGCATACCTTTGGAACTGTTTAGCTAAGAGTGCTGAAATCATTTCACTACTTAGTGGACTTTGAGCTTCTTCTTCATCTTCCTTAGCTTCATCCTTGGTGCTGCAAATATCATCCTTGTGAGGAACAAGGATAGACATCTCTGGCTTTAGATCATTTTGTATGAAGCAATCTATGTAGGAATCATCATCTACATTATATCCAATATTCTCCTCTTCATACAAAACATCATCACACCAGGACAAAAAAATTGCCTTCTCATGTTGACAAGAAGAAAAATCTGCAGACAAAAAGGAAATACTACCAAATTCAGATTCATCTTCAACACTCTCATATGCATTGATCTTAGAATCAGCTTCATATTCAACACTCTCTGCATAGTGAGATTCAACATCAGAAACACTGGCCTCCTCATGAACATCATCAAGAGCCACCAGTCTTAGCAATCTTATGTCCTTTGCTAACTACCAGTTCACCATTTTCAACCTTGCTAATTCCTTCTTGATAGTAGCAACTTTATCAAAATGCTCAACAAACTTAGCTCTCAACACATCCCAAGAAGGGATTGAACATGAAGGTAAGGACAAAAACCACTTCCTTGCACCATCAAAAAATGTGTGCACAAATAACCTCATGGTGATATCTTCATGTTCAACATCCATATCTCCAAAAATGTCCATGACAACATCAACATGCTAGCTTGCAGAAACAAACCCACCAGCCATGAATCTCAGCAAGCACTTCCCATCCTTAGCATTTAACTCATTAGGGGCACCTTCAATGCCATCAAAACAAAAGGGCCTATATTCCTCCATGAGGAATTGCCCACTACAACTCATCCTTCTACAATAGTGCTTAACACTTGATAGGGATACATTTCAACAAAAGAATACCTGGAAGTTTGTAGTAGAAGATCTTGTTGACTGAAAGGCAGGGAAGATCTAAAGCTCACCTTGTGGCTCCATCAAGTTCTTTGTAGTGTAGAGTCACCACCTCCCTGAGAGCAAAATGTTTCACTATTTTTCTTCCAACCAGCACAAATCTACACCAGGTATACACACTGTTTATCACGAGGAACACTGATCAAATAGAGAAAATTAGAGCCGCCACTCACAACTAGGTGAGAAGATTTTGCAAATGCTTGTTTTTGTATTTGACTCTATTCTAGACTCTCCCTAGTAGAGTCACCATTTAGTTGGTGATCTTTTTCCCCAAAAGGTCAGCTTGGCATCAGGATTGATAGGGCTAGTGTCACATTCACTCAACACTCCAAATCTGATAGGAAAAAGGGCCAACTGACAAGGATCAAAGAGAGATCCTTCTACACTTTGAGCTCCACATCAATCAGGTGGGTATGCCTCATCTACACACTCATACAACTTGTGTCACACTACAGGCCTATAGGTAACTGACTGTGGAATAGTTCTCAATCTCCTAGGTATCCTGTACCTCAATGATGCCAATATCTCATGCAATAGCCCTACTTGTATGGAGTGAGTATGACAACCAGAGATCTATGCTAACAACATGAAAGGGGAAAGGGTGGAACTAGATGGAAATGATTTTAAAATGATTGAAAGGTCCCTTGAGATGCCCTAAGTCTCTGATAGACTAGTGCCTTATCCAATGGGCCACAGAGTCAAATACCTTACTGTAAGAGACAACTATGAAACAAGAACACAATATGCTCAATGTGTTCATGCCTAAGATCAATCACACACCATGACCAAACCTCAACTTAGCACCCACCTGTGCATTCAAGCATGCTATTATCTATCAAAATATTTTGGCCCTCACCTTAGAAGAGACCTATGAATCAAACAACACATTAACTAGCATCAACTAGAAGACAAGAATAACCTATCTTTGATATCTCAGCTCATACATGCATAAATACTAACCCTGAACCAGTTACCTCTGTGAAGATAACTCCACTTGCAAACACTTAGGCAATGCAAATAGATAAATCAAACACCCTTGATGTATGATTAATGTATTCATAATTTGAATGGAGATAGCTTGGTGATAGTAAGAATAAATTGAGTCCTCATACATAAGACAAATCTGCTATAGCGTGCATTGTATTCTCTGAACCAACAATGGAAATAGAACACCCTATATGCAGAGAGAAGGGGAAATCTGCAGAGCAGAGCTTTTCACTAGAATTGACAAAATTTAGAACCTAGAAATAGTAAAAAAATCAACCATTTATACGACTGGTTACCTCAGAATCATAAACCAGTAGGATGGAACAAGCTATGGGTAACTAGGGTTAAGACATCAACCACCCAACCAACAACAAAACTTCAAAATTCAAAAGCCCTGCAGAAAGCGTTGAACAACAAAGTTTGCCCATGACTACATGGAAAAACACCCCTGCAAACACTCATGGCACCCTAGACCACACTGCACATCAATCACTTCTCACCAAGCAGGGTCTTTTCTGCATTCAATTCCATAAAAATGGTACCCCCTATCTCTCAAAAATTTAAACTCAAAATGCAACGGTCATCAGGCAATTCACGGGCTTCATATTTCTTAACTGCTCTCCCCCAATCACGCAATCATGCGGTCACAACTCACTGCCATAGGAAACGGGCCCCAAATTATGTTTGGTTGCATGATCACAAGCCATGGAAATGGCCCTTGTGATCATGCAACCGTGATCTCCTAACCATAGCCAATAGTCAGTCCAAAAACTCTACAAAGTCCTCGGCCCCTCATCACCCACAAGTAGCCAATAAAAAATGAGCATGTCGGCAAGACTGGCATAGCGGGCCCACCTCAAAATTCTACAACTGTGATGTTCAACGGTTAGTCACATGATCGCATAGCCTAGAAATGGGCTATGTGAACATGCAACTACCGCAATCTGTTACCTCCACAACCACCACCACAACTGCTAAGCTAGGTGGTTAGTCGCATGATTGCATAACCCAAAAATGGGTTATGCACACATGCGACAACCTATGGACACAATGCCTGAGCCCTACCAATAATAGCCACTCCTCAAACTCGGGCCCACCATACACCACGTGTCATGCCACTACTAGTTGTAGCCACCAAGTCACACCTACCATAGGACCCACCTGCAAACCCTTGGCCACCTGGCACACCGACACCAATCGAAACACAACACATCACCATCTGCCATTGGGCCCAAAGACCACATGGCACTCGGTAGCATGATCACATAGCCAAGAACTAGGCTATGTGATCATGTGACATCCACTCATAGGTTTCCACATCATCACCTCCTCAATCGTCATCACATCCGCTAATTGACTGCAACCAGCACCACTCTACTAGTGGGCCCCAAGGACACGTGGCAAGCGGTCACATGATTGCATAGCCAAAAAATGGGCTATGTGACCATGTGATAGCCAATCATAGGCTGCCACATGTCCAGTTTTGGGACTACTACCAAAGAAGTCACCAACTGCCAAGAACCAGGACCCACGCGGACAGATGGCAAGCGGTCACATGATCGCATATTGTAAAAGTCTAACATGTGGCCATGCGATAGCTAATAAGAACATGCCATCTATCCCCCCATCATCATGCTTGCACACTAAAGTCAAGAAGACCGCTAGGCAACTGAATAGGACCGGGACCCACATCTCTACCCTGCAAGAAAATAAAATGGCTGTCGTAAGAGTGTGAAGGATAAACATCACACAACTTCACCACGTCAACATATGACAATCGTCGATCCTCTCTAAACTTTAACTGTGGTGAAGCATGAAGAACAAAGACTGTCACATGATTGCTAGGAATTTAGTGACTAGGCGAAAAACCACCCATGTGATCATGAGATGCTAGCAGATAACCGCCAAATATTTGGAGATCACGTGACCAAAGAGAAATAGACCGCTTGCCAGGTCGGTAAAAGTTAGGCACCAACCACCAAGCATGAAGATATCTCACGATAGCACAGTCACCTAATCACTGAATAAAAGATGTAACCACTTGGAGACTTGGAGAAAGTATGACTAACACCATGCAAAGACTGGGCCCCACCACCCATTGCTCCTGCACAGTTAGAGAAAACACCAGCAAACAGGGAACTAGTGCGAGGTCGAAAAGACACAATGTTTTCGATGAAAGAGGATCGAAAATAGACAAAGTTTCTGACACAAGATCAAAAACACACAGGAATTTTCAACATGACACAAAGGATAGCAGGGAAGCCAAAAACATCAAGGGTTTTTATGTAGGCCAAAAAGGTCAAAAATAACATGGATTTGAAAACACTGTGGGTTTTCGACACTGTGGTAAATTTTGAAAACATTGCTTCCCGCGGACCTTAAACTTTGAATAACTTTTTGGGTTCAGCAATTTAGGAGATGCACTTTGGACTAGAGCTAGGTGACAACATGGAGAACATAGGGTGGGAGGCAATGAAGAACACTAGCAAGGAAAATAGGCCATACTCATAAGATTTTTCTATGATAGAAACATGGCCTAACAGTATAAAGGAAGGAATGTTTTCCTTGATGAAATATGATGAAGTGTGTAGTAATGTAAGAGTGAATGAAATTGTGAAAGAGAATTTGTGGAAAGTGGATATGTGAGGTACAAAGATCTAAAATAGAGATGTGGTGTAGCAGTGAGTGTGGTTTGGCATAGTAAGAGGAGAGGTAACATATTGTTGAGATCAGTAATATTTTGATATTATTCTATTGAATAATCTAGAGATCAGTTCGACAGTGTGTTCAATGATCTTGCTATTGAATTTGTTTGGACAGTGGGTCCTTGTGTCTTCCATAACTCCTAACAGAGTTAGAATCTTTTAGCAAGGATTCAAAATATCCTAATAGGGATTCATATGTATTGAATGTATTTCATAAGACTCTTAACAAAGTCCATCCTTTCACAAGTAATATTCATATTAGTGCATCTTTTGTGGGCATCATTCCCACTGGGGTTTACTCTTTGATCAAGAGGTTCCCTAGTCAACATATTTTGTGTCATTGTGTTATTGTGCATGGATATCTTTCTATGGTTGTTGGTTACATTTCTTATATGGTTAAAATCTATTAAAGTTGATAAAGCTTATAATTATCAGATAACTGATTCATCCCCCCCCCTCTCAGTTATCTTGGTGAACTTTATTTTGTAACAATTGGTATCAAAGCAATAGGTCCTTGAAAGAAAATTTTAACAGCTTAAGGAGATCCATGGTGAATTTCAAGAAAGAAAGCCCTAAGTTTGATGGAGTGAATTTTGACAGCTGGAAAGAAAAGATGAAGACACATCTACTATGTTTAGGACTAGGTTATTGGTTGATTACTCAGAATGAGAAGACTTTCATTGATGAGGATAATAGTGAAACATGTACTAATGATGAAAGAGGTCTATTTATGTGTAACATACTTGCCAGAGAAGCAATTTTGTCAGCCCTTCCGGAGAATGAGTACAGTCAAGTAAAATATTTGAAAACATCTCATGAAATATGGTTAGCTTTATAGTCTACTTTTGAAGGTGATGAACATGCAAAGAAAGTTAGATTACATAATTGGATATGTGCATTTGAAGATATAAGAATGATGGAAGATGAATATGTTAGAAGCTATATTGGTAGAATGTCAGAGATTGTTGTAGGTATAAAATCTTGTGGAGGAACAAAGACAGAGAATGAAGTGATATGAAAAATTCTGAGGACATTGACTCCTGCATTTAAGCAGACAACACAAATGATTGAACAAGTTATACCTTGTACTATGAAATTTACAAGAGAGACTCTTCTTGGAAGATTGGAAGTAGCAGAAATGAACTTGAGGTTATTAGGAGACTTATCTAGAATGGAGACAACATTTAGTGCTCTTAGTGTTTTCCCTACTTTGTCAAGAAGCATTAGTGTGAGCAGAGATTATGTTGGTAGCAGCAGATCTAGAAATGAAGAAGATGGGAAGATTGAAGAAGGTACTGCCTTGCTTGTGAAGAGAGAACTAGATGGTAAGAAATTTTTTAATGTTGAACATGTCAAGAATATGGTCATTTTTCATCTAAATTTCCTAAGAGAGTTAAGAAGTATAGAAATAATTTTAAGCCTAGAAGATCTAAGGAATGTTATTATGCTAATGATGAAGAACTTGAAGCTAGTATAGAGATAACCTTAAGTGAAAGTGATACTGAGAATAATGTTGATATAGGATTTGTAGCAATTAAAGAAGAAAATCCTAAAATAGAGGTTAAGGAAGAAAAAGCTCTAGTTTCTCAAGTTGAAAAGAAATCTACTTGGATTATAGACAATGATTGTTCACATCATATGATTGGAAACATGAAAAAGTTCATAAAGTCTAACAATTATGATGGAGGAGATGTTAGAGTTGGAAATGATGCACCTTGTTTGATTAAAGGTATAGGATCTATTACTCTTGATGGAAAGAAAAATATTGGTTATGTTTACTTTGTGGATGGTTTGAAACATAATCTTTTGAGTGTTGGATAGTTAGTTGATAAGGGATATCAAGTTTGGTTTACTGAGAAAACTTGTGTGATAAAAGAAAAAGATGGAAATTTGATTGGTACTGGATCTAGAACCAGAGGTAATGTATTTTAGTTGAATCCTACTAAGATGACATGCTTGATTACTAAGATTGATGATAGTTGGTTATGGTACAAAAGATTTTGTCATTTAAATTTTGATAACATTGTGAAAGTGAGTACTACACTTGCAGTAAGAGATTTTCCTAGAATTATGAAACCTATTAACATGATGTGCAAAGAATGTGTGATGGCTAAATAGAAGAGAAGCTCATTTCCCAATAAGAATTTTACATCAGCAGAGAAGTTGGAGATTTTTCATATAGATTTGAGCTATCCTACAAGGACTAGAGGATTCTATGGAGAAAGGTATTTTGTGATTCTTGTTGATGATTTTACAAGAATGACGTGGATTGCATTTCTTAAATAAAAATGTGAAGCATTTGATAATTTTAAGGTGATTAAGAATAAAGTTGAGAATGAATCTAGAATAAAGATTAAATGTTCGAGATCAGATAGAGGTGGAGAATTTACTTCTAGATAGTTTAACACCTTTTGTGAAGTGAATGGTATTACGAGACAATTTTCAGCCCCTGGGACACCTGAATAAAATGGTATTGTAGAAAGAAGAAATAGATCAGTGACTGAAGTAGCAAGAGATATGTTATTTGAGAATGACTTAGCAAAGATATTCTGGAGAGAAGTAGTGAACATAGCAGTGTATACAATGAATAGAGTAGAAATTAGAGCAAACACTGACAAGACACTCTATGAACTATGGTTTGGACATGCACCCTCAGTTAATTATTTTAGAATTGTTGAAAGCAAATGTTATATAAAGAGAGATGATGACATTGGAAAGTTTGATCCTAGAAATGATGAAGGTATATTTCTTGTATATTCTTTGAAAAGAAAAGCTTATAGATGTTACAATAGGAGAACTAAGACTATTGTTGAGAGCGCAAATGTTAAAGTTGATGAAAAGTTCAAAATTCAAGAAAGAATGCTTGATTATGAATCAGATGAAGGAACTCACCCTAGATGTAACATTGAGACTACTGAATTATTCTATGAAACTGATAGTGATTTGTTGAATGAATTCCATAGTGAGGTAATTGAAGAATTGACACCTAAAGTGAGATCTGAGACAGTGACACCTAACAAGAATCTATCAAGGAATCATCCTATTGAGAAGATTATTAGAAGCATAGATAGAGGAGTTCAGACTTGAAATAAGGTACAAGAACAATTATGTTTGATTTCTCAAATTGAACCTAAATCTACTATTGAAGCTCATGAAGATGAACATTGGATTAAAGCTATGAAAGAAGAAATAGATCAGATTGAAAAGAACAAGACATGGGAATTGGTCCCTAGACCTAAAGATAATAATGTTATAGGAACAAAATGGATATCCAGAAATAAGATGAATGAACAAGGAGAATTAGTAAGCAACAAAGAAAGATTTGAATGTAAAGGATACTCACAGCAAGAAGGAATTGAATATGAAGAAACTTTTGCACCAGTAGCAAGAATTGAAGTAGTAAGAATGTTTTCTGCTTATGTAGCTTTTAAGAAGTTCAAAGTATATCAGATGGATGTCAAGTCAGCATTTCTAAATAGAGAGTTGGAAGAAGAAGTCTACATTTAGTAGCCTAAAGGTTTTCCTTTAGCTCAAGAAGGAGACATGGTATGTAAATTGAAGAAAGCTTTATATGGACTAAAGAAAGCACCTAGAACTTGGTATGCAAGATTGGACAAGTATTTGATAAAATTAGGATTTACAAAAGGAACAACTGATAGCAACTTGTACACAAAAGAAATTGAAAATGGTTTGTTGGTTGTAGTTATTTTTTTAGATGATATCATTTTTGGAGGAGAAGATGAAGCTAGTGATAAATTTGCAGATGAAATGAAGACTAAATTTGAAATGAGTATGATTGGTGAAATGAAATATTTTTTGGGATTGCAAATAATAGAGAACAATGATGGTATTTTTGTAAGTCAAAAAAAGTACTTGAATGATTTGTTAAAGAGATTTAGAATGGAGAACTCTAAACCAGTTGGAACACCTATGGTAATTGGACATAAGTTATCTAGCACAAATGAGACTCCTATAGTGGAATAGAAGAAATATAGATCTATAATTGGAGGATTGCAATACTTGACACATACAATACCTGATATAGCACATTCAGTTGCAATTGTAGCAAGATTTCAAGCTAAACCTAGAGAATCATATTATGCAATAGTAAATAGGATACTGAGATATTTAAGAGGCACAATTGAGTATGGATTATGGTATGAAAAATTTGATTATTTTACCCTATGTGCATATACAGATGTTGATTGGGGAGGCAGTGTTGATGATAAAAGGAGAACTAGTGGTGGAGCATTTTTCCTTAGAGGAAGATTGGTTTCTTGGCGAAGAAAGAAGCATAATTGTATTTCACAAAGCACAACAGAAGTAGAGTATGTAGTAGTAGAAAACAATTATAACCAGATAATTTGGATGAAGAAGATATTGAAGGATATTGGAATAAAGTTTGTTGAGCCTATTTTTATACATTGTGACAACACCAATACAGTTAGTATGTCTAAGAACCCTATATTACATTCTAAGACAAAGCATATAGAGATAAAGTATCATGTAGTAACAGAGAAAGTTGCTGAGAAAGAAGTAAAACTTGAATACATAAGCACAAATGAGCAGATTGTAGACATATTTACAAAACCTTTGCCTAAGGATACATTTGAGTATTTGAGAGGTATGCTTGGGGTTATGCCCCAACCTAATTTTGAGAAGTGGTGCAGATTGTTGCATCCTTCTAGTGGTATATGAGCCCTATATTTCTTCTAGACTAGATGTTGGTACTTCCTCTATGGGGGAGTATCTATATCTGAGTTGAGTCATGAGGAATCTACTGAATGTATTTTCTAAACAGTGTCTTTTGACATTAGAGTTGTTGTTGACAACATGATGAATTTCTATCATTGATGTCAATGGGGGAGAAGTGTACATGAAAAACCATTTATACCATCTATTGGAGAGAACTAAATAGGAAAACAAAGCAAGATTTGATTGAT
This sequence comes from Chamaecyparis obtusa, assembly GCA_027943335.1. Lineage (NCBI taxonomy): Eukaryota > Viridiplantae > Streptophyta > Pinopsida > Cupressales > Cupressaceae > Chamaecyparis > Chamaecyparis obtusa. The sequence continues at coordinate 141,040 of BSBK01010236.1, read as the reverse complement.
GAAGAGGACTTGAAGTATTTTTCAAAGAAGCAGTGTTGTAGTGTTGGATTTATGGAATATTGGATGTTTTTCATCTATTTTTCCATCAATGCTAATGGGGGAGATTGTTAGGAATGAATGTTGAATATATCCTATGGGAGTATTAGCAACCATTCTGTAGTAGTTGTTGTTGCATTCATGACTGTGATTGTCATTGATGTCAACGCAGTGATCTACTGAAGATTAATAGAGGAACAGACAGTGTTTGAGTTAGCACACATGGGATATTAGAGATCAAGCTATGCAATGTTAAGGACTTACTTTATGATGTGTTATATGTTCATGGTTAAGAGAATAGATAGTAATTCATTTATTCATAGAAGTTATGAGCATTTCAGTGGAAGTAGTATTCAGGGAGTGTTCCTGAGTAGCGATTTGTGGTAATCAAATGATATCTCCTAATCGGGATGGAATCTGGTTATGCATAGTTAGGAAGTAGTTGAAGACATTTTGATAGTGATGTGGATGATAGCACAAACTTTAAGGTCACATGAGTGGAGAGTGATTCTAATTAGTAGCTGATAGTTTTGTGTAATTTTTTGTGTAGCATGTGGAAACTTTTATTTTTTAATTTGTATGCCAACTCATTTGTAATTACTTGAGTGTGGTATAAAGGAAGGAATGTTTTCCTTGATGTAATATGATGAAGTGTGTAGTAATGTAAGAGTGAATGAAATTGTGAAAGCAAATTTGTGGAAAGAGGATATGCGAGGTACAAATAGCTGAAATAGAGATCTGGTGTAGCAGTGAGTGCAGTTTGGCATAGTCAAAGGAGAGGTAACATATTGTTGAGATTAGTAATATTTTGATATTATTCTATTGAATAATCTAGAGATCAGCTAGACAGTGTGTTCAATGATCATGCCATTGAAGCTGTTTAGGCAGTGGGTCCTTCTATCTTCCATAACTCCTAACAAAGTTAGAATCTTTTAGGAGGGATTCAAAATCTCCTAAAAGGGATTCATATGTACTAAATTTATTTCATAAGACTCTTAACAGAGTCCATCCTTTGACAAGGAATATTCATATTAGTGCATCTTTTGTGGGCATCATTCCCACCGGGGCTTACTCTTTGATCAAGAGGTTCCCTAGTCAACATATCTTGTGTCATTGTGTTATTGTGCATGAATATATTTCTATGGTTGTTGGTTACATTTCTTATATGGTTAAAATCAACTAATGTTGATAAAGGTTATAATTATCAGATAACTGATTCACCCCCCCCCCCCCCCCTCTTAGTTATCTTGGTGGACTTTACTTTCTAACACAACTTATCCTGCACACTCATTGCACACATCAGTAGGTCCAATCAACATGATATAAACACAATACATCCTCAATACTCCATGGTATAAAACTATGTTTGTAAATGAAATAGCTAACATAACATCGGTTTCCTAAACCAACTTTTCATTGCAATAGTATATAACATCATAGTACATCATATATGTCATCATCATAGATTGAAATTGAATGAAAACATATAGTATCTTAGGTGTAACCTAATTACATAATTAGGTACCAAACATATAACATAGGATAGAACAGATCCTTAAATACATAAGTGTCTCAAATAGTCAAGTATGTCTATGAAATAATTACTGAAAGCATAGAAAACAAAGAAGTTTAAATGTATCATCTTAAAATGGAAGCACTTCCATCTTGATAGGTTTAGCACCCTCTTTTAGTACATTTATCATGATAGACTTTCATTTAGGATGCATTTTGCACTTATCTTCTTCATTCTAGGTGAAATTAGGGTTAGGATCCCAAGGATTCTCCTAAATTTCCCTCTTCCATGGCTTTATTTTGTAGGTAGGACTTATAAATATGTCCTCCTAGCCTTCATCATAGTCATTCATAGGATTTTATGCTTATCCCTGGCATTCTATCATGTTCTGATATCATTTCTAGGTCTCTGGGCATCCCCAGGACCTCTTGTCTTGATTCTGAATGGATCTGGGCCCAGGGTCAAATTCAAGGGTGATCCTGACTAGGTCAAGATTGACCTCAAACTTGAATAGGTCAGGATCAAGGCCGAACCTGACTAGGCTAGGTCCAACCTTGATTTTTCCCCCCTCTTTCAAATTTCTAGAATTTTTGATTTCCGGGCATTGGGCTTTCAGGATATTTATTTTCCCACCTCCGGGTTGGCCATTTTGGATTTCATGATGGTAAATCCTATAATTACATTTAATCTAGGTATATTTTCTAAAGGTTAGGACCTAATTGGGATTTAATTCTCCAAGGTGGCCCCTCTAGAGGATTGTGCCCTAGTTCACTATAAAAGGAGGCCTTCCTCTCTCATTTTCACATCAAGTTTTCATGCTCAAGCACTCTCAAGAAAGGTGATTGATCCAACATCCATTATCCACATCTCTCCATCAAGTTTTGTGAGAAAGAAGATTTCAAGCAAGCAAGGAATGGTGAAGATGCAAGATAGCAAGAGGATGATATAGAAGATCAAGCCATTGTTGACATCAAGCATCTTTGTGAACACATATTTGGAGCAAGAGAGATCCTTTCTTCCTTGATCCACCATCATCAACTTTCAAGCATTCAAAGATTCAATCATGGAGTAACAATTATGGATTGTGATTTTGGTAGAAGTACTTTAGCCTTGGGGGCTTGTATGCTTTTCTATTTCATTCAAATCTATGCATTTTTGTTTCATACATATTCATGCTAGGGTTTTGATCTAGAGGATTAGATTTTGGCATTACACTTTTAATACATACAAACACACATTCTATTTCAATCAGCTATTCGTGGAGGTGGAGACCATGAAAACAGGGGTTTGACTAAGGCAAAACTCTATATAGCCACCCCAAAAGCCCCTTTTTCAGATATCTACAATCACTATTTTTGGAATCAGAGGATAGATTTGAGTACCCTTTTCCCCAAACTTCTGAGATCTATGAAAAAAATTAGAATCGGGCTTCAGAATAAAAATGTGGTATTTGACCTTTTATGAGGGTCAAACTCGACTTGCTATCAGAAAGATGAAACTTTTCTGGGTTTTCTGTGTCTCAACCTTTTGATCACAGATCTGGTTGTAGAATCTTCTGAAACCTCATATAGACTTCAGAAAATAGGTATTTCCAAATCAATTTCATAATGAGTTATGTATCTTGACCTAATTAATTTTCAAGTATTTGTAGATTTACTCATGCTATGCCAATTCCAATTTCAATTCAAATGAATAAGTGTTGAATGTTAGGTGCATTGCTAAGCTTCCATTTTTACACTATTCATTTTGGTGAACCCATTTACAACAACTCTTTCTTTTATGGTGTTAGATTTAAATCTTGTATGCTTATAAGATTAGATTTCTTTCTTGCATTTATATATTTAAAAAATAAAAAAAACAAAACATTGCAAAATTCCTTTAAAAATACAAAAATATTTACATTTTGATGCTTTTAGTGCTTTCTTTGTATTCAACATGTATGATTCTTGTTTTGAGTACATTGATGAGGCCTATATTATACAAGAGGATAGATTACCTAATGAGGTACATGGTAGTGAGGATGAAAATGGTTTGAATATGACCTCCATGGATCCTATTCCTATTTCACTCTCCTCCACAACCTCTTAACTTGACCTTTACCATAGGGTGTGTGCATGGTTACCTTCATGTCCCACTATTTGCAACATTGATAAACCTAAAATGATATATCCTACACCTTTGATGATAGTAAAAGGATGTCCTTGTATAATAATTAAGGGTAAACCTAGAGATCCTTTGGATTTCTTTGATAACACTGATTCTGTTTCATATTCTTATCATACATGGAATAACCCTCAGCCTACTGTTCCAGTTTCTTTACCTCCTTCTCAACCTATGCTTCCTCAAGCACCTAGGTATCCATCTACCTTTAAGGAGTACAAATTAGTTGACCAATTATGTGCTACTCATGCTAAGATATCTTTATGGGAATTACTTCAAACCTCCCAGACATATCATGAGGCATTACAACAAGCTCTATCTACTCCTCTTGCTTTGCCTCCTAATCAAGAAAACATTCATTCTATTTTGGATTGTATACATACTATGCCTTCTGTACCTCTTATTGTGTTTTTTGATAATGATTTACCTTCCCTAGAGGTGCGGAATCAATATGATGCTCTTATGGTGGTTGTCTCTATTAATCAGAGTATCATTCAAAGAACCTTAATTGATAATGGATCTGGACTTAATGTTTGTAGCATGGATATGCTCAAGGCAATTAAGGCTGATCTCTCTACTATTCAACCTAATAATGTTCCTATACATGGATTTGACAATATTGTGAAAATAACTTTGGGTATTATTATCTTACTTGTTAAAGTTGGTCCAGTTATTCTAAATACTCCTATTCATGTTATGCCTGGACCTCTCAATTATAATCTTCTTTTAGGAAGACCATGGTTACCTACTATGCATGTAGTTCCTTCTACTCTTCATCATAATGTTAGGTTCATCTATAATAACTTAATGTATTCATTACATGCGGATGATGCCCTGAATCTTTGCTTAAATGCTTAATATGCCAAAAAATTTGAACCTATTCAACCTAGTTAAGAGAATGAAAAATAATCAAAGATACAACAATCTGAGATAAAACAACCTAAGATTCAACAATAAGAAGCCCCATCATCTTCTTCTTTGATAGAGGATGATTGGGGGACATTGGATTTTAATCCTACGTTTATTGGAGAATACAAGGTCTCTGATTTGAAATTCATGAAGCAATAGAATGAATTTGAGAAAAAAGTGTTTATTTCTTCTCCATTGTCTAAAGAATTAAAAAGTAATTTTGTTGCCGCTTCGATTAATGAAACACTTGACACTAGAAAGCCTGATTGTTATGACATTGTGACATATGTTGCTCCTTGGACTCCCTTTGACATGACTGATCGATATGGTCCTGGTTATCATTTTCTTAAGAAATTAGGATTTAATGGAAAAGGATGTGGTAAATATGAACAAGGTATACAAGTACCTTTGGATAATGAATTTTATGATCATACATATGGATTAGGATTCAATCCTTATAGACAACCATCAGCTTTTCCTCTTAATGTTAATCATATTTGCAATGGACAGTTGAAGTTGGTTAACCCATTACTTATTGACCTTAATCAACAATCCTCTTTGGATATTTTTCCTAAAGATGAAGCCTTAATGGAATTTTTAGGAGTTTATGAGGATTTACCTAAGTTTCATCACAAATGAGAAAAGCCTTATTGTTTAAAAATAGATGCTTTTTTTTGGAGAAAATGAAGAACATGATATTCTCCCTTTACCAATGGATTCTCCAGTAAGAAGTGATTTGTTAATTACTGAAACTATTAATATTCAAGTGGATGAAAATGATTTTGAAAGGATGATAAAAATTGGGAAATGTTTGAATCAGGATGAAAGTGATCACTTGGTTTCCCTTTTGCTTGAATTTAAGGATATCTTCACTTGGACATATTCTGATATGCCAGGTATAGATTCTAAGATTGTTACTCGTAACATTGTTTTGAATCTGAATATGAAGCCGGTTAAACAAAAAATTTGAAAGATGAATCCACTAATTGTTTTTTTAGTCAAAGGTGAAATTGAAAAACTATTGGATTCTGGATTTATCCATTCTATTGATTACTCAGATTGGATTTCAAACATTGTGCCTGTGTCAAAAGGAGAAAATAAGATAAGGATGTGCACTGATTTTAGAGATTTAAATAAGGCATCCTTGAAGGATGATTTCCTACTACCTAATATTGATATGATTGTGGATTCAATAGCAGGCCATGCCTTGTTATCTTTTATGGATGGTTTTTTGGGATACAATCAAATCTTTATCCCCCCTGAAGATCAATTTAAGACTGCATTTATAACACCTTGGGGATCCTTATGTTGGGTAATGATGCCCTTTGGATTGAAAAATGTAGGAGCAACTTATCAACGAGCTATGACTTTGATTTTTCATGATTACATTCATAAGATCCTTGAAGATTATGTGGATGACATCTTGGAAAAATCTATACAAAGAGAAGATCACGTTACTATTTTATGAAAGATATTTGAAAGGATGAGAAGTTATAATATGAGATTGAATCCTAAGAAATGTGTCTTTGGAGTTGATTTCGGTAAATTATTAAGATTTATAATCTCTAAGCGAGGCATCAAAGTAGATACTAAAAAGATTGAAGCTATTGTTAATATGCCTCCTCCTAAGAATATTTCTCAGTTACGAAGCTTACAAGGAAAAATACAAGCCATTCATTGCTTTATTTCTAATTTAGCAGACCGAACTATTCCTTTTACTTCCTTTCTTAGAAAGGATACCACTTTCTCTTGGAATGAGGAGTGTAAACAAACCTTTGAGAAATTTAAGGAGTATCTTGCAAATCCTCCTATTTTGCAACCTACAAATTTTGATAAACCATTTCAATTATACACTTTAGTGACTCCATGAGTTGTGAGTGCGTTGTTAGCTCAAATTCATGATAATGATGAAGAAATACCTGTGTACTACATTAGTCAGACTTTACTTTATTATGAAACATGATATACAGATTTAGAAAGACAATGTATAGCTATAGTTTATGGATGTCAGAAACTCTGGCATTATTTGATAAATGCTGAAGTTAATGTGATTGTCAAGTTTGATCCTTTGAAACATCTTTTCTCACAAATTGATCTCTTAGGCTGGTTGACAAAATGGGTGATGTTGCTTGCATAATTTGATCTTAATTTTATTTCTCAGAAATCTATTAAGGGACAAGCATTGACAGATTATCTAGCTGAAGCTCCTTGTCCTTACCTAGATGAAAGTTCTACTTCTATAGAATTTCTTGATGATAATATCTTAACTCTTCAACAGGAGGATATTTGGGAATTATATTTTGATGGATCTAAATGTAAAATAGGTTCTGGTGTGGGTATCATCTTGATTCCCCCTACAAAAAAACCCATCCCTTTATCATATAAACTAACCTTTCCTTGCACTAATAACATTGTGGAGTATGAAGCTCTTATAGCTAGACTATGAGAAGCTTCATCCCTCAATATCAAACATTTACATATATATGGAGATTCAAAACTAGTAGTTGAATAGATTAAAGGAGGATATTAGACTAAAAATGATAAAATGACACAATATAGAGATTTAGCTCTTGATGTGATTTCACAATTCTCCTCTTATATGATTAAGACTTTACCTAGAAAGGACAATCGACATGCAGATGCCATGGCTAGTGCAGCTTCCCTAGTTTGTCTCAAGAACAATGCGAAAAAATTTCAATTTACTATACAAACTCTTAAATGCCCTACAATTTTTGATGAGATTACCTTTGACTATTTTAACTTGCATTTGGATGAATGATATTCACATATTTTTCATTTTTTGAAGGATGGTACTTTTCTTGAATCAACAACAAGGAACATGTGTAATCATATTAGGAAACTTGCAGCACATTACATCATTTTAGGAGATACACTTTACAAACACTCTTATGAAGGATTATTATTATGATGTCTTAATAGAAGTAAAATTCTTGTAGCTTTAGTAGAGGCTCATTTTGGTTCTTGTGGGAGACATTTTGGTGGAAAATCCTTGGTTAATAAATTACTTCGAATGGGATATTATTTGCAAACAATGGAATGAGATTCTTTCATGTTTGTTAAGAAATGTCCTCAATGTCAACAACATAGTAATTTGATTCATGCTCCTGCTCATGAGCTTCGTAATCAAGTTTCTCCATGGCCTTTTAGTGTTTGGGGTTTTTACCTTATTGGAAAAATCTCATGGACTTCTTCTCAAGGACATACTTACATTATCGCCACTATGGATTACTTTATGAAGTGGGTTGAAGTTGTTCCTCTTCATTCAACAATGGCGGATATTATTTGTGATTTCATCCTTAATAATATCATAACAAGATTTGGTATTCCTTCGACGATAATTTTGGATAATGGAATGTCTTTTAAAAACAAAGAAGTTGTGAAATTCTTGGACAAATATAGGATTCAACATCGATTTTCAACTCCTTACTATCCTCAATGTAATGGACAAGCTGAAGCATCAAATAAAATTATCGAACAAATTTTTGAGAAAAATAGTTAGTAAGCATGTGAAAGATTGGCATACTCAATTGACTTATGCTTTATGGGCCTATAGGACTAGTGTTCAAACCGCCATGTTTAATTCTCCTTATAACCTTGTCTATGGTACTGATGCTATTATGCCTTTGGAACTAGAAATACCTTCTTTACAAATTTCATTTCATGGGATAATTGATAAAGATAATTTTCGTGAACAACACTTACAAGAATTAGAAATGTTGGATGAACAATGAATACATGCATTATAACACATAAAAGCTTACCATAAATCTCTACAGAAACAATACAATCATAAAGTAATTGAATGAACATTTTTAGTTGGTGATTTAGTCCTTTATGAGAATCAACGGATTGTGAATACTTTACGGGGCAAAAAAGGAAAATTTAGCCCTAATTGGCTTGGACCTTTTATTGTTATTGAAGACTTTGGTTCGAGTGCTTACAAACTTGTTGATATGGATGGTGTTTCTTTAAAGGAACCCATTAATATTATGCATCTTAAACATTATTACCCTTAATCTCATTTTTTCTATGTGCATTTATGTATTCCTTATAAAGATTTGTTTTATAGGTTATATAGTTTTACCAAAATTATATATTGAATATGTTTATGCACTTTCTTTCTTTCTATTAAGTTTTATATTGGTGAAAGCATAGTAATCCAACATAGAACTAATCAGTAGAGAAAGTTTTTCATTCATAAAAAGTAGTTTTCAAAGTTTTGATACATATGTGGCCAATGGTGCTATCTATCACTACATCTATCGCTATGTCACTCTAATGGCCGATGATTCCTAGATCTCTCTGCTCTATGATGGGAAGATGAAGATTTGTGTGTCTGCGTATGGCTCCTAGATATGGTCATACCCTATACACATCCTCAAAGACTCTATACCTCTGCCATCATCTTCTCCTCTCTTTCTCTGCACATTCTCATCTCTCGCTGGATACATACAAAGATGTCAGCATGTCTACCAGGATCTCTATGACCAATGGAAGACTCTCGCTCATCATCTACTAGTTGGTAGGATATAATGGTATCCTTGAGAATCTTAGATACAAAGGTCCTCCACTCCGCTATGCTAGCTATAGAAAGAAAAAAATTCTATCAGTCTAGTATCCTATCTATTCAAATCATATATTCAACCAAATTTCAATCAAGTTCATACCTAGGTCTCCCTCCTAGATGTCACTAAAGTTCCTAGATGGTGGGGGCATGGAGTGACTACTCTCTCCACACTTGCTATATCTCAATCTCAATGGTGGTGTCTCTGTGTGGGGCCATGGGGGCCATCATGATCTCAATGGTGATGCATGAGTAATAGGTATATCTGTACTAGTATCACCACCTGGGGACATGTCCTTGGCCCTCTCCTCTGCTCTCTCCTCCTCCTCCACGGAATCTTCCTTGAAGATGGGCTCCTCCTCATCTCTGATATCCTCATCCTCCTTGGTGGCTCCACTATCATGGTGTGTCCCCTTTGTAAAGCCTGGATCACCTATAGGATAATCCTTGGGAAAGATAGGATGGGTCCCCTCCAAACTCCAGTATCTGATATAATCTTAGCTCATGCCAGAATAGGATACATCTGATGGTACCTCTATATCCTCTGTCTCATCTACATGGTTATCCTCTATGTCTGCTATTGATGGTTGATGTATGGCACTAGGTCTCTGATAGTATCTCATCAGATGAACATAGCAAGGGACTACCTTAGGGACTCCTTGTAATAGGCTAAATAGCCTCATCACCCAATCATAATAGTAGGGCATCACTATATGACTCTGATCACCCTCTAGCAGTTTACACTAATTTGAATGTCTCATCTAGAATCATGTATCAAGACACTCTGTCATTTGGTAGTAAGGTCTCCATATCACATCGGTGCTAGCAATATGGTCTAGATGTACTCTCTAGTAGAGCATATCCCCAAACTACCAAACATCTCTCAAAGGATATAAGAAGTCTCTTGCTATGCTTGCATCTACCATCACTCACACTCCCTATGGATGTGTACATGAGAAATGCTAAAAAATCCATATCTTGTAGAACTGTGCATGTCGATAGACTCTCCCATTGATACCTCACGAGGTGACCCAGCTCATGGTATAGCTGAGCTAACATGTTGTGACCCCATGAGAATGTGGTCCTCTCTCTATCCATCCTCCATATGAGATGTGTCAGAGGTGAACAAAATATGGTACCCTTTGAGTTGGGTAACACAACCAAGGCTACTATACATAACATCACCTTCCATACTAAAGGTGTTAGGATTGAATGTTGGATGTTGGCAGTCATTTTGTAGTAGCTATTGTTTCATTCATGACTATGATTGTCATTGATGTCAACACAGTGATCTTCTAGAGACTAGCAAAGAAGCCTATAGTGTTTTGATTAGTGCATGTGGGATATTGTAGTTGGAGCTATGTGATGTTGAGGTTATACTCTTTGAGATGTTATATGTCTATGGTTAAGAGCACAAATAGTAATTCATTGATTCATGAAAGTTATGAGCATTTTGGTACAAGCAGTATTCAGGTAGTGTTCCTGAGTAGCGGTTTGTGGAAATCAGATGATGTCTCCTAATTGGGATGGAATCTAGTTTTGTGCAATTAAAGGGAAGTTTGAGACACATTGATGGTGACATGGTTCATAGCACAAACTTTGAGGTCACATGAGTGAAGAGTTATTGCATTTGGAAGCTGATAGTTTTGTGTAATTTTGATGTAGCATATGGAAACTTTTATTTTGTAATTATGTGCTGACTCATTTGTAATTATTTAAGTGTGGTATAAAGGAAGGAATGTTTTTCCTTATTTTATAGAGTTGTAATATGAAAGAAGTGTGAGCATGGTTTGGTTGCATGCAAATGTAAGCATGAAGTGAAGAAAAGAGCCTAAGAGGTTGTGAAAGTGAAATTATGAAGGAAGACATGAGAAGTACATAGATCTGGAATTGAGATCTGGTGTAGCAGTGAGTGCAATTTGGCATAGTGAGGAGGTAACATATTTCATATTATTCTGCTAAATAATATTAAGGTTATTTGGATAGTGTGTTCAGTGATCTTACCTTGAAGCTATTTGGGCAGTGGGTCCTTCTTTCTTCCATAACTCTTAACAGGGTTAGAATCTTTTAACAAGGATTCAAAATCTCCTAATAGGGATTTATATGTACTGAATGTATTTCATAAGACTCCTAACAAATTCCATCCTCTCACAAGGAATATTTATATTAGTGCATCTTTTGTGAGCATCATTCCCACTGGGGTTTACTCTTTGATCAAGAGGTTCCCTAGTCAACATATCTTGTGTTATTGTGTCATTGTGTATGAATATCTTTCTATGGTTAGTAATTGCATTGGTTACATGGTTAAATGTTGTTGAAGATGTTAAAATTTATAATTATCTGATAACTGATTCACCCCCCCCCCCCACTCAGTTATATTGATGGACTTTACTTTCTAACAATTGGTATCAGAGCAGTAGGTCCTTGAAAGGAAAGTTTAACAACTTAAGGAGATCCATGGCAAATTTCAAGAAAGAAAGCCCTAAGTTTGATGGAGTAAATTTTGACATCCAGAAGGAAAAGATGAAGACACATCTATTGTAATTAGGACCAGGCTATTGGTTGATTACAAAGAATGAAAGGACTATAATTGAAGAAGACTGTCTTGAAACAAGTTCTAAAGATGAGGTAGATCTATTCATGTGTAACATACTTGCAAGAGAATCACTCTTGATAGCACTTCCAGAGAATGAATATAGTCAGGTAAAATGTTTTAAGAAATCTAATGAAATTTGGAAAGCTTTACACTCTACTTTTGGAGGTGATGAACATGCAAAAAGAGCTAGATTACATAATTGGATATGTGCATTTTAAGATATTAGAATGATGGAGGATGAATCTATTAGAAGCTATATTGGTAGAATGTCAAAAATTCTTGTAGGGGTAAAATCTTGTGGAGGATCAAAGACAAAGAATGAAGTGATATGGAAAATTTTGAGGACATTGACTCTTGTATTTAAGTAGACAACACATATGATTGAACAAGTTATACCTTAGACTACAAACTTTACAAGAGAGACTCTTCTTGGAAGATTGGAAGTAGCAGATATGAACCTGAGGCTATCAGGAGACTTACCTAGAATGGAGATAGCATTTAGTTCTCTTAGTATTCATCCTACTTTGTCAAGAAGTACTAGTGTGAGTGGAGATGATGCTAGTAGCAGCAGATCTAGAAATGAAGAAGATAAGAAGATTGAAGAAGGTATTGCCTTGCTGGTGAAAAGAGAACTAGATGGTAAGAAAATTTTTAAATTTTGGACTTGTCAAGAATATGGTCATTTTGCATCTAAATGTCCTAAGAGAGTTAAGAAGTACATAAATAATTTCAAGCCTAAAAGATCTAAGGAATGTTATTATGCTAATGATGAAGATCTTGAAGCTAGTATAGAAAGAACTTTGAGTGAAAGTGATACTGAGAATGATGCAAGAGCATCTCGGGTGTAAGAGCAAGCTTGCATCACCCAAAAATATTTCTATTTTTGTATTCAATAAGGGCTATCTTGTGCAGAGCTACTATTTATGGAAACTTGCTATTTTTAGTAAGTTGGTCTTACGATCTCAAAATGTTCTGATTTTACATGTGGAGGTTCATCTCAGTCACATCAGCCTGCTAGAAAAGTTTCATGGCTAGATCAGGTCTAGTTTTGAAGATATTGAAGATTTTCGGTATTGGCAGCAGGGTACAAAAACTTTGAACTCATTTTTTAAGGCTTTAGAGGCCCCGGATGAGGTTGAAAATTTGGGTGATGGGCGCTTGCGTGGATCAAGCCTTTAGAGCACTTCATGGTATTTTTGAAATGGGGTTATAATAGTCAATTGGGTCAACTGGTGATGACTTATGGTCTCCGGAAGTCGGGTCACCTAAAATGGCAGAAAATAATTTTCCTTCAAAATTTTTGTTCAGGTTTCAAAACTTATTTTGAGCTGACTTTGATGTAATAAATTGAAAAATAAAATAATTCTAAGTTTGGTCAGCCCTTAGGGCTAAATTTCTAGAAATTTCTCGGGTGGTGGAAAAATGCCTATATAAAGAAGGCCCGTAGTGTTGTCTAGGACAGTTCTGGGTAGTAGATCTGGGTATTGATTCAAGGCTTAGTCCTACAGAATATTGTACGGGAATGCACATATGGCTTTGCATATTGTAATTCTGAAAGTTTGTAATTCCACACTTGTGGAGATAATAAGAAGCCCATTTTCTGTTCTTGCAAATTGTTTTTGTTTCTCTGTTTCTGTTATGTGTTTGTGATATTAAGGGGAGCACCCTTCATCAGAGAATAATGATGAAATAGGATTTGTAGCAATTAAAGAGGAAAATTCTAAATCTGATGTTAAAGAAGAAAAATCATTAGTTTCCCAAGTTGAAAAGAAAGCTGATTGGATTATAGATAGTGGTTGTTCACATCACATGACGGGAGATATGAAGAAGTTCATAAAGTTTAACAATTATGATGGAGGAGTTGTTAGAGTTGGTAACAATGCACCTTGTTTGATTAAAGGTATAGGATCTATTACTCTTGATGAAAAGACTAATACTGATGATGTTTACTTTCTTGATGGATTGAAAGATAATCTTTTGAGTGTTGGATAGTTAGTTGATAAGGGATATCAAGTTTGGTTTACTAAGAAAACTTGTGTTATAAAGGATAAAGATGGAAATCTAATTGGAACTGGATCTAGAACTAGAGGTAATGTATTTAAGTTGAATCCTACTGAGATGACATGCTTGATTACTAAAATTGATGACAGTTGGTTATGGCATAGAAGGTTTTGTCATATAAAATTTGATAACATTGTGAAAGTGAGTACTAAACTTGTAGTAAGGGATTTACCTAAAATTATGAAGCCTACTAACATGATTTGCAAAGAATGTGTGATGGCTAAGCAGAAGAGAAGTTCATTTCCTAGTAAGAAGTTCACATCAGCAGAGAAGTTGGACATTGTTCATACAGACTTGAGCGGTCCTACTAGGACTAGAGGATTCTATGGAGAAAGGTATTTTATGATTCTTGTTGATGATTTTACAAGGATGATGTGGATTGAATTTCTAAAAGAAAAATATAAAGCATTTGATAAGTTTAAGATCATTAAGAGTAAAGTTGAGAATGAATCTAGAATGAAGATTAAATGTTTGAGATCTGATAGAGGTGGAGAATTTACTTCTAGAGTTTTTAACACTTTTTGTGAAGTGAATAGTATTAAGAGATAGTTTTTAGCCCCTAGAACACCTTAACAAAATGGTATTGCAGAAAGAAGAAACAGGTCAGTAACTGAAGTAGCAAGAGCTATGTTATTTGAGAATGACTTGGTGAAGACATTTTGGAGAGAAGCGGTGAATACAATAGTATATACAATGAACAGAGTACAAATCAGAGTAGACACAGATAAGAAACCTTATGAATTATGGTTTGGACATGCACCCTTAGTTAAGTATTTTAGAATTTTTGGAAGAAAGTGTTATATAAAGAGAGATGATGATATTGGAAAGTTTGATCCTAGAAGTGATGAAGGTATTTTTCTTGGATATTCTTTGAAGACAAAAGCATATAGATGTTACAATAAGAGAAATAAAACTATTGTTGAGAGTGTAAATGTTAAAGTTGATGAGAACTTTAAAATTCAAGAAAGAATGCTTGATTATGAATCTAATGAAGAAGCTAATCCTCAGCCTAACATTGAAACTACTAAATTATTCTATGAGACTGACAGTGAATTGTTGAATGAGAATCATACTACAGAAGAAATCAGAGAAGAAACTAGAGAAGAATCTAAAGAAGAATCTATAGTTGAAGCAAGATCTGTGACTATGACACCAAATAGGTATCTATCTAGACATCATCCTATTGAACAAGTTATTAGAAGTTTGGACAAAAGAGTTACGACTAGAAATAAGGTACATTTATGTTTAATTTCTCAAATTGAACCTAAATCTACTAATGAAGTTTGTGAAGATGAACATTGGATTAATGCTATGAAAGAAGAACTAGATTAAATTGAAAAGAACAAGACATGGGAATTGGTTCCTAGACCTAAAGACAAGAATGTGATTGGAACTAAATGGGTATTCAGAAACAAGATGAATGAACAAGGAGAAGTAGTAAGAAACAAAGCAAGATTAGTATGTAAGGGATACTCAGAGCAAGAAGGAATTGACTATGAAGAAACCTTTGCACCAGTAGCAAGACTTGAAGTAGTAAGAATGTTTTTGGCCTATGCAGCTTTTAAGAAATTCTAAGTGTATCAGATGGATGTGAAGTCCGCATTTTTGAATGGTGAATTGGAAGAAGAAGTCTACATTGAGCAGCCTGAAGGTTTTCCTTTGACTCAAGAAGGAGATATGGTATGTAAACTAAAGAAAGCATTATATGGACTAAAGCAAGCACCTAGAACTTGTTATGCTAGATTGGATAAATATTTGTTGAAATTGGGATTTACTAAAGGAACAACAGATAGTAATTTGTACACAAAAGAAATTGAAAATGGATTGTTAGTTATAGTTATTTTTGTTGACGACATTATCTTTGGAGGAGAAGATGAAGCTAGTGACAAATTTGCTAATGAAATGAAGACTGAATTTGAAATGAGCATGATTGGTGAGATGAAATACTTTTTGGGATTATAGATAACATAGAACAATGATGGTATCTTTGTTAGCTAGAAAAAGTACTTGAATGATTTGTTGAAAAGATTTGGAATGGAGAACTGTAAACTAGTTGGAACACCTATGGTTATAGGACACAAACTATCAAGCAAAGATGAAACACTAGCAGTTGAGCAAAAGAAATATAGATCCATGATTGGAGGATTGTAGTACTTAACACACACTAGATTGAATATAAAACATTCAGTTGGCATGGTAGCAAGATTTCAAGCTGAACCTAGAGAGTCACATTATGTAGTAGTAAAGAGGATATTGAGATATTTAAGAGGCACAATGGACTATGGATTGTGGTATGAAAAATCTGATGATTTCACCCTATGTGCATATACAGATGTTGATTGGGGAGGTAGTGTTGATGATAAGAAAAGAACCAGTGGTGGAGCCTTTTTTCTTGGAGGAAGATTGGTTTCCTGGTTGAGCAAGAAGCAAAATTGTAATTCACAGAGTACATCAAAAGAAGAATATGTAGCAACAAAAAAAAATTGTAACTAAATAATTTGGATGAAGCAGATGCTGAAGGATATTGGAATTAAGTTTGTTGAGCCTGTTGTCATACATTGTGACAACACTAGCACAATTAGTATGTCTAAGAATCCTATATTGCATTCTAAAACTAAGCATATATAGATGAAGTATCATGTTGTAAGAGAGAAAGTTGCTAAGAAAGAAGTCAGACTGGAGTACATAAGCACAAAGGAGCAGATAGTAGACATATTTACAAAGCCTTTGCCTAAGGATACATTTGAGTATCTGAGAGGTATGCTTGGCATTATGCCCCAGCTTACTTTTGAGTAATGATGCAGTTGATTGCATCCATCTAGTGGTATATGAGCCCTATCTTTTTCTGGATTAGATGTTGGTACTTCCTCTATGGGGCAGTATGTGTATCTGAGCTGAGTCATGAGGACTCTTGTGAATGTATTTTCTGAAATAGTGTCTTTTGACATTGAGTTGTTGTTGACATAGTGATGAAATTTCTATCATTGATGTCAATGGGGGAGAAGTATACATGAAAAACAATACAGAACATTTGTTGGAGAGAACTTAATAGGATAACGGAGGAAGATTTGATTGATGAAGAGGATTTGAAGAATTTTTAGAGTATCAGTGTAGTAGTATTGGATTTTTGGAACATTAGATGTTTTTCATCTATGTTGCCATCAATGCCAATGGGGGAGATTATTAGGAATGAATGCTAGATGTTGGTAGTCATTCTGTAGTAGCTATTGTTGCATTCATGACTATGATTGTCATTGATGTCAACACAGTGATCTTCTGGAGACTAGTAGAGAAGTAGATAGTGTTTTGATTAGTGCACATGGGATATTACAGTTGGAGCTATGCAATGTTGAGGTTATACTCTTTGATATTTTATATGTCTATGGTTAAGAGTGCAAATAGTAATTCATTGATTCATGAAAGTTATGAGCATTTTGGTAAAAGCAGTATTCAGACAGTGTTCCTTAGTAGCAGTTTGTGGAAATCAGATGATATCTCTTAATCGAGATGGAATCTAGTTTTTCATAGTTAAAAGGAAGTTTGAGACACATTGATGGTGACATGGTTCATAGCACAAACTTTGAGATCACACGAGTGAAGATTTATTGCATTTGGAAGCCGACAGTTTTGATTAATTTTGATGTAGTGTATGGAAACTTTTATTTTGTAATTGTGTGCCGACTCATTTGTAATTATTTGAGTGTGGTATAAAGGAAGGAATGATTTTTCTTATTGTATAGAGTTTTAATATGAAAGAAGTGTGAGCATGGTTTGGTTGCATGTGAATGTAAGCATGAAGTGAAGAAAAGAGCCTAAGAGGTGGTGAAAGTGAAATTTTGAAGGAAGACATGTGAAGTATAGAGATATGGAATTGAGATCTAGTGTAGTAGTGAGTGTGGTTTGGAATAGTAAGGAGGTAAAATATTTCATATTATTCTTCTGAATAATATTAAGGTTATTTGGACAGTGTGTTTAGTGATCTTACCCTGAAGCTATTTGGGCAGTGGGTCCTTCTTTCTTCCATAACTCTTAACAAGGTTAGAATCTTTTAACAGGGATTCAAAATCTCCTAACAGGGATTTATATGTACTGAATGTATGTCATAAGACTCCTAATAGATTCCATCCTCTCACAAGGAATATTCATATTAGTGCATCTTTTTTGGGCATCATTCCCACTGGGGTTTACTCTTTGATCAAGAGGTTCCCTAGTCAACATATCTTGTGTTATTGTGTCATTGTGTATGAATATCTTTCTATGGTTAGTAATTGCATTTCTTACATGGCTAAATCTTGTTGAAGATGTTAAAGGTTATAATTATCTAATAACTGATTCAGGCCCCCCCTCTCAATTATCTTGGTGGACTTTACTTTCTAACAAAAGGTGTAGGGCTTGATAGTACTGAAGAGAGTAGGATCTGATCTAATTGGGTCTGCATCAATGAATGCACTCCTATACAATACTCTATGTCTACATGGATCTCCTCAAAACCATGCTATGCTCTGGGTCTAATGGTCTCCCCTCAGACTAGAAGCCACAAGATCGTATAGACATCCTCTAAGGTCACTATGATCTCACTAGAGGGAACATGGAAGGAGCATGTATCCTCATCCCACCTCTCTATCAGAGCTGATAGCATGGCTCAGTGTAGTCTAAGCTATGGAAGGAATAATACCAAATATAGTCCCACATCCCTTAGTAATTGCATCCCCTCATCATCAAGCTGAGATAGTCTCTCCTTGAATTTCACTAGCAATTCCCCAAAAGGATGCTTTCAGAAGTAGACTAGGTCCTACAAGCACAAACAAAGATCATATCAGTCATCTACATCATCAAATCTACAAAACTAACTGAACTAGGTCAAATTCAACATCAGTTAGGTCAATGTTGACCTTACTAGGTCAATGTCAACTTTACTAGGTCAAGGTTGACCTTTTTGGGTCAAGGTCGACCTCATCTAAAAAACTGACAAAAACCCTCTAGTCAATGTTGACTTTCATGGGTCAAAGTTGACCTAGATGGGTCAATATCAACCTAAATGGGTCAAGGTCAACCTAAAAGGGGAAAAATCAACCTTGCCTATAAAAAATAGGAATTTGGAAAAATCAACCTTGTCTCAGAGTCTCTAGGTGTGTCACTTGAACTTCCTCTCTTCTCAGCATCTTGCTTCCTCATTTCAAATCTGAGAATGGTAAGAATGAGTAAGTATTTCTCTCTTTTACTTATTTATAAGATCAAATTAGGGTTTTTTTATGGTTTATCTTAGGGTTTACTCATGGTAAATTTGGATTTCCTTTGTTATGCATTTAGACAAACATTCACTCTTTTCATCATAACTTGAGTTCGGTAACTCCATTTTTAGTGCCATTAGTGGTGTTGGAATCATGATTAAAATACCTAAATCCTTGAATTAGTTTAGGAAGGCTCGGAATCCTTCTAATTGGTTTAGGAAAGAACTTTTCAACACTCTACATATCCAGTATATAGAGTTTTTCTTATCACCCTGTTTCACCCTTCCGAAGTAGAAAGCCAAAATAGGGGGGGCATAAGGGGCTCTATACACTTCCAAAATTATCATATAGTAAGATTTAGGTGATTTATGGATTTCCATTAACCTTGTGTGTTGCAGGTTCTAACAGTTTTTTGCAAGATCTTTACATCGAGGACTTAGCTATATCCTTTTTATTTACTATGATGTTTTATTACTTTAGCTTGCATATTCACGTAGTGTCATATCTAAGCTAAAGTGGGGGATAAATGTATCATCTTAAAATGGAATAAATTCCATCTCGATAGGTTTAGCACCTACTTTTAGTACATTTATCATGATAGACTTGCATTTAGGATGCATTTTGCACTTATCTTCTTCATTCTAGGTGAAATTAGGGCTAGGATCCTAAGGATTCTCCTAAATTTCCCTCTTCTATGGATCTATTTTCTAGGTAGGACTTAGAAATAGGTCCTCTAGCCTTCATCATAGTCATCATAGGATTTTATGCTTATCCCTATCATTCTGCCCTATTCTAATATCATGTCTAGGTCTCTGGGCATCCCTGAGACCTCCTATCTTGATTCTGAATAGATCTAGGCCTAGGATCAAATTCGAGGTTGATCTTGACTAGGTCAAGATCGATCTTGAACTTGACTAGGTCAAGATTGAGGTTAAAGCTGACTAGGTCAGGTCCAACCTCAATTTTTCCCCCCTCATTCAAATTTCTAGAATTCTTGATTTTTGGGTATCGGGATTTTGGGATATTTATTTTCTCACCTTCGGGTTGGCTATTTTGGGTTTCAGGATGGTAAATTCTCTAATTGCATTTAATCTAGGTATATTTTCTCTTGGGACTATTCCTAACAATTGGTATCAGAGCCAAGTGCCTCAGAGAGAAAGTTTAACAGCTTGAGGTTGATCAAATGCCATTCTTCAGAAAAGAAAGTCCTAAGTTTGATGGAGAGAACTATCTTGACTGGAAGAACAAGATGGTGACACATTTGTAATTCATTTCTTTTGAAGTATTTGATGTAACTATCAAAGAAGTCAAGATCTATAATTTAGAAGACCTTGCAAAGGATGATTCTACTGAAAAGAAAAAGGAATTTTTTCATCAGAATGCAATAGCCAAAGAAGCACTTATCAACACCCTATCTGACAGTGAGTTTTCAGAAAGAAAGAAAGTAGATACAACCCAAAAAATATGGAAGTACCTAGGAGACATATTTGAAGGAGAAAAATAAGCAAAGGATGCACACAAAAAAACTTGGAAGAAAAGATACAATGCATTAGAGATGTTACCTAAAGAGAACATCAAATCTTACAACCAAAGGATTAATGAAGCAGTTGTAGAAATCAGGAACAATGGTGGAGAGATCTAGGAAGAAGATGTTATGGATAAATTGATGACCACTCTCACAATAGAGTATGAAAACAAGATCAACATACTTGATGAGACTATGAAACTTACATCAAATTTCAAGAGAGAGACCTTGATCAGAAAAATATCAACTTTTGAGATTTCAAGATTGAAGACAGAACCTAAAAGTGAGACAACCTTCAAAGCTTCAGTCCATGGCAAGAAATATGCAAACACTTCTGGTAATTTTGATGATGATGATGAAGAGAAAACATTAGATGATTTCATTTCTATGGTTGCTAAAAGAGAAAATAAAGGAAAGGGAAAATATGAAGGTCAATTTCCATTTAAATGCTTTTCATGTAACAAGATTGGTCACTTTGCATCTAAGTGTCCTGCAAGAGCTAGAAAGTTCAAAAATGACTACAAGCCTAAATACTATAAGGAATGTTACTATGCTAGAGATGGAGTTTCAGATGATGATTTAGCTGAAGAAGAAATTGGATTTATTGCTATTATAGAGAAAATGAATAATAAGATAGATCATGAAGATAAGAAAGAGGAACAAGAGCTAGCATTGATTTCACAAGCTGATATAAGGATAGACTGGATTATAGATAGTGGTTGTTCACATCACATGACAGGTGATAAAGATAGATTTGTTCATCTGGACAAATATAATGATGGCATGGTCAGATTTAGAGATAACACTCCTAAACCTATCATTGGTAGAGGAGCTATCACATTGGACAAAAATAACAATACTAATGATGTTCTCTATGTAGATGGTTTGAAACATAACATTCTTAGTGTTGGGAAGTTACTTGAAAAAGGTCATCAATTGGAGTTCAAAGACAAAAAATGCATCATTAACAACAAGGATGGTGTTATGATTGCATCAGGCTCAAAGACTAAAGGTAATGTTTTCCAACTCAATTCAGAAGCAAGTTGTCTTGTCACTAAAGTTGATGATAGTTGGTTGTGGCATAAAAGACTATGTCATATCAATTTTGATAACATAGTAAAGATAAGAAATGTAAAGGTAGTAAGAGATCTACCTAGCATAGCAAAGCCAATTGATACTATATGCAAGGAATGTGTGATGGGAAAACATGTCATGCCCATAGAAACTCACCCTAAAAAAAAACACACCAACATTTTTTTTTAAGGGTAATTTAAGTCTAAGTTTATGTTTTAGGTTAGTAGTTGAATATAGAAAAAGTTCGAATTGAGCTGAACAAATTTTTTTTGTATAAGCATTGGTGATATAGGTTACTAGTTGAAATAGTTTTATCAAGGGTGTTGACCTAGATAGCGATGATACAACCAAGGCAATCCTATCATTTAAGATCATACAGGATCGTAACTAGTTTAAAATTTAGCTATACTAACATCGATTAAATTGTGCCTATAGCCAACACTACACTACGTTGAGTCGCTAAAATTCATTTATTAAAACATTGAGATACTATAACAATGAAAATTCTAGTGAGCTAAACTAATAGTTAAACCAA
Source organism: Chamaecyparis obtusa (assembly GCA_027943335.1). Taxonomy (NCBI): domain Eukaryota; kingdom Viridiplantae; phylum Streptophyta; class Pinopsida; order Cupressales; family Cupressaceae; genus Chamaecyparis; species Chamaecyparis obtusa. Next base: position 118,815 of record BSBK01010236.1, on the reverse strand, counting down.
TTCCATTGCTCAAACGATTAAGTGACAACATAAATTTTACAAATAATAATTATATTAATTATTAGTAAGCAATAATTGATACAATTATTATTATACATTGTCACAAAGAAATAATTAAATTAATTATTAAATGATAATAACTATCTTATTTACCAGTAAATATATTTATTAAATTATATAAAAAAACTAAATAATTATATTAATTATTCTAATTAATATAATTATTATAATCAAATTAAATAATTTAATTATCAAATAATAATTTTGTTATAAAATATTCAATATTAATTTTAAAACAAATAAATAAATAAATTATTAAATAATATTTAAAATATTAATTAATATAACATAATTATTAAATTAATTATTAAATAATATTTATAATAATTAATATTTAAAATATTAATTAGAATAAATATTACTTAATAACATTAATTTAATTATTAAATAATATTTATATTAATTAATGTAAACATTAATTAATATTAAAAAAATGAACTGAAATGAATAATTTTCAAAATTTTAAAAAAAGGAGTTTGCTTTACTTTCCACCCCCCGCCGTCACGTCTTGTAGCGTGGGTCCCGCTAAGGTCGGCAGCGGTACCCCCGCTGGCAGGGGTCGTCCTGCCTTAGCAAGGCGGTACCCTGCGTTGTAGGGCCATCTTGCTTCGACAGGGCGGTACCTGTAGTTCGCCGATTCACATGGAAGAGCGGGAGGGGTGTGGGCCTCGTGCCCCCCCCCCCCCCCCCCCCCCCACTTATAAATTTTTATTTTTTTTGAATTTTTTTTAAAAAATATTTTAATTTAATCCACCCCCTCTCATTTAAATTTAATTTTAAATTTTTTTTTGAATTTACAAGCCCACCAACATGGGGTATAAATATATTTTCTTTTTACAATGTATATATATTTTTTAGCAAGATTACAATATTAGGTAGTCAGGGAATATAATAAAAAAAAATTTGAGATTGTTTATTTTAGGAGTCTTTTTACACTTTTAGGGGAGGCAACCCAGGTGGGTCCCCCATAGGTCTAGCTCCCCTAGGAAATAAGGCATAGTCTCTAGCCTTTTTACTAACTCATTTTTATATTTTAATTTTAGCCAAGTAGACATGAGATAATAATTGTTTATTGACTATGGTTTTTAGAAATTGTATGAGAAATTTTCCCATACAATTTCCAAAGACTTGTAGGTCTCTTTTTCCATTTTGCATTGCATTTTTCACTTGTTTCATTATATTTGATTTCTTCACTCTTTTATAGTTTATTTTGTTGTCACAATTTTTTAAATGGTGAAAGGCTAGAGTCCATTTATAAAGATTTCTAAAAATCTAACTTATAAAGAAGTGACTAATTATTTAAAGAGAAGTACTTTTACATACAAGTAAAACTATGATTGTAACATGAAGTTTTACCAACAACAACATCTAAACTTTTAAATTGATAACCCTTTTTTTTTTTTTACAACTTGAACTTAAACATGAATAACTATTTTTACATATTAGTGATTCAATTACTAATGAGATTTCTACAACAAATTTAGTGAACTCTTCCTTTCATTATTCACTATACACTAACAACAACACTATCATTATTTACAAAGATAATATCAGGGAGGAATTTATGAAGCTGGATATACACTTCTAATATTCCATACTTTAAAAAAAAATAAACATTCAATATCAACAATATGCATCAACTTGAGCATCAATCCTTTTTATTCATAAGCACCTAAATCTATCAAAAGGGAAAAACTAAACATTCCTTTATAATTTTTGATACATCACACTTAATACAAATGCAAGGCTTGGAGTGATGACTCCATTACAATACATTGAACTCATGGATATTACAAGATATCCTTACAATTAATTTAAACACAATACAAGAGTGTTCCAACATTAAGAAAAGAAATATCAACAACTCTTCAAGATGCCAACTCCAACCATGAAGTCTTCAAAGGCTCCAAATTCCTGCAATACAAAATCTATAGGCCAAGGAGTGCTCACCTCCCAGCCTAGGCTTCTATGAAGCCACCCCTGAGCTAGGGGAACCATCACAAAGACATGGAGAATACTCATACAAACCCACAAACACATCAACATAAAACATAAATCAAAAGAAATCTCCCTTTCAAGGTTATCACAAAGAGTCACAACATGACTCAAATAGGGTGAAGGTGGAACCAAAATCAAGAGGAGAAAGCTCATCTCTTGATGAGAGCTAAGCCATCAATTGGCTTCCTCATCAAATATCTCTCTCCACAAACACAATCTCCACAAAACTCCTTATGACCCCGAATATAAAAAACATAAAATTGAGATGGCTACATGGAGAGCATACATCCATGTTTCATCCCTCTCCTATCCAAGGAGAGAATCTACACCCTTGAATGTCGCGACAATCCCTTCACCCTCAAGGCTACTCTTCCCTCCCAAGGGTGAGTATGGCCTTGAGAACTCCCTCAACAAAACATTAGAACACATAAAAGAAAATTTCAAGAAACAACAATGAAACTACACATTTACAATACAAGAAATCATGCTCAACAACAAGCTCATGATTCTCATAACATCTACAAAGAAATACATTTTCACAACACAAGAAACATAAAACTACAACAACTAAAGAATCACAAATCCCCCATTATCACAACATCATCAAGCTCACAACACATACAATACAAGAGGAATAATAACTAAATTTTGCATACAAGGAAATAACATTCAAGAGAGCTCATCCTCTCAACATTAAAAACTAAAATAACAAATTGAAGAATGCCACTAACCTTGATCCAAGCTAATGGAAGAAAGTTGATGAAGAGCTTTCCACTTTCCAAGGTTCTCCAAAGTATCTAAGTCTCCAAATCTAGAGAGTGGGTGTCAAAATCTTACAAAAGAAGAGTCCCCTCTAAAAAAGCCTCCACAAAAACCCCTATGGATAAGATTGCATTCCTATTGGGTGGTCTTCCCTAAGACCCTTACATGGTTTCTAAATTTGGTCTCTTACAAAGGTAAGCTAAAAAGGTGGGATAAGGACTACCTTTTTAGTGGGTGGTGATCTTTCCAAAACTTGGTCCCAAAAGTTGATTTTCGTCCATCTTGATAAACCAACTTTTGGATGGGTCATTTGGTCAACCAAGGGTTATTCTATGGTGAAAAATGACTCTTACCCTATGGTATATCAAGTGGGGTACCTAAAAATGGCCCTAACACTCTCCTAGGCATCTTTTAAGCCTCCCAAAATCCCATAAGAAGCTCAAATTCGAAATTCAAAGATATGACAACACCTCAAGCTCCCTAACCAAGTGATTTATATGGGGATGCTAAAGGGTACCTTCCTAGGTTTGTGTTCAACCAATCCCCAAGTGGACATGTCATGGTCACATGTACACACACATGTGTCAAGTGACACATACACAAAAAGACACATTACAAGCCATGTGTCATATCCACTTGGGAATTCCTAAACATAAATAACATACAAAATTAACAAATAAATTAATACATTCATGCATCATACTTTTACAAATTAAATACATTACAATGAAGTTTTTGGCTTCTCACTAGAAGCAACCTTGCCTCAAACAGATTTTCACATTAGTCTCTATGATGATTCCCCGATTTTTACCATGGCCTATTTCCCTGCACACTCAAGTCCAATATCAGTAGTCCAAAGAAATAAAACATTGAAATTCATAACATTAATAATCAAGATAATTCATCTGTCAATTCATAATTCACATGACAATAATTGTGCATCCATAACCTACATTCATCTCATCATGAAATATACAATTCATCACTAAATTAACTAGAAACTTAATCATCGCATACACATATAATCTAATTGAAAATTAAATATCCTCATGACATCATAATTCATCCATTAAACAAAATTAAGAACACACATGTAAGTTCCAAACTGATGTCTCAGTAATCATCATCCAAATCATAATATAATGTGCATCAAACTACTAAAGTGATAAAACCATAACATAAAGTCTCAGTAAAAACCATAGAGCATCAAAATATAATCATAAAATATGTCTATCTCGAATGTTGAACTGAATGGTTATGATAAGCTTGGGGTGAGGCCTCACATCCTCCCCCCCTAGGCATGAACTTCCTCTTGGAGTTCATAAAAAAGATGGGGATATTGTGCTCTCATCTGCATTGCATCCTACCATGATGTTGTAACCTCATCATAGCAATCCCAGTGGACCCTAACTTGGTCTAGATCTTAGCCTCAAAGTGCTAGCATCTTGCGAACCAAAATGTGAGTTGGCTCCAAGGCCAACTGACCGTCCGAGTCCACCTGCAAGGCATCCCAGTCTATGATACGAGTCTCATCAAAAATATACTTTCTCAACACTAACACATGAAAAACATCATGGATGCATGACAAGCTCGGTGGCAAAGCAAGATGATAGGTGACAAGACCTATCCACTGAAGTATCTCAAAAGGGCCAACAAATCTAGGTGCAAGCTTAGAGCCCTTTCCAAATTGGATTGGACTCTTATGAGGTCACACTCTTAGAAAGACCCTATCTCCAACCTGATAACTACGGTCTTCCCTCTTGGTATCTACATACTTCTTCTACCTATCCTGTACCTCTTTCAGATGTTGTCTGATCAATGTCAACTGCTGCTCTAATTCTCACACTAACTCAGGATGCAAAGCAACTCTATCCTCAATAAAGTCCCAACTCAAAGGTGTTCTGCATGGTCTGCCATATAATTCCTGATAGGGAGGCATACCTAGAGAAGTGTGATGCCCATTATTGTAGGCAAACTCCACCAAATGAAGGTACTCTTGTAATGCCCACCCTAGCATCTTCTTATGTTAGACTAACAGGACTATTGCTTTGATACTTTAGGATTTTATGATCGACTATGATTATTATTTAGTTAGCATTTTATGAGACATTTGAGCATATATATTTGGTTACTACAGTTATTTGGACATATTAAATGAGTTTTAATTTAATGACGAATGGCTAGAAATGAACTATCAGTAAAATGTCTTACATTGATTTGTGTTATGATGTTTATATTATGATCTAACCCTACTAACCCTATTATGGTTTTATGTTCACTAGTTGATGTGAGTGTAGGATGAGGAGGGGCAATCATAGTTACTCCTATTGGAGGTGCACATGATGTCACACTCTCCCTCCTTGTTTGCCACTGTTTGTTTATATTTATATATATTTGTATATGCATATCAGTTGGTGATGCAGGATGTAGGTACGAGGCATCATTCCACTTGGCTACACAGGTCTGAGCGTGCCTTCAAAATCTTCGCACTGTTGATGTGTGTGGATTTAACCAAGATACTCTCGAGGTTACCCATGGACTTAGAATTCTATTTAGAGAGTTATCCTAGTTGGGGAAGTAGAATGCAATTTATGTACGGACTTGATTTGATGTTGGTCTCAATTTATGTTATGAGATAGAATTAATCTATTTTATATGTATAATAGTTATAAATATGTTATAATTGTTTTTATTCTATATAGGTATGTATATATGTGGGTGCATACATATATATCCATGCTTATATAAATAATAATAATTGTATGTTTTCATTATTTGTGTAAATGGTATGTTATTTGTAATAAGTATAAAAAAATGAGTGAAATAAAGTATATTTGATGAATGTATTTAATAAAAAATATATATAATTAAACAATTAAAGGAAAATGCCCTTTGTAGTAAAATTAGCTATCTAGGTGGGAGTTGAACTCAAGACCTCCTAGATGTTAGGTCACTTGTTTTCTATTTGTGCTATGTGTCTTTCTTGGAGGGTATTTGTTTATTATTCTTGTTATGCTTTCTTTTAAATGGTATTTTAATTAAATTTCATTAAAACTTTGATTAAGTCCTTACAGGAATTATCTGGTTGTTCCTCCAACCAACTATGGAAGTTGGAGAAGTTTCTTCCAATAAAGAAACTCCTCCAACCACATAGTTGGAGGATAAAATAATTGTAGATTTTGGTGTGAAGGGGGATGATGATTTTGGATGATAATTTTGGAGTATAGTTTTGGAGGAGTGATATTTGTTTTAAGTTGTCTGTAATTGATTTCTTCAGAAATTTTATGTGAGTTGAGAGTCTTTGGTTTTTTTTTTATGTCAAGTGTGTGAGGTTGTTTGGAGGAAGATTTTCCAGAAGGATATCTACTCAAGGATTGAAGCTTTGCAAAGATTATCCAGCCAAGGGAAGAGGATTCTCCGCAGGACCCAAGGTAGGGTCTAAACTGAGAAGAATCCCCATTCTTCCTCTATTTTTATATGAATGTGTCTTCATATGATAGGATATTAAATTATAATATGATTTTCTTATTATGTATCCAAAATGATATGTAAATGTTTTATGCTCTGTGTGTTCTATTGTGTTTTCCGGGAAGTAAATTATGTATGATCATATAGCTTTTATTTCTTTGTATTTCAAAAAATCTTCCTAGGGAGTTAGGAATACTTGTGGTCATGTGGAAGGATGTGTTTATTTAATTTTGGATGAAATAGAGAAGTCTAGGAAGAAACAGGAAGGGTCATGAAGGTGTAGCATTGAGATACTGTCCTTTTTCCGGACTCTTTTCTGCTTACAGGCTTCTTTGTGAATGATTTCTTTTATTTTATTTATTCTTTGGCTTAGGAAATGTTGAGGATGTGCTATGGATGTGGTGTTGAGGTCCCTGCATTAGGTTGACCTTAGGGAACCTTTCCCAAGCACTCTCCATGCCTACAGAGACCATTTTTTAGTGTTTTCGAGAAGTTAAAAATTTGTTTTCGTAAAAATGTTTTGCAGAGTCGTACGACATTGTGTTCATAATCGTAATACATTATGTTCATACTCGTACAACATTGTTTCCATACTTGTATGACATTGTGTTTGTACTCGTACAACATTGGGTTCATACCCATACAACAGTTGGTCAAATGTCGTATGGGGATGCACACTATCGTATGAGTCTGTGTGGAATGTTGTATGACATTGGGTTCATACCCATATGATAGTTTGTCAAATGTCATATGGGAATGCACACTATCATATGAGTCTATGTGGAATGTTGTTTGGAGTTTTCTTTTAGGGTTTTAGGGGATTTTTAGTGCAGGATCAGACATTACACAATTATAAGTATAAGTTTACATACTTTAATTTCTTATACTTTAAGTTATACTTGTATAAAGGATTTAGGTACCTTCTGAGATGATTGTGTTGGCATTAAGCATGATTTTCATTAGTGACAACACTTATTCTCTATAGTACATACGGAGTAGAACAATACATACTGAGCAAATCAGTGCATACCAAGCAGATCAGTGCATACTGAGCAGAACAGAGCATACCGAGTAGAATAGAGCTTACCGAGCCGAGCAGAGCTTACCAAGTAGAACAGTGCATACCAAGCTCACAAAGTTTCATAGTGTTTACCAAGTGCTGCACGGTTAAACAGGAAATTTAGTTTCTACCGAGTAACACTTTATCTATCGAGTCTCTAGTGTTTACCGAGTTTGAAACTACGATCGAGTGGTTAGTATGGACTGAGTTTCCACTTCTACCAAGTGCATGATGATGCCGAGTAATGCAGTGGATGCTGAGTATCAGAAAGTCACTGAGTTAGTTTGTAGTAACCGTGTAATTATATTTGGGCCGACTCAGTAATATTTGTGTTTACTTGTTTAAGAGCTGACTTTGTAATTGTTTTGGAATTGACTTAGATTGATATATAAACAATGATTTGTGTCATATCCAAGTGAGAAAAAGAGAAGTATGAAAAAGAGAAAAAGGCAGAGATAAGCGAATTACAAAGGGCTACAACAGTATAAGAAGCAACAAAGATTTATCCATCATAGAAGGTGATCAGTACATCAGAGAATCTCAATTAGCAAGTACAGTTGCATGTAAGAGATCTATTGTTTCATCCTAACAGGTGAATCAACTTGAAATCCTTTAACCGGGTAGACTTAACAGTCTTTGTAAAAATCTCTTAACTGAGTGCATACTTCATTGTATGTTTGTAAAACATCTAACAAGGTGGACCTAGCAGTTCTTATTGCTCCTAACAGGGTAGATCATCAGAAGTGATCATTGTAAGCCTTAACTGGCAAAATTTATACTGCAGTATTGAAGTTTTGTGGGTATCATCCCCACCCCAGTTTTAGTTTCTACTTGGAAGGTTTCTGGGTCACCAAATCTCTATTTTCTAAGTGTTATGAATGTTTTATTCTTTCTGTTACTCATGCATGTAGTCAGATTATCAATCTAATATTATTAAGATCTGAATCTGTTAAAAGTTTTGAAGTTACTGATTCACCCCTCCCCTCTCAGTAACCTAGATAGTCTTGAATATTTCCAACAATTGGTATCAGAGCGCAGTGGATCTCAGAATAAAGTTTGACAGCTTGAGAAAAGATTCAGGACAATGGAGATATTCAGATTGAACAAAGTAATTGAGAATGAAAAGCTAGATCTGGAAATGGCCATAACTCAACTCAAAGAAGCAAGAGAGCATCTTTCCCTTTCCCTAAAAAGAAGGAAGGAACTTGCAAAACAGATCAATGACCACCAGTATGTTGAACAAAAGATTGAAGACTTTTTCTCTTCAAGAAGCTCAGATGAAGCAAACAATGCAATCAAAGAACTTCTAGAAAAGAATGGATCTCTGCAAGAAGAAGTAAGAAAATTGAAAAGAGAACAGGAAATTTAGTCAACAAGATTTTGTGAAGTCTTGGAACAAAGAAACAAGATGAAACATGAAATAGATGGAAAGAACAATGAAATCCAGAACAAAACTCTTCAGCTAGAAAATCTTATTGATCAAATCTCCAATGCAAATGAAGAAATCTTGACTCTAAGATCAGAAAATGAAAATATGAGAGAAGAGCTGAGATCTGAAAAGAAAATCAATTTAAGAGTGATGAGTGAGCTAGATGCTAAAAAGAAAATCAATGAGAGAATGTTGAAATCTCAAGAAGATATGAATAAGGTGTATGAATGAAACCTTCATAGGCAAAAAGGAAAAGTAGGACTTGGATACAAAGAGGAAGGTGAATCCTCCAAACAAGGTACTCAAAAGAATCAGAAACCTACCTGTAATCACTGTGGAAAAATTGGTCATACTTCAAAAAAATGTTGGAGCAATGGAAAAGCAAAATTCAATAGAAAATGCTACAATTGCAATCATCTTGGTCATAAAGCAAATGAATGCAAGGAAAAACCAAGATTTAAAGGCATATGTCACAAATGTAGCTAACAAGGTCATAAGGCATCAGAATGCAGAACTAAAACACCTAATCTAGCGGAACAAATTATTAAAGCAATGTTTAGTTGGGATTACAACACTTGGTGTAGATGTCATTACTATGGAGAATATGGACACATTGGCATGAATTGTGTAAGGCACCACTTGAGAAAAAGGGATTCTACCATAAGATGTTATAATTGCACTAAGTTTGGTCACATAGCTAAAAACTACATGAATTTAGGCAAAATTGAAGATGAAAAGAAAGCAAAAGAAAATAACATTAGGAAGTAGATGAGACAGAAGTAGATTCCTAAACCTACGGAGCAAACCAATCTTGAAGTCACTAATGAAGAGAGTGGCTCTATGAGCTCTAACTAGTCTCCAAGAAAGCACTGGAACTGTATCTTCATAGACATATGAAAAAATAGTTCCTAAACTAAAAGGAAGACAGATCCAAATCAGTATGAAAGATACAGTAGGATCACCAGAAGGTCGGTATTAGTTACCATCGAGCAAGGTCAGGAGTAACCTAACTTCATTTGGTTACCGAGTAAGGTCAGAGAAGTATGAATTCATATGATCACCAAGTTGCTGAGTCTTCACTAAGCAATTAATTCATAGTGGATGACAGCCTGTCTAATTCTATACCCTAATTCATACTGAGCATTAATGACAAAGTTTCAACAAAAGGAGTGAAATCAAGTTCACTATTCACTGCGAACAAAAGTCTCCTAGTGCAGTCAAGCATTTCGAAGCATATTTCAGAAAGATATTCTCTTTCCTTGAAGAATTTACTGTGTTCACCGAGCTACCATGGCATCATCCAGTGCTAAAATGAAGAAATATTCAAAAATGTTGGTTCATGGAGAATGGAAAGCACCAGATTTCAAACTTGTGCCCTCAGTTGCCAGAACCCTAGACCTGAGTGGAGCTCAATCTTAGATTCCTCCTAAGGTACTCCTTATTAACGATATTCATAGTCATTTTAAGTGTACAATTCAAGAGCTTGGAACCCTAGAGATAGATACTATCTGTGAGGAACTATGTGTCGATGATGTTCTCAAACCAGAGCATCAACATTTGGAAGATAAGGGTTTAGTTCACATCACACACTTGCCTCAGAGCTTTCAGATAAAATGGATCAGATATATCCTCAGTCAAGTACATGAAGGTAAAATATGGCTTGAGCAACCAGTAGAGATTACGAAGAAGATGATTCACTGAATCACTGGTCTTCCCATGCTCGACAAAGCAAAATCTACAAAAACCCTAGGTCGGATGGAACTGGAAGAGAAAACCCTAGCTGAGTGGGATGGTAGAGGTATGAAGATAAGCAGAATTACTGATGCAGAATTGAAGTTTGGTATACATATCATAGCTCACAAGATATACAGTTCAAGTCGGCTAAATAGTGTTCCATGTGAAGCAGTTGACCTAGCGTATAAAATTGTAAAGAACAATCTGTCATTTGACCTAGCAGATCTTTTGTTGAGTCAGTTCAACAAGAACATGGAGAGCATAAAAAATTCAAAGAACAATCCATGTAAGTTTGGCTCACTGTTAGTTTGTTTATTTTTCTATGCTCAGAAGTTTTTCCCATCAAAAGGCACGGTAGTATGGAGAAAAGATGTGCCGGTTCTTTATCAGATGAATGAATACATTTTAGAAATGGGTCACAATTTTGAAAGCATAATGGATAACTACTTTGATTCATTTAAAGAGAAAATGAATAATAGATTCCGAATTCCACAAAAATTGGTGGAAGATTACAAAGATGATATTTTTTTTATGGTGGATTGTGATAATCTATATATACAGGTAGCAAAACCAAGGATTGTACATGTGAAACCTCTTCCCTATGAGGTAAATATTGATGAAACCAAGAATATTATTGAAGCCCTAATTAATAAACCTATTAACCCAAAGGTAACATATTTTGGGACATATGAAGAAGCTAAGGAGAGAATTGAGGTTAGTATAAAGCTTCCACAGGCGATTAACAAAGGAAGAAAGAGGTTGGCCAAAATACAAGCTAGCACACCTCTAATGCCAATCAAGGAAAAAGGAGAGGACTTTGAAAAAGAAGAAGAGAAAAAGGATGAGGAGGAAGAAGAAAAACAAGTACCAGCAAAGAAGAAAGGAAAGTATTTATCACCAAGGCACCCAAGCAACCCCCTACAGTATTTACAAGAAGGAGTGCAAGAGGCAAGGTAGGCAAAGTCAGTGAAGAAATAGTATTCAAAAGGCCTCCTCCTTCATTAAAAGAAAAGATCAAGGATATGAAAGAAGGATTTGGAATTGCAAACTTCAAATCTTTAAGATATGAAATCAGATCTGAGGAAGAGCAGCAGGAAATTGAAGATGTTGTTATCGAGAAAATAGGAAGATGGAAATACTCACCTGAAGAGATAGCTTCTCAAATCCCTAGAACTCTGCTGAACAAAATTAAGTTAAGATGGTCCAATGCAAGACAAACTATCAAGGACATCTATGCTCAAACCTTGAGGCAATTAATGCCAAGTTTGAAAAATGCTGAAATTATTAAGGCATTGATAGATAATGAAAATAAGATGACACTCCAATTTAACAGTTGTTTGATTTTGATCAAAGATATTGAGTTAGTTGTGAAGAGTGCCACTGCCACATGGAAAAACATCTATAATCTTCACAAACTGAGTTTGGAAATAGTGATAATCAAGGATATTGATGATGACAGTGATGAACATGAAGAAGATACCAAGGTAGACAAGCAAAGTGATGAGGAAGATAATATTGTTCGGATAGCTGCAGAAGTCATTGCCTCACTTCCTCACTCTCCAGCAAAAGTTGCTACACCTAGCACAGAGATAACTTCAAGTATGATTATGACAACTTCCACAAATACATCAAATGTCAAATCATCACTACCACAACTCAATGAATCATCGACAGAAATGACTACCACCTCTTTTACCAAGTTGTAGTCTCCTGTATCTACTCCAATACCTACTTCCATATCAAGTTTTCCAGCAGTAAGTACCTCAATTTTGGATACATCAGTAAGTATTTCAGTTTTTGATTCTACAATTGTGAATACTTTAGTTTTGAGCCCTTCAAGTATTCCAGTCGGTAGTCTATCATTTTTCACAGCTAGTCCTACAATGTCTACAATAACTTCTACAAAGGCATTAAGTGCAATAACAGTTGATCCTAAGGCTCAACTGAGTACAAGATTTCTGAATAAGAATGTAGAAGAGGATATAGACCTAGATGAGGAGATAGAGATTCCAAAATTAGACTTTGCAAATCTTTCAGCAGACCAAATGCAAAACATTGGTGAACTCCTTCAAAAGAAAGCAAAGCAAAAGAAACTAAAAGAAGAAAGGGACACATAATATAAAATTATTGAAGATGCAAAGGATATTTTTTTAGAAGCATTAGGTATTAAATTTGATTCCTCTCAACATATTTTTTTATAGTTAGCTGAGGTAGTAAACAAGTTCCATGAGGATTCCTCTACGTCAGAGAAGATTATTGAGAAAGCCGAGAAGAAATTTGACAGTAAAGTGCTTGAGCATGTTGCTCAGCATATAGCTATTAATCAGGCAACATTATCTTTAGTTTTGACAGATATTGAATCCTCCTATTCCAATGTTACCTCACTTGTTGCTAAGCTATGTAATGTTGTTGAGTTCACTAAGGAAGTCAAAGAAAAATTGAATAAGATTGATGAGGATCTGAAGGACAGTGTACAGAGGTTGCAACTTGAACCTAGTTCAAGCTCTGCACATCATATGAAAATAAAATTCCTATCAAATAGGTAGTCAGAATTATTAAAAGAAGATACAAAGATCTGGTCAACACTACTAGATATTCAAAATATGATCCTTCCCATCATGGACATAATGCAAAGGCACATTGTTCACTCAAAAGCATTACTCCATGACAATCAATTTTCCATTGCAGACCACATGATTGAACTCTCTGTAGAAGTCCAAATTGCACTCCAAACATGCAAGATTCTGCAAGAGAATTGGGACAGAACTCTGGCACTAATCATGAAGGTACATTCTAATTTTCTTTCACATTTTGGATTCTCCTTGTAAAATACTTGTATATACACCTTTGGTATTATTGTCAAAAAGGGGGAGAAAATGTATAGGAGAAAGTGTATAATATGAAAGGGGGAGAAAGTACTCTATATAAGGGAGTCATGAAATGTATAATAATAAACAACAGTTTGACAAAGATAAATTTTGAAAAATTAAAAAAAAGAGAGATTCAGCATGATTCTTGTATATAAGTTTTGGCTATAAGTGTTTTTGTCACTAATGCCAAAGGGGGAGATTGTTGGCATTAAGCATGATTATCATTAGTGACAACACTTATTTTGTATAGTACATATCGAGCAGAATAGTACATACCTAGTAGATCAGTGCATACCGAGCAGATCAGTGCATACTGAGTAGATCAGTGCATACCGAATAGAACAGAGCATACCGAGCAGAACAAAGCTTACCGAGCCAAGCAGAGCTTACCGAGTAGAATAGTGCATACCGAGCTCACAAAGTTTCATAGTGTTTATAGAGTGTTGCATGATTAAATAGGAAATTTAATTTCTACCGAGTAACACTTTATCTGCCAAGTCTCCAGTGTTTACCGAGTTTGAAACTACAATCGAGTGGTTAGTATGGACCAAGTTTCCACTTCTACCGAGTGCATGATGATGCCGAGTAACACAATGGATGCCAAGTATTAGAAAGTCACTGAGTTAGTTTGCAGTAACCATGTAATTATATTTGGGCCGACTCAGTAATATTTGTGTTTACTTGTTTAAGAGCCAACTTTGTAATTGTTTTGGAATTGACTTAGATTGATATATAAACAATGATTTATGTCATATCCAAGTGAGGAAAAGAGAAGTATGAAAAAGAGAGAAAGGTAGAGATAAGCGAATTACAAAGGGCTACAGCAGTATAAGAAGTAACAAAGATTTATCCATCACAGAAGGTGATCAGTACATCAGAGAATCTCAATCAGCAAGTACAGTTGCATGTAAGAGATCTACTGTTTCATCCTAATAGGTGAATCAGCTTGAAATCCTTTAACCGAGTAGACTTAACAGTCTTTGTAAAAATCTCTTAACCGAGTGCATACTTCATTGTATGTTTGTAAAACCTCTAACAAGGTGGACCTAGTAGTCCTTATTGCTCCTAATAGGGCAGATCATCAGAAGTGATCATTGTAAACCTTAACCGGCAAACTTTATACTGCAGTATTGAAGTTTTGTGGGTATCATCCCCACCCGAGTTTTAATTTCTACTTGTAAGGTTTCTGGGTTACTAAATCTTTGTGTTCTAAGTGTTATGAATGTTTTATTCTTTCTGTTACTCATGCATGCAGTCAGATTATCAATCTAATATTATTAAGATCTAAATCTATTAAAAGTTTTGAAGTTACTGATTCACCCCTCCCCTCTCAGTAACCTAGATAGTCTTGAATATTTCCAACAGATTGGGATAGGTTTCAGATTCATAGGAGTTAAGATGCAGATTATAATTTTGAGATTTCTTTAAAAATTCAGACTTAGCCAAATTTCTGTCACATGGGACTTTTCCTTGATTTTTGAAATAAGCTACGGAATGTTGTGTCAATACATGTGGGAAGTTTTATGTTGTTTTTAATGAATTCCTATACATGGTTTTGAATTTAAGCTTTTGTTCTTACTTGGTTTTTGGTAGAATCCATAATATAAGGCCAAAACTTGTTCGGGTGGCCTAAGTGCACTGGAGGGTTCCCTAGACCTATGAGATGGATCATTTTGAGATTACTTGAGGTTTTCTTGGTTTGTGTGTGTGGGGGGTAAGGGATAGGAACCATAAGTGAGTGGCTCACCATAGGTGTTGGAACCCTTAAGTGGCTGCCAGATGATCCTATGGGTGGGTTTGTAAAAGTGATAACCTTAAAAATTAACCTGGGAAGGGGGGGATTCAAAAGATAATGAAAGAGAATATAATAATGGCCACACAGACCTAATTGGAGTACTAGGACTAGGGATAACTACCAGGGTGGATCCCTATTCATAAAAGGGGGACCAGGGTTACATGGCTACTAGGGTGGATCCCAATACATAGGTTGTGTGATGACACTCACTTAGGTGGTATCCTAGAACCTTGACCTGTATGTTATAGTATGATGATATTTTATGTTATTTTTGAGTCTTGGATTTCTTTATCTTTTGAGCCTTAGATTGCTTAGGGCCTTGTAAGTATCTTGGTTCTATCTCCTAGCACGAGGGGTGGAACCTCACTAGTTCCACATGGTTGGGTGGAAAAAATCTTTTGAGGTCCCGTTCATGGCTCGTGACTTGGATATGTTCAAATTCTATGAAGATCTTTATATTGTATCATTGTTACTGAAAATAAAGATGTAAAGATATGTTGTAATGCCTTTGGGATTTTCATGTATTTGTTATTGTAATGAGATTTATTATCAAATGATGTAATTGAAAAGAAAATCAATGTAACTGGGAGGGATAGTACTAGGTTTGATTTCAAGGGTTATTATTTAAAAGAGCAAAGTTGGAAATGTACAATGTAATGTTGAATGATCTTTTCTATCTCTTCTTTGTTGCAATGAAAGGAAAATATTTATTATGATAAGGTTGAAATGTAATTTGTAATGAATAGTCATTCAATGTGTAGGAAGGTGAAATGAAATTAGTATATTATTAGTATATTAAGTAAGGAATATAATTGAAATGAAATGTTATTTTCTTACTCTATCTCTTAAGTTCTAAATGTGAAAGTAAAGAAAGGAAATGAAATTCAATTTGGATAAGTAATGTGAATATGTTAGCAAAGGAATTCATTAAGGGAACCTTAAGGAATGTTAATGTGATGTAGTAATGATTTAATGTTAGAAAAAAAAATTGTTAGTTGCAATTTTTGGTCTTAAGACCTGATTCCTTATGGGTTCCCTGGCGGGGACATTACAACCCCTCCCACCTAGTCTAATGATCCATGACATACATGCAAAGAATATCCTCCAATACCTAATTTACCCTCTCTATCTGACCATCGGTCTCTGGGTAATAAGTGGTGCTAAAATTGATCTTAGTGCCCAAAGCTATCTGTAGTCCTCTCCAAAAAGATGATGTGAAGAGAGAATCCCAATCTGAAATAATCTTATGAGGTATGCCATGAAATCTGACAATATCCCACAAGAAGACCTATGCTACTATTGGGGCTATGAAAGTGGTTTGAATAGGTGAAAAGTGGGCTACTTTGGTCAGCTTGTCAACTATCACCATGATGGCATCATGGCATCGAGATGACATAGGGAGACCAATGATGAAGTCCATGGAAATAACATCCCACTTCCACTCTAGTATCTCATGAGGCTAAAGCAAACCACCAGGGTGATGATGCTCTACCTTAACCCTCTAACACTTAAGACATCATGCCACTATCTTAGCTATATTTTATCTCATCCCTGGCCAATGATACAACTATCTCAAATCTGCATGCATCTTCTTGACTCCAGGATGTGCTACATAAGGTTCCCTATGAGCCTCTAACATGATGAATACTCACAAGTCACTGGAGGATGGGACATAGATGCATCCTCTATAGCATAAAAGCCCATCTAAATCTAGGGAATAGATAGAATATTTACCCTCAAGGGTACTTTGAGACCAAATGACCTAACTAACCTCTGCATACCAATCATCCTCATGTAAATGATGAAATATCTGATCCCTCAACTCAGTACCTACTATCATAGAGTAGGCCCCATGGAATATCCTACTCAAAGCATCAACAACCACATTCTCTTTCCCCTTGATGTAGTGGACATCAAAATCATACTCACAAAGGAATTCCATCGACCTACGCTATCATGCATTCAAGTCCAGCTGAGAGAAGATATATTGTAAGCTATAATGATCTAAATAGAGCTCAAACCGATGACCCAAAATAAAATGTGCCATCTCACTAAATCATGTACCACTATAGCTAACTCAAGGTCATGAGTGGGATAATTGAGCTCGTGAGTCTTAAGTTTCCTAGACTCATATGCAATGGCTCACCCATTCTACATAAGAACTACTCCCAAACCATCTAAGGAAGCATCTATGCAAACCACAAAATATGCTAATGGATCAGGCACTGCTATAATAGGTGCACTGGTAAGTGCCTTCTTGAGTTCCTAGAAGGCCCTCTCACACTTCTCAGTCCACTCAAATTTCTTTCCCTTACGCTGAAGAGAAGTGATGGGATGAGCCACTCTAGAAAATCCCTCTACAAAACATTTGTAATATCCTACCAATCCCATAAAGCTCCTGACCTCGGTCACTAAAGTATGTGTAGGCCAATCCATGATGGCTCGAATCTTAGATGGATCTATTGAGATTCCATCTCCTAAAATAACATGACCAAGGTAGTGAATCTCTATCCTATAGAAAGCACATTTGGACAAGCTTCCATATAACTGATTATCTTTAAGACATTGCAAGACCTACCTCAAGTGCTCTTCATGCTCCTCTTCATCCCATGAATAAATTAGGATATCATCAAGGAACACAACTAAAAACTTATCTAGGAATGTGTGGAATACCCCATTCATAAGACTCATGAAAATTGCTAGAGCATTAGTGAGTTTGAAAGGTACAACTGTGAACTCATAATGTCCATATCTGGTATGGAATGCAATCTTAGGAATGTCACTGTCAACAATCCAGAGCTAGTGGTATCCTGACTTAAGATCATTCTTTGAAAACACTCTAGCACCCTTAAGCTGATCAAACAAATCATCAATCCTAGGGAGTGGATATCGATTCTTGATGGTAAGCTTATTAAGTTGTCAGTAATCCATACATAGCTACAAGGATCCATCCTTCTTCTTAACCAAGATAATAGGTGAGCCCCAAGGTGAAACACTAGGATGAATGTGACCCTTCTCCAAAATTTCCTCTAGCTAAATCTTGAGCTCATTAAGCTCATTAGTGGTCATCCTGTAATGTGCCCTTGAAACTGGAGCAGCTCCTGGAACAAGATCAATATGGAAGTCTACTGCTCTATGACGAGGCATGCCTGGAAGCTTAGTAGGAAACACATTTGAATACTCCTAAAGTATAGGGTAATCATCAAGAGATGTTTCCCTTTCCTCTTCATCCCCTCTATCACTGATGGTAATGGAAAAAAGCTGACATGCCTTCTGCATGCTCTACTTAAGCTACATGGCAGAGATCATATGAAGAGAGGTTCCTCTTTGGATCTTGCAAATCACAATAAGTGTACCATTATCATCAAGGCACTCAATCCTCTTATGTCAAAAATCTAACTTAGCTCTATGGGCATAAAGCCAATCCATGCCAAGAACTATGTCATAAGAACCAAGAGGTGTGATATGAAGATCCATTGTAGTGATGAAATCACCAATCTGCACCTGGCTATCCTTCACTAAAGAGTTGACTGACACTCTAGACCCTGATGCTAACTCCACTTCCCAACTTACTTCCTATCTTTCTGCCACAAGCCCGTAATGCTCCACAACAAATGGACATATAAAATAATCTGTAGCACCTGAATCAAACACTATAGTAACACTATTACCATTGGTCATACCTGCAGCCTTAATCACTATGGCCTGGTGCTCAGCCTGGCGGTTATCAATTGCTGCAAATACTTTGTGAGACTTTCCAAAGTCTCCAATGGTAGGATTAGAAGTTTCCACATGTTGACTACCTGACATCTGACCCTATGGACAATCATGAGCTAAGTGCCCCATGGCACCACATGCATAGCAAGGACCTCGTGTGAAAGTTTGTACTCCCTATGGCCTAGAGAACTGCTAACCACCAGTCCTACTAGAACCACTAAAACCCCCCTGAGAGGACTGCTGAGTCCATGCTGGGGGTGTATCTGTATACTACTATCACTAATCCTTTCTTTGTCCCTGTGTGTGCCACTATTTGGGCTTAGAGTCCTTCTGTCCCTGTGGTGGCTTTTGTTTCTGGTTTTGTTGAGTCTGCTACTGTGGGTTCTTGTTAAAAGACCCCAAGGAATTCCTATTATTATTCCTCTAGTGACTCTTATGGTGCCCCTATGACTATGATGTGGAGTTATAGTTCTGAGACCTGTCACGAGCATCTCTAGACTTGCCCCAAATCTCTTCTACAACCAAGACCATTTCTACAGCCTCACAAAAGGTCTTTGGTGAGGTCATGCAAACCTGTCCCTCTATCTAATCATTGAGTCCCTTAATGAAATAGTTGATTTGTAGCTTTTCATCCTTCATGTAGTCTACATAGGGTAGCAACTCAAGGAATCAGATCTCATACTATAGCACTATGAGTCCCCTCTACTAGAGCTCGTGGAACTCATCAATATGCCTCTGTCTATAGTGCTCTGATAGGTATCTATCTCTGAACCTTTCTAAGAAGGTCTCCCAAGACATGGTGGCCATAGTGGTGTTATTCTTATATTCTTCCTGTTTCTACCATGTGGAAGCACCATCTCTCAAAAAGAGTATTGAAAAGTGAGCCTTGACATTGCTATCATATTAACGCAACCCAAAGCACCTCTCTAAACTTGAAAGCCATGCCTCGACATCTATGCCCTATGTAGAACCATGATACAAAGGTGGCTATAACTGTAGGAGATCTCTAATATGATCCCCAGCTTCACGAGGTTCCCTTTGAACAATACCAAGTGGTGGTTCTGGTATGTGAACTAAATCTGCCTCATGTGCCCCCTATCCTTCCTCTCAATCTTGTGGAGGACTCCTAGTCCTCTCTCTAACCTATGATCTTTGTCCCCCGGATAGCTGGTGCTCTGGCTGAGGATTAACTGGAGGCAACCTCTCTTGTATCACCCCGATGAGGTTCTGTAAGGCTAATAGGACTGCCTGATTAGGGTCTGGTGGTGGTGGTGGTGGTTGATTAATGGTCAATGCCTTGACCCTTTTTACAGCTTGCTCGTGACCCGAGGGAGCTCACCTAGCCCCTCATCCTCTAATACATCTCTGAGCTTGACGCATAAGGGGAGGCATCATACAGTTCAAAAAGGTTAAGTTTTAGCTAAGAAACGCAATGGGTTTTAGGTTCCAATGTTGAAACCTAGGCTCTAATACCAAGTGTCATGCCCATAGAAACTCACGCTAAAAAAAACACACCAACCTTTCTTTTTAAGGGTAATTTAAGTCTAAGTTTATGTTGCAGGTTAGTAGTTGACTATAGAAAAAGTTTGAAAGGAGCTGAAACAATTTTTTTTTAGTATAAGCATTAGTGATATAGGTTACTAGTTGAAATAGTTTTATCAAGGGTGTTGACCTAGATAGCAATGATACAACCAAGGCAATCCTATCATTTAAGATCATAGAGGATAGTAACCAGTTTAAAATTTAGCTATACTAACATCGATTAAATTGTGCCTATAGCCAATGCTACACTACGTTGAGTCACTAAGATTCATTTATTAAAACATCGAGATACTATAACAATGAAAATTCTAGTGAGCTAAACTAATAGTTAAACCAATTCCATTGCTCAAACAATTAAGTGACAACATAAATTTTACAAATAATAATTATATTAATTATTAGTAACCAATAATTAATACAATTATTATTATACATCATCACAAAGAAATAATTAAATTAATTATTAAATGATAATAACTATCTTATTTACTAATAAATATATTTATTAAATTATATTAAAAAAAAACTAAATAATTATATTAATTATTCTAATTAATATAATTATTATAATAAAATTAAATAATTTAATTATCAAATAATAATTTTGTTATAAAATATTCAATATTAATTTAAAAATAAATAAATAAATTATTAAATAATATTTAAAATATTAATTAATATAACATAATTAATAAATTAATTATTAAACAATATTTATAATAATTAATATTAAAAATATTAATTAGAATAAATATTACTTAATAACATTAATTTAATTATTAAATAATATTTATATTAATTAATGTAAACATTAATTAATATAAATATTAATTAATATTTAAAAAAATGAAATGAAATGAATAATTTTCAAAATTAAAAAAAAGGGAGTTTGTTTTACTTTCCACCCCCCGCCGTCACGTCTTGTAGCGTGGGGCCCACTGAGGTCGGCAGCGGGACCCTCGCTGGCAGGGGTTGTCCTGCCTTAGCAGGGCGGTACCCTGTGCTACAGGGTCGTCCTGCTTCAGTAGGGCGGTACCTGTAGTCTGTCGGTTCATGTGGAAGAGGGGGAGGGGTGTGGGGCTCGCACACCCCCCCCCCCCCCCCCCCCCCGCCCCTATAAATTTATTTTTTTAAAAAAAAAATTTTAAATTTTTTTTAATTTAATCCACCCCCTCTCATTTAAATTTTTTTTTTTTTTTTTTTTGAATTTACAAGCCCACCAATCTGGGGTATAAATATATTTTCTTTTACAATGTATATTTTTTTTTTAGCAAGATTACAGTATTAGGTAGTCAGGGAATATAATAAAAAATAATTTGAGATTGTTTATTTTAGGAGTCTTTTTAGACTTTTAGGGGGAGCAACCCAGGTGGGTCCCTCATAGGTCTAGCTCCCCTAGGAAATGAGGCATAGTCTCTAGCCTTTTTACTAACTTATTTTTATATTTTAATTTTAGCAAAGTAGATATGGGATAATAATTGTTTATTGACTGTGGTTTTTAGAAATTGTATGGGAAATTTTCCCATACAATTTCCAAAGACCTGTAGGTCTCTTTTTCCATTTTGCATTGCATTTTTCACTTGTTTCATTCTATTTGATTTCTTCACTCTTTTATAGTTTATTTTGTTGTCACAAATTTTTAAATGGTGAAAGGCTAGAGTCCATTTATAAAGCTTTCTAAAGTTCTAACTTATAAAGAAGTGACTAATTATTTAAAGAGAAGCACTTTTACATACAAGTAAAACTAACTATGATTGTAACATGAAGTTTTACCAACAACAACATCTAAACTTTTAAATTGATAACCTTTTTTTTTTTACAACTTGAACTTACACATGAATAACTATTTTTACATATTAGTGATTCAATTACTAATGAGATTTCTACAACAAATTTAGTGAACTCTTCCTTTCATTACTCACTATACACTAACAACAACACTATCATTATTTACAAAGATAATATCAAGGAGGAATTTATGAAGCTGGATATACACTTCTACTATTCCATACTTTTAAAAAAACATAAACATTCAATATCAACAATATGCATCAACTTGAGCATCAATCCTTTTTATTCATAAGCACGTAAATCTATCAAAAGGGAAAAACTGAACATTCCTTCATAATTTTTGATACAACACACTTAATACAAATGCAAGGCTTGGAGTGATGACTCAATTACAATACATTGAACTCATGGATATTACAAGATATCCTTACAATGACTTTAAACACAATACAAGAGTGTTCCAACATAAATAAAATAAATATCAACTCTTCAAGATGCCAACTCCAACCATGAAGTCTTCAAAGGCTCCAAATTCTGGCAATACAAAATCCATAGGCCAAGGAGTGCTCACCTCTCAACCTAGGCTTCTATGAAGCAACCCCCGAGCTAGGGGAACCATCACAAAGACATGGAGAACACTCATACAAACACATCAACATAAAACATAAATCACAAGAAATCTCCCTTCCAAGGTTATCACAAAGAGTCACCACATGACTCAAATAGGGTGAAGGTGGAACCAAAATCAAGAGGTGAAAGCACATCTCTTGATGAGAGCTAAGCCATCACTTGGCTTCCTCATAAAATATTTCTCTCCACAAACACAATCTCCACAAAACTCCTTATGACCCCGAATATACAAAACATAAAATTGAGATGGCTACATGGAGCCATACATCCATGTTTCATCCCTCTCCTATCTAAGGAGAGACTCTACACCCTTGAATGTCCCAACAATCCCTTCACCCTCAAGGCTACTCTTCCCTCCCAAGGGTGAGTATGGCCTTGAGAACTCCCTCAGAAAAACATTACAACACATAAAAGAAAACTTCAAGAAACAACAATGAAACTACACATTTACAATACAAAAAATCATGCTCAACAACAAGCTCATGATTCTCATAACATCTACAAGGAAATACATTTGCACAACACAAGAAACATAAAACTACAACAACTAAAGAATCACAAATCCCCCATTATCACAATATCATCAAGCTCACAACACATACAATACAAGAGGAATAATAACTAAATTTTGCATACAAGGAAATAACATTCAAGAGAGCTCATCCTATTGACATTAAAAACTAAAATAATAAAGTGAAGAATGCCACCAACCTTGATCCAAGCTAATGGAAGAAAGTTGATGAAGAGCTTTCCACTTTCTAAGGTTCTCCAAAGTATATAAGTCTCCAAATCTAGAGAGTGGGTTTCAAACTCTTCCAAAAGAAGAGTCCCCTCTAAAAAGTCCTCCACAGAAACCCCTATGGATAAGATTGCATACCTATTGGGTGGTCTTCCCTAAGACCCTTACATTTTTTCTAAATTTGGTCTCTTACAAAGGTAAGCTAAAAAGGTGGGATAAGGACTACCTTTTTAGTGGGTGGTGATCTTTCCAAAACTTGGTCCCAAAAGTTGATTTTCGTCCATCTTGATAAACCAACTTTTGGGTGGGTCATTTGGTCAACCAAGGGTTATCGTATGGTAAAAAATGACCCTTACTCTATGGTATATCAAGTGGGGTAACTAAAAATGGCCCTAACACTCCCCTAGGCACCTTTTAAGCCTCCCAAAAACCCATAAGAAGCTCAAATTTGAAATTCAAAGATATGACAACACCTCAAACTCCCTAACCAAGTGATTTACATGGGGATCCTAAAAGGTACCTTCCTAAGTTGGTGTTCAACTAATCCCTAAGTGGACATGTCATGGCCACATGTACACACACATGTGTCAAGTGATACATACAGAAATAGACACATCACAAGTCATGTGTCATATCCACTTGGGCATTCCTAAACATAAATAACATACACAATTAACAAATAAATCAATACATTCATGCATCATACTTTTACAAATTAAATACATTACAATGAAGTTTTTGGCTTCTCACTAGAAGCAACCTTGGCTCAAACAAATTTTCACATTAGTCTCTATGATGATTCCCCTATTTTTACCATGGCCTATTTCCTTGCACACTCAAGTCCAATATCAATAGTCCAAGGAAATAAAACATGTAAATTCATAACATTAATAATCAAGATAATTCATTTGTGAATTCATAATTCACATGACAATAATTGTGCACCCATAACCTACATTCATCTCATCATGAAATATACAATTCATCACTAAATTAACTAGAAACTTAATCATCACATACACATATAATCTAATTGAAAATTAAATATCCTCATGACATCATAATTCATCCATTAA
Source organism: Chamaecyparis obtusa (assembly GCA_027943335.1). Taxonomy (NCBI): domain Eukaryota; kingdom Viridiplantae; phylum Streptophyta; class Pinopsida; order Cupressales; family Cupressaceae; genus Chamaecyparis; species Chamaecyparis obtusa. The sequence goes on along the minus strand of BSBK01010236.1, from coordinate 94,144 downwards.
ATAGAATTACAGACACACATGTAAGTTCCAAACTGATGTCTCAGTAATCATCATCCAAATCATAATATAATGTGCATCAAACTACTAAAGTGATAAAACCATAACATAAAATCTCAGTAAAAACCATAGAGCAACAAAATATAATCATAAAATATGTGTATCTCAAATGCTAAACTGAATGGCTATGATAAGCTTGGGGTGAGGCCTCACAAAACATGTGAGAAACTCATTCTTGAACAAGCACAATTCTACAGATAACAAGTTGGATCTAATTCATACAGACCTAGGTGGTCCAACTCAAACAAGATCATACTATGGTGAAAGGTATTTCATTTTGTTCGTTGATGACTATACTAGAATGATGTGGGTTGCATTCTTGAAAGATAAGTCAGAAGCATTTGAGAAGTTCAAAATATTCAAAGCTAAGGTTGAGAATGAATCTAGACTAAAGATAAAATGTTTGAGATCGGATAGAGGAGGACAATTCACCCCTGACAGATTCTATGAGTATTGTGAAGAACATGGCATAAAAAGGCAATTGAGTGCACCTAGAACCCCTTAGCAGAATGGAATTGCAAAGAGAAGGAATAGGATCATCCTTGATACAGTGCACACCATCATGATTGAAGGAAAATTTTCACACACCTATTTGAGAGATGCAAGTCAATACAACAATCCATACCATCAATAGAATTCAATTAAGACTTGACATGGACAAAACACCATATGAGCTATGGTTTGGTAATGTTCCCATAGTAAAATACTCCAAAATCTTTGGAAGCAAGTGCTACATCAAGAGGGATGAAGTAATAGGCAAGTTTGATGCAAGAAGTGATGAAGGTATTTTCCTTGGTTACTCTACTAAAAGAAAAGCCTATAGATGTTACAATTTAAGGTTAAAGAAGATCATTGAAATTTCTCATGTTACGATTGATGAAAATTTTATGGTTCAAGAAAGATATCATGATTACTCACTTATGATTGAAGAAGAACCCAAAATTTTGACTAGTGTGATAGTTGTTGAAGATATGTTTAACACCATTGATGTGTTATTTAATGACCCTGAGTCAAGTGAAGCAGAAAATCTAAAGGCTAATGAGTCAGCATCACCTAAAGTTCCAAAGTTTACTTCTAGATATCATTCTAAGGATGACATCATTGGAGATCAGAGCAGTAAAGTCACAACAAGATCAAAAGCCAAGAGTTCTGCAGGCAATGAGGTGGTATGTTTACTATCTTAGACTGAACCCTTAAGTGTTGAAGATGCATGCAATGATTTAGATTGGCATGATGCTATGAAAGAAGAACTAGATTAGATTATCAAGAATGATACTTGGGAACTTGTCCCAAGACCTAGTGATAAGAATGTGATTGGAACAAAGTGGATGTTCAAAAACAAGATGAATGAAGATGGTACAATAGTGAGGAATAAAGAAAGGTCAGTATGTAAGGGATATGCGCAAAGAGAAGGTATTGATTATTTAGACACTTTTGTACCAGTAAGCAAGTTAGAAGGTATTAAGTTGTTTTTAGCTTTTGCAACATTCAACAAGTTCAAAGTTTATCAGATGGATGTTAAGTCAACATTCTTGAATGAAGAGCTAAAAGAAGAAGTGTACATTTAGCAGCCAGAAGGATTCACCTTATCAGACATACCTAATATTGTATGTAAATTGAAGAAAGCCCTCTATGGACTTAAGCAAGCTCCTAGAACATGGTATGAGAGACTTGATGGATATCTAACAAAGATTGGATTCAAGAAAGGAGTAGCAAATTGTAATATATTCATAAAAAAGACATCTGAAGGTCTACTACTTGTGGCTATATTTTTTGATGACATTGTCTTTGGGGGTAATGACAAACTAAGTGCAAAATTTGCTAAAGAAATGCAAAGTGAGTTTGAGATGAGCATGATTGGTCCTATCAAATACTTTTTGGGACTAAATGTGTAGCAGACAAAGAAAGGTATTTTCATTAATCAATCCAAGTACGTGAAAGAGATATTAAAGAAATTCAAAATGGATGATTGCAAGCTAGTAGGCATACCTATGATAACAAGATTCAAGCTTACAAAAGAAGATGATTCTCCAATAGTAGATATAACATTGTATGATTCTATGATTGGTAAACTCATATATCTTACTCAAACTAGACCTAATATTTCCAATGTAATTGGCATAGTTGGAAGATTTCCAACAGAACCTAAAAAAATTCACCTCATGGTAGTAAAAAGAATATTCAAATAATTGCAAGGCACTATAGACTATGGTATCCTAATTTAGAAAATGTTGAGCTTCATGTGTATACTGATGCAGATTGGGCAAGATGCATTGATGATAGAAAGAGTACATCAGGTGGAGTAGTGTTTCTTGGTGACAGACTTGTCACTTAGACAAGCAAGAAGAAAAAATGTATCTCTTAGTCAAGATCAGAAGCGGAGTATGTTGTAGCAGCCCTGAATTATTCTACAATTGTTTGGATCAAGAGAATGATATAGGATTTTGGAATTCAGATTGATTATCCTATTGTTATTCACTATGATAATACTAGAACTATTAACATGTCAAAGAACCCTATGATGCATGCAAAGACAAAGCACATTGAGATCAAGTATCACTTCCTAAGAGAAAAAGTGGCAAAGAAAGAAGTCAAGTTGGACTATGTGAGTACTAAAGATCACTTGGAAGATATATTCACAAAGCCCTTGCCAAAGGATACTTTTGAGTATCTCATGGAGAAGTTGGGAGTAATTCCCTTCCCTAATTTTGCTTAGAAGAAAGAAGAAAGAGCATCATTCCTTAGGGACTGATGGATGGTTGACTACTTTACCTTAGGAGCAATACCAATACTTAAAATGATTGGCACCCTTTTCCATTGATGTCAAAGCGGGAGTAATATATAGTCATGAAAAATTGAAGTAAAAGGAGTTATATACTAAGGGGGAGTAGTATTCAATTATGGAAGCAGTTCAGTTGAGGAAATGGAGAATGTTGAAGAATATTGCAGCAGATGGAGGACTCATCCTTGGGGGATTTTTGAAGAAGAAATGGAGAATGTTATAAATGAAATGTTCATTTAGTTTGGTGGAGTTTTTCATTCCATATGTTTCCATCAATGCCAAAGGGGGAGATTGTTGGAGATTTTCCAGCAGGCCGGTACTGATTGTATGTTTGTCATTGATGACAACATGTGGTAAGTAGCATGTGCAGAAGACTTATGTAGTAAGCTTTAAGTATATGTAGCATGGACATGTTATCACCATGATATTATGGATGAAAAGGTTAACTATTAATACAAACAGTAATATAGTAGCTTGTGTGAGCAGTGTTCCTGATAGAGTAACAGGCAGTGTTCTGTGTATGGTTGTTTGTATAGTTATCACGGAAGCTTGCACATTTGGATATGTGATGGAGACATGTTAGTGATGTTACATTCATGGATGTATAATTTTTTGATTAGTATAACTGAAGTTATGCAATCACTATTCACGAGTAGCAGTTTCCTATGTTTGTTTAGAAGAGTTGATAGAGATTATACTTGTTCAGGAGTTGCACCTATTATTTTGGTATGCACCCTTGGATTAGAGTTAGTAAGGTTTAGTTAAGAGTGCATGATGTAATTCAATTTGATGAGAAAGATCCAGTTATTTTGGTAGAGCTGACAGTGTGTAGCATGTGTCTACATTTATTTTATTTGACAAGTCCTAGTATGTGTTGTGTGCTTAGTAGAGCCGACTGAATAATCATTGGAGTCTATTATGGTTTCTCTAATATGATTTCAAGGAGGTTATAATAGGTTGACTTGATTATATCATTTAGAGGAAAGATATTTATAGGGAGTCATTTGTGATTGCTAGAGTGTGGTTCATAGTTGATTGTGAAGAGTAGAGCAGAGTGTGCAAAGTGTTGAGCCATCAGAAGGTCTATGTGACCAAGTAGAGTATTTGTGCTATACATTGGAACTGATCTAGATAGCAGGTCAAAGCACAATTCACCAAGATCTAGATATAGTGTGTATATGTTAAAAAGAAGGTTGTAACCTTCACCGCTTTGAGCAGTGTGCTCTTAGATAGTGCATCCTCACCCCTAACAAGGGTAATTGTAAAAGACTCCTAATAGGGTCTGACCCTTGACCAAGTCTACTATACTAAATATATTGTAAAGAAACTCCTAACAAGGTTAAGGATCTTCTAACAAGGATCATTATACACTAGTGCAGAATATTAGTGTGTGTCAATTCCCACTGGGGTTTTTACCTATTTGGGTTTCCTCATAACCAAAATATTGGTGTTGTGTTCAAGTGTTCTTTCATTGTGTTAATGCTTTATGTTTAAGTATATTTAATTGGATAAAGAATTGAAAATTGTAGATAACTGATTCACGCCCCCCCCCCCCCCCCCCCCAACTCTTAGTTGTCTCTTGGGACTATTCCTAACAAATATGACAATCAGGTAGGTCTCACAGTACCCATGTACAATATTATAGATCAATGCAATGCAATGCAATCTCTCATAAAGCAGAGAAAGAGGGAAAACCTCATGATAAAAACCCTCCCCCAAAAAGAGAGATAAAAACAATATGCATGGATGGAGTAATCAAGACACCCCCATTATGACATACATCATGCATACACAATCAATAATCCCCCAAAGGAAGGAAATAGGGAAGAAAGACCAAGTGGCCCCTCCTCAATGATAAATCTCCTACAAAGATGGTCCAAGATGTGGACCAATAATCCTCCATAAGAATAAAATAGAGATAATGCTACACCAAGAATGTCAAAGTGTGACAAAATTAGGTACCAATATCATTGTAGAATGGCTGATGAAATGCCCAATAAGATATCATAGAGATGAGGCATGGAGACACTTGTAGGCACTAACTAGTTACTCTCAACTGATAGGTTGGTATACTTGAACTTGTGTCATGCATCCATTATCTGATTGGTTGGAGCATAACCTTCAAGAACCATGTCTCATGATATTCCTAATCTACTAACATAGGGATTACATCAAAAGTGTCATCAATGAAAAGGAACAAAAAAAAATGTGGCACTTTATGATAGTGTGTGTACAACATTGCTCATGCAAGAGCATAAAACATCAAATGCAAAGCTGGAAACATGTAGAAGATGAAGCCACCAAAGATTCTCTATCAAATGTTGCAAAAAATGTGTTGTCATGTTGGCCTATTGCCATGAAGTCTTTGGGATGAAATTGGCCTCCCCCTAGCTGTCAATTGGATGATGCTACAAAATAGGTATAAAAATGGTAACAAAAAAGTTGTGTTCCCAATTTTTCTTATTTATTTAGATTTTGTTTTTCAAAAACCCAATAAGTTTAAGAAAAAAAAGTTTATTAAAATCCCAAAAAAAATTATTAACAAATAAAGGAGGGCATCTTTTGTAGATGATTCAGTGTGGGTGTATGAAAATAAGGAGCTTCCTAGGTGTGAGTCTTGTGGCCTTCTTCACGATGACTTGCTACTGCATAATTACAAGGTTCTTCTCTTGCCTATTGAAATAGAACTGCCCCTTCCCATGTGAATTGATGGTCCTCAACTTGATTCAATTTTCATGTGCCATTCTCTGATGATTTGAAGGGAAATTTGAAGGGTTATTGGGGAGCACATCCTAATAAAGAGATCCAAACAAGTGTTATTCCCTCACAATTGGTATCTATTTTCTTGTCCAATTTCATGGATTTATTACAGTCAGTAGATTTACTATTACTAATTGCAAACAGAGTGGTGTGCCCACATTTCAAATGAGAAATAGGCCCAGGTCAGCTCTCCACAAATATGATTTATGGTCACGGAATGCTCTTATGGAGGGATTATTCTCTCGCCACTTGTTGCTAACTAAACATGAGCACATGATGGCCATTGACAGCATTAAACAAGTTATGGAGTGGCATAATTTTAGAATTATCAAAGCCAATCTACAAGTTGTGGCTTTGGCTTTGGGCAAGGAGCTTGAAGCTAACATTAAGCAAAGTTTCAATGCTATGTCCAATCTTTTGGGTACCCCCAACACCTCCCCAGGGTCACTCCTCCTGCCTCCACCTTCAAGAAGTGTCCAGTCCCCTATTGCTCCCTTGTCAGTGTGTGATCTCAAATTGCCACTCTCTCCAGCCCCTTCTCCCTGTGATACCCTTCATAGTGTGTTTGTAGGCCAGTCTCATGAGAAGCATGTTGGCTGGGTAGTGGAGATTCACTCGGCTCCTCCTATCAGATGTGATGCTTCTTGGGATCTAGTTCATGACAATTCCGAGTTCATGGCCATGGAGGAATGACAACCTATCTATCAGGTTATTTTTCTATGGTGATTCTATATGACATCTTCGTTCCCTTTTTTCTTTGGAAGTCTGGTCTTCACTCCATCTTTCATGATTGATGACTTCTTGTTGGTATTTTTGGAGATAATTTTGGAGATTCCATGCTTCAACCTTAGATAGTTTCTCTTCATGGAATTTGATGTAAAGCTCATGTAAATCTTATGTAATTACTCAATTCTCGATTGTATATGATGAAGATTCTGGGTTTTCTTCCTGATTCTTTCCTAGATGAGTCTTTGAATCATTTTTTATTAAATAAATATATACATGGTGGCTAGTCCACTTTTGCTTAAGAGAAAAAAAAAATAAAGGAAAAACATAATTGCTTTTACCATTTTTAATTAAAAAAAACTTTATTAAAAATAATAAAGAAACAAACACGTGCATTTTATTTTTAAATGAAAAACTTTAATAATAAATTATTAAAGAAAAATCTTATTAAGATTTTATTTTATTTAAGTTTTTATTTAAAAAACTTATCAAAAAACATATTTAAAACAAAGTTTTTATTTATTTAAAAACACTTTTTAAAAAAAAACATATTAAAAATTTTAAAAACAAATTTAAAAACTTCTTTTAAAAACTTTTGAAAAAATGTTGGTACCACTATGGACGGTGCAGTGAGTACCTCATGGTACCATTTCATAGTGCGTAGTGAGTACCATGTGGTACCACTAGATAGTGCGTAGTGAGTACCGTGTGATACCACTGTGTAGTGCATTGAGTACCATTTGGTAAGATTGTGTAGTGCAGGATACCATACAATACCAACCAAAAACTTCGTTAAATTTTTTTTAATGACTTTTTCAAAAGAAACACCCCCCATATTTATTATATTTTGATTTTTTTAAAATAAAATGAAATAAGTAAATAAACAAAATATTATTTTAAAAATAAATTTGTACCTACACATTGTGTAAATCTGTACGACGAGCAAGGATAAAGATTTTTTCTTTCGAGACCAACTATGTCCAATCTGGGTGAATGAATAGTCGATCTTAGGGTTTTTGGCTGCTTCAATTGCAAAGGAAATGTCAGATTTGGCCTAAAGTTCTCCAAATTTGCAGATCGGCCTTATGGATCCAGTTTGCAAAAAAAAAATTCCTCAAATTTGACTTTTGCCCAAGGTAGGAAAATTTATAGTCAAAATTATGGAAATGGCCACCCGAACGTAATGGCAAGGTTAGATCTTGGTCTAGACACTCCTACAAGCTTCTACTCCTCTGTATCTGAATCATGGCCCTCTAACAGTTGAAGCAAAGAAGCTCTCCAAGGGCTATGCAATGAAATCTTCTACGACTCTGATACCATGTAAGAATTTTGATATCACTCTGATACCATGTAAGAATTTGCCTAATATAAAGAATAAAATTCCAAGATCTAGAATCTCAAGAGATAGCACAAGAGAGATAGGAAAAGTGATCAAATAATTGATTATGGCCAATTGAATTGAATACAAAGTTGGGGTGCCTGAATATATAGGCAATGCAATAAGAGTACATGATAAGGAGATGGTAAGCTATCAACCACACTAGGTGGAATCACATGTCCACCAAAGATGGATCATCATCCATTGTACATCAAAGCATGTGCAACATGTGCAATAATGAGAGGATGATAATGTGATAAGAGCACTAAAGGTGGATCTCACACACAAAGAGGTATGAGATGACAACTATCACCATCTAAAGTGGAATTTCTACTAACCATGTGCTAAAATGAAATACAAGCTCCTTGGTGTCTCAATGTGACACAAGGCAAGGTAGAATGAAGGGCCAAAGGCACACCTTAATCACAACCTCATTGCAGAGATCACACACATGGAAGAAAACACACAATAGAAAGAGAGAGAGAGAGAGAGAGAGAGAGAAGAAAACTTGATATATTATTCATAAATGACCTCATACATGTCGGGTTGTAAGGCCTTCTCATTTAGTACTTGGTTGATCTTGAATAGGTTCTTTTTACTTCCTCCACGGCTCATAAAAATCATGGTTAGCTTCATAGACACCTTTCATGTCATCAAAACCAAGAACTTCAATTCTAATCTTAGACATCAAAGATCTTCTTCTACTCAATGGATCAACAACTCAGTTAGTGACTCAACTCTTATGTTTTATCACAAATGTATAACTCTACAAATATTCAACCCATTTCATATGTCTATGATTCAACTTATTCTAACTACCCAAATATTGTAAAGCCTTATGATTAGTATACAAGACAAATTCACTTGGTATCAAATAATGTCTCCATTTCTTTAGGGCTTGAACAATAGCACAGAACTCTTGATCATACACAAAATATTTCCTTTTTGCATCATTCAACTTCTCACTAAAGGAAGCAATAGGTTTACCTTCTTGACTCAAAATAGCTCCTATTGCATTTCCACTTGCATCACTTTCAACTTGAAATAGCTTATTGAAATCAAGTAAAGCTAACATAGGTAATTCAGAAACCTTCTGCTTCAAAATCTCAAAAAATTTATCAGCTCCATGTGTCCACTTGAATTCTCTTTTATCTCATCGCATAGTCTTAGACATAGCATTAAAAATTGAGCTGAAATTTCTAATGAAATTTCGGTAAAAAATTTCTAAAATAGCTTCAATGTTTTCAGGTGTAGGCCAATTCAAAATAGCTTCAATGTTTTCAAGATCCATTCTCAAACCATCAGCTGAAATCAAAAATCCCAAACACACAATCTCCTCTTTCATGAAGGAACACTTTTTCAGATTAATCAACAAATTTTCTTCTTTCAATTTCTATAATACTTGTTTAATATGAAACAAATTCTCTTCTCTAGTCTTACTGAATATCAAAATGTCATCTAGATATACAATTACAAATTTACCCAAAAATTTCTTCAAAACCTCATTGATCAATCTCATAAAAGTACTCGGTGCATTAGTTAAACCAAAAGGCATAACCAACCAATCATACAAACCTTCTCTTGTTTTAAAAGAAGGATTCCACTAATTACCTTCTCATATTTTGATCTGGTAATATCCACTTTTCAAATCAATTTTGGTAAAATACTTTGCTCTAGTCATACTATCCATTATGTCATCCATTCTCGGTATAGGAAACCTATATTTCGCTATTATCTTATTGATTTCTCTGGAATTAGCACACACTTTCCATTCTCCATTCTTCTTAGGTTCCAATATAGCTACTACTACACAAGGACTCAAAATTTATCAGATCGAACCTTTCTCCAACAATTTTTGGATTTGTTAGTTTAATTCCTGATTCTTGGTAGGTGTTAACTGATGTGGTGCCTTATTCAGTAAAATAGCTCCAGGAATTATATCCATGCAATGATCAATACTTATCTTCGATGGAAAACCATTAGGTACATTATTAGAAATGATCTTCTTATACTTGGTGAGTATCTTATCAACCTCTTTAGGGATGTTATCCACTATTTTCTGACTCAGTTAATTAGGAATCATAGAAAAACACACATCATTCTTCTTCAAATCCTTAACAAATTTTCTTCCTTCCATCAAACAAACTTTCATAGATGTACAAACATTACTAACATGTTCTTCAATCAAAGGAAACCATATTTTCTTTCTCCCATCACCCAAAATATTATATTTATGCAATCTTCCATCATATATAACATGTCTATCATATTGCCAAGGTCTACCGAACAAAATATGACAACAATCTATGGGCATGATATCACACAACATTTTATCATAGTACTTCCCAATTTTCAAATTAACATAACATTGTTCACTTACCAATAGTCTATTCTCATCCTTGATCCATGAAATTTGATAGGGTCTCAGGTGTTTCAACCTTTCCAACTACAACTTTGCAACCATTTACTCAAATGCCAAATTCTTCAAGCTTCCACTATCAATGATTACCTTCCACACTTCATTAGAAACTCTACATCTAGTCTTAAACAAGATTTTCCTTATCAAATCTTCCTTATTACTATCACTCCATAGTTCTCTCATGACCATCAAGTTCTTTTCTTTCTCTGGTTCATTCGGTGATTCTTCTTGCATCAAAGCATTTCTACTTCTACCAAACTTGTTACTTGCGTGTGTACACTCCAATGACCTATGTCCTTCCTCTCTAGAATTGTAAAAATTTCCTTAGAATCCAGCTCTTCTATAACTACCTCGGTAGTTACTACTTCTTCCTCTAAAAGAAATTTCACCTTTCCACTCGATCTTGCCTTTATCTAGATTTTATTTATCTTGATCAGATCTATTTTTTGAACCATAGGATCTACTACTTCCTCTAGGGAATCTACCACCTCTTCCTCTTTTTCTTTTCTCATGTCTTTTGTTCAATTTCTCCTCAGCTTTCAAGGAAAAATGATAAGCTTCTTCAATGCTTTCTAACTTAACCAAACTAATTTCCTCCTGGATGGAAACTCTTAACCCTTTCAGGTACCTAGAAATTATTTCTACTTCATCTTCATCATGTCCAAATCTAATATCTAATCTATAGAATTCCTCAGTATAGTCTTTTACTAAGATATCTTTTTATCTCAAACTTTACATTCACCTAGCTAAGTTAATCTAATAATCAAATGGTAGGAACTTTCCTTTCAATTTATTCACCATCTTATTCAATACCTTGATTATTTCTTTTCCTTTCCTTTTTTTGTCCAATTGCATACATTCCCAACACAAGGATGCATGAATTTTCAAATTTGTGTTTGCAATCTTAACCTTCTTTTCCTCAGGAACATTTTCATACTCAACATACTTCTCCATCTCAATGATCGAATCCATCAATTCATCTGAATCCAACTTTCCTCTTTACTCAGGAGGATTGAAATGTGGTGTAGATTTCAAATTTTTCAATTCCTTCAACAATATTTCCTCACCTTGATCCATCACAGGTGCATGTTCTGCTTCACCTTGCTCCTCTTCAATTTCTTCATCACTAACATCTTCAAGATGTCTTCCTTGGTGCTAGGTTGTCTCAATAGCTTCTACCCTACCATCAATTTGTCTTAACATATCTGCCAATCCTGGATCTGCATCTCACCTCCCATGAACCATCTTGAAAACCCTCTACAATTACAGGTTAGATTGCAATCTGCCAGCCCACAAAAATTATCAACTAGGGTTTGCAAGTAGGAACCCTTGACCTAAACTCGCAAGTTCAGATCCAGATCTCAACTTTTCTATGATACCACCTAACGCAAGGTAGGGAAGGATGAAGGTCCAAAGGTAGACCTTAATCACAACCCCCTTGCAGAGATCACACATGTAGAAGAAAACACACAATAGGGAGAGAGATAATGTAGAAAACTTGATATATTATTCATGAATAACCTCATACATGTCAGGTTGTAAGGCATTCCCATTTATGGCCAAATGCATTTGAGTTGATTACAATAGTCCTCCAACATGCGAGGATTTAGTCTTCAAAAACTACCTTCTATCTTCTAAACTTGACCTCCAACTACTGATCTGCTATTGATACTCCTTAAAACTATGAACAAAAACTACATTTATACAAGAGGCTACCAAAACAAGTCATCCTTCAGATCTATCATTAGAGAAAGAAACATCTAGATCTAGGTCCACATGTTTTCCAATGATCGATACCAACATTAACATTGTGACTAAAATTTAATGCACAAGTCGACCTCAATAGGAAATCAAAATAAACCACTCAGTGATAAAGGTTACCACACAATAGGAAATAACTTGGCAAACCAACTAAAAAACTTGGTCAAAGAAGGAACCGAAAAACTACCAAACCAACTTGGTCAATGAAGGAACTGAGCAGCTATCGAGAAAACTAAACAACTCAAACTTGCTTTTGGTGACATAGGATTGCTAAGGACCCAAGATGCTCCTGCATCACAATGACATCTAATATGCAAATGCATTATTCTAAGTAAACTTAAGTGAAATGTAATTAGTAAATACTTAATTACACCAACATCCCTTCACTAGGTTTTCTTGAGAAAAAATATTTTTGTTTTGTGCTTTGTGTTGTGGATCTTACATTATTATTTATCATTCAAATCTAAGTGGATAAAGTGAAATTAAAGTAATTAGGTACACACAATTGAGGCACCCCCCTTCTCATTTTTTATTTCCTCCTTTTGGGCCTAACAATTTCTATCATTGATAATTCCTTTATGAAAAATATTGACCGCTTGAACAATATTAGTCATGGCAAGTATACAAAGAGAGAGTCTAAAGTTTGATGAAAAAATTACCCAATTTGAAAGGATCAGATGACTACCTACCTAATATGCATGGGAGTAGGAGATGAATACTGGTAGGTTACTAAATTCCTTATACTATTCCAAATGACCTAAAAAATTCTACTGTAAATGAAAAGAATAAATCCAATTAGAACATGTTATAAAGTGAATCACTAATCAGTGCTTTATAAGATTTAGAATAGTCACACATTTATGAATTGATGACTACAGATGAAGTATGGAGAAAATTATAAAATGTTTATGAAGGAAATATGTATGTTAAGAAAGATATGTTGGAGGGACTAAAAGATAAATATGAAGACATGAAAATGAGTGAAGGAGAGACAACCAGAGTTTATTTGCAAAGAGAGAATGATCTAGTCTATGAAATCAGATGTGTTAGTGGAACCTTGATAGATAATAAAGTTTTTGACAAGATTCTGAGATCTTTTTCTACATGTTACAGTGAGAAGGTTACTTCTATTGAATAATTGAGAACCATAAGACCTATGAAGAGAGAATATTTTTCTAGAAGACTTTGTCCCTATAAGATGACTACATTTAATAAGGAACTTCTGAAGGTTTAAAATGCATTCAAAGAAAGTGTGACCAAGTATGATAAGTGAGAAAGCTCTAAAAAGATGAAATTCATTAACTATGCTAAGGATTGGGAATAAATCATGGAATAAGAAAGGATTATTGATGAAATTGAAGCCTTGATTTCAAGAAGACTACCTAAGGGATTTGGTAAGTATGAAGCAAGATTACCTTTGAAATTTTTCAATTGTAATAAGATTGGTCATATTGTATCTAGATGTCTTAACAAGAATTACAAGGATGTTAGAGACAAATATAAGAAATATCATTCTAAGGGTCATAAATTTTTTTATGGTTTTGAAGGTGTGACTCATGATGAGTTTGTTGCTAGTGAGGAATAAATTTCATTTATTTCTACTAAAGAAGATAAGCCTAAGGAAGAAAAAGAATTGGTTTCAAGAGTTGTTAAAAGAGATGAATAGGTCATTGATAGTGGATATACACATCATATGACTGTTAAATAAGAAAATTGTGTAAACTTTGATGACTATGGTGGAGCTATTGTTAGATTTGGTAACAATGTTCCTTTTTTTATTAAAGGAAAAGGATCTATTACTCTTGATGGTAAAAATAATATTGACGATGTCTTGTATGTTGAAGGTTTAAGTCATAACTTGTTGAGTGTTGGAAAATTATTGGATAAAGGTTAAAAATTGGAATTCATGAATAGAAATGAAAAATCATTGGGAGTACAGGAAATATTATCGCATCAGGTACATAAATTGCTGGCAATTTATTTTATTTAAGAATTGTTGAGAATGAATATTTGATTGCTAAGATTGATGATAGTTGGTTATGTCTTAGAATAATTTTTCATGTGAACATTGATAATATGGAAAGGATTGGAACTACTCATGCTATGAGATATTTTCCTAAGCTATTAAAGCCTAACAATATGTGCAAAGAATGTCAATTTGGAAAGCTAACTAGATCTACTTTCAAGAATAAGACATATTCTTTAAATAGTTTGTTGGATTTACTCCATACAGATATATGTGGTTATTCTAAGACAAGAGGTTACTTTGGTGATAGAAAATTTATGCTATTTTTTAATGACTATTAAATGATTTTGTGGGTTACATTTTTTAATGATAAATCAAAAGCCTTTCAAAAATTTTAGATATTCAACATACTAGTGGAGATAGAATTCAAAAGAAGATTGAAATGCCAAAGAGGTGGATATTTTACATCTGATAAGTTTTATGAAATTTGTGAAGAACATGGGATAAAGAAACAAAATTATATACCCTGAACCTTGCAAAATAATGGTGTTGTTGGGTGAAGGAACAAGACTATTCTAGACATGTCTAGGACTATGATGATTGAAGGAAAAGTACCATAGATCTATTGCAGAGAAGAACTGTGCACCCTAGTATATACTTTAAACTAGGTATAGATTAAGAAACAAGCTAGTAAGACTCCTTATGAACTTTGGTATGGTCACATCGCTACAATGAAATATTTTAGAATTTTTGGAATTAAATGCTACATTAAGAGGGATGAAGATATTAGAAAGTCTGATCCTAGAAGCGATGAAGGAATTTTTCTTGGTTATAATACAAAGAGAAAGGAATATAAATGTTATAACTATTGACTTAATAATATTTTTGAAATTGAAAATGTTAGATTTGATGAGAATGAGTAGAGATCATAAAATAATTGCAGGTATGATTTGACTAAAGATGACAATCAAATTATGGAAATGCAAAATTAGAATCAGGATGAATTGGAAGAACTAAGAGAAATGGAAGGAAATGAAGTAGATGCTAACAAAAAAGGTTCTACTACACATCCTATACCAAAATCTCTAAGGTATATAATGAGTAATCACTCTGAATATGTCATTATTGATGATAAGAATAGAGGCATTCATACTAGAGGAAGACTTTCTAGAGATGAAACTTGTTTTCTATCTGGATTTGACCCTAAAGATGTTAAAGAAACATGTATTTTTGAGAGTTGGATGAAATAAATGAAGGATGAACTTGATTAGATTGAAAAAGAACAAGACTTGGATCCTTTTTCCAAACCTGTTGATAAGAATGTGATCATTACTAAGTGGGTATTTAGAAATAAGTTGAATGAAGATTGTAAACTGGTTGAAAACAAAGAAAGATTTGTATGTAAGGTTATTAAAAAATGGAAGGTATAGATTTTACTGAGAATTTTTGTACTATTGATAGAATTTAAATTGTTAGACTAATTCTTGAATATGCATCTTATAAGAAATTTAAGGTCTATCAGATTGATGTTAAGTCAGCATTCTTAAATGGTTAAATAGAGGAAGATGTTTATATTGAGCCTCTTGATGGTTTTACTCTAACCAAAGAAGGAGATGTGGTTTGTAAATTTATGAAAGCCTTGAATGGATTAAATAAATCTCCTAGAGCCTAGTATGCTAGATTGTAAATTTATTTGTCAAAGATTGGTTTCAGCAAAGGCGGGACAGATCTTATAATTTTCATTTCAAAATAGTTGATGGCAGTGTTTGAATTGCTGAAGCATTTGTTGATGATATCATATTTGGTGGAAATGGTGAGTTGAGTAGAGGTTTTACCAATAAAATGCAAAAATATTTTGAGATGTCTATGATCGGTGAAATGAAATTATTTATTGGATTGCAAGTTACATGACTAGATAAAGGAATTTTCATTACTCAGTCTAAGTATGTTAGAGAATTATTGAAGAAATTTGGCATGTAAGATTCAAAATCGGTAGGGACCCCTATGGTTATTGGTTGTAAGTTGACTAAGGATGATGACTATTCTTGTGCTAATTAGACATTGTACAGATCTATGATTGGTGGACTATAATATCTAACTCACTCTAGACCAAACATATCAAATGTTGGAGAAATTGTTGCAATATTTCAAGATGAAATGAAGGAAGCTCAAATGGTTGTTGCCAAAGGAATTTTCATATACTTGAAGGGTATAGTTGACTATGGATTATGAAATGAAAAATATGATGACTTCACTCTATGTGAAAGCACTGATGCTAATTGGGTAGGTTATATGGATGATAGAAAAAGTAATAGTGGAGGTGCATTCTTCTTGGGTAAGAAATTGGTTTCTTGGACTAGTAAGAAGAAGTATTTTATTTCTAAATCTACTACTAAAGTTGAGTATGTTTCTACTACAATTAACTATAATCAAGTTATTTGGATAAAGAAAATGTTGAACTACATCAAGATAAACAATGATGAACTTATTATTATTCACTATGATAACTCTAGTGCTATAAATATTTGAAAGAATCATGTTCCGCATTCAAATACAAAGCATATTTCTATGAAGTGTCATGTCTTGAGGGATCAAGTAAATGAAAAAGAAGTGAAGTTAGAATTTTTTTCTTCTAAGGAACAAATTGTTGATATTTTTAGAAAGCCTTTGTTGAAGGATAAAGCTTGAGGTGATAGCTCCTTTGAATTAGAGCTAATGATGCTAAGGATGACATCAATCCAAAGAATCTATCAAAACATTATTTTATGTATTGATGAGTTTTGGGGACTACTCAAGGGGAGAATTCTTACACCTATTTCATGGTTTCATAATTTTGATATATTTGGTCCTTTTCCATTGATGTCAAAACGGGATAATATTGAGTGAAAAACATAAGAATTATTAAATATTGTAGAAGTTGGATATTTAGAAAGAATAAAGTGGATATATTGCAACTATACATTCAAAGTGATCAAGTGGATATAGAATTGACTTTTTGCATTGATCATTTTTTCAATACATATGTTGCCATCAATTCCAAAGGGGGAGATTGTTGGAAGATTATTGTACATGTTAGAGTTTTGGATTTGGGTGTGATAAAATTAATGTTTTATAATTGATGCCAATATACTTGTTGTTGTCTCAGACAGTGTGGTCAGGATGTTCAATAAGGAGGATTTCTAGTCTTCAGATTTTATGCTAAAGATATTGAGATGAAATGGTGAGGTATTGTTATGAGATGTCTATAGATCATCTATAGAGGTTCATAGAGGTTGGTTCAATAGTTTGAGTATAGTATGATTGATTCTCAGGTTGTTGGTGTCAAAGTGTTCCTGTGAATAGTGGATGATTCTTTGGTTTCGTATGACTTAGATTTGGTGTTTCAAACTTTTGAAGGTAGTGATTTCATGTTTCCTTATCATTATGTTCATAGCTAGTGTAGTTCATAATTTAGATTACACCAAGCTTTTTTTTTTAATAGAGTGCGATATTTTAGTGTTCCTATTGATCAAAGAAATAAATGAGTTTAAATTTTGTATTGGGGATGATGAGAAGGTTCAGGATGGTATTAATGTTGTTGGATTGTGTGATTATCATGCTATTAGTTCACATTGGTTCAGATGATCATATTTGTTTCTTTGGTAGCATGTTGGTGTTTCTTCATTTAGGTCTTAGCCAACCAGATGAAGTAACATGTTGTAATTATTAATGCTACTTTGGTAGCAATCATGCATATTCAAGGTTTAATATTTGGGTCCTATCTAATTATTAGCTGACTTGATTTTGATCATATTATAAATTGAAAATAATGTTTATGTAATGTCTGGCCAAGGAACCCAAAAGAACTTAACCTAAACATGCATCTAAGTTTGTAGAATATTTTTTTATTTTTAAAGTTAACATACAAGATAAACATCAATGCGGAAGCAATTACCATTTACTCACATAAATGCAAATAACCAACATAGGTTACAACTCTCAAGGGTTCCTCAACAAAGATTATGTTAACATTAATTAATTAAAATAAATCAGGTACAATTATAAAAAATCTAATAAAAAAATAAAAGATAAAAGCAATATAACATAGAAGATAACATAAATACATCTAGTACCATAAGGTATCCATAAATCTACATCCACTGCACATGTCGTAGGGTATGTAATACAATAACCAAAAAGAAGTACACATGATATCTCATAATAACTTATACAAAGATACATGATCACAAAGAAGAAGATGAAGAAGAGTACAACTCCATCAAAGAAAATCAAGAAGGAATAACTACCATAGGGATCATCCAGCGCTGGTACATGAACATCAAAAGCTCAAATGGTAAAAGAATCACTACCACCAGACCTCGTGAACCTAAATGGTCCACTCCCACCATGCTGAGGAGATAACAAAAGATCCCACAAGGATAACAAGCATCAAACAGATCAAGCTAAGGAAAGGATCCTGAAAGCTCTCTAGGTCAAGGTGTACAAAAGATAGCAAGGTAAGATTTACTAATCCATAGGCAACTGACACTTGTAGAATAACTAGACTATGCATAGGTAGGTGTCATCATGTATGTCTAACCCTTGAGTCTCATCCTGGTAATCACTCTGGATCTCGGCACTCAAGTGACCATACATGGATCAATGACTTCTCATATAGATGAAGCCATTAACTATGCTAGACACACCTCTCAAGGAAGAAAACATCTTCTCCATTCCCACCTTAGTATGTACTAGCACTAAGCCAGGGTGAGGAAACATATCTTTTTAGGTTCATTTTTAATATCTCTCAATGTTATATTATGTTATCACTTGATTATAAATACTTAACAATAAGTGATCCTAGAAGCCACATGTGGGCCCCAGCACTTATTGCAAGCCACCTCCTACTACATATCTAGGTAAACTACGCTAGGCTCACAGATCTCACATAGATCACAAGATGATAATCATGTCCCTCAAGACTACTCCACAAAATAATAGGAACATACTACTTCTCACATAACCATAATATCACAAAACACTCTCAAAGTGTTCACAAAAGAATATACACATGATCCCGTGGATCGAACATAAAAAGTCAATACCATATTCTCCTCTATAGAATATGAAGTAGAACATAAAACGACATGATCCCAAATGGTCTAATAAGATATCACACACACATCAAACATAAAACTAAAAACATGATACAACTGACACTTACCCTGACCTCTGATTCTCCTCCTAGGTCATCTAGTGCCCAAAACATATTAAGCAAAAGAAGACACTCCAGGGACGAAGAAGACACATTTGCACCATAGAAAACTGAGATCAAATTTCATAAGCACTTTAATTTTCATATTGAACATAATTGAATTTAAGTATAAAATTACATAAATCTGCTGAGATAAACTATTCAATAACTTTAATACAATGTCATAATGAAAGAATATTCCCTATATACATTCTATGAATTCAATAGAGTAAAAGTCCCAATTAAATACAACACTTAAGAAATTAATGTTCCCATTAAGATCTACAATAGATTGCATTTATTTCAAATCAAATTACAGGGTACACTCATAAGCCATAATAAACTTGATCCTAATGTAAACAAATATAGCAAAAGAAATACTATTAATTCCAATTTAAAAACAAAGATAATTTTTGTATATGTATATAAACCCAAATACATATATATAAATGTTGCTTAAAGGACAATAGATCAAGTAACTAAATTCTCCACTCACATAAATCAATTAATAAATTCTATATGAAAATATATGAATAATAACATATTTTAACATATAAATAAATTTCATTTAAAACTATATTTATAAACCACTTATCATTCTGAATTAATAAAATAGAAAGAAATTACATTAAATTAATCCATAAAATGAATGATCTAAATTAATTAAATATGTCATGCCCCTATCTGTTTCTGACTTGGTTTCTGATTCTGCATCTTTATTTAGTTCTTCTAGGGTGGATTTATGTCTTGGTTCAGATTTGTTATGTTCAGACTCTTTTGGTTGAGTGGATTATAGCTTTGTTTTAACTTGGATTTATATCTTAGACAGATTATAGATATTTAACTTGACAATTAATTGTTAATCTTTGGTTAGACTATGACATTGGATCTATTGGATTTAATTAAATAACTGCAGATACTGTCTTTTTTGAATTATCGATTTCTCTGTTGACTTTGGTACATGGAAATTTGTGTTACTTAGGAGGAAGGATGTGGAATTCCTATTCTGCAACTAAGTTTTCATTAATGAGAATTTCAATGTTATATTGGTCTGTTATTGTGAAAGGAAAATATGGTTAATTTTATGATTAATGTTAGTGTATAAATGATTTTATTATGTTAGTGTTGATTGTTAAGTGGAAATTGAAATTTAAAAGAATATAAATAAGTTTAAATGTTAGAACGAGTTAGTAGTAAGTTATGTGTTAAGTTAGAAGGGGGTTAGTAATATCCTAACACTCTATGTATTATGGTTAACAAGCTAAGGTTAGTAAATTGTTTAACTTTGGCTATGGCTTTGAAATACTCCCTATGGTTTCGTGAACTATGATTTAATGGGGCTATGTCATATTAAACTCACTGTGTTAAGATATTTGTTTTGCCTTGTTTCAAATGTGCATTGGGATTTGGTTGTCATATGCATATGCGATTTAATTCTAAGCATGTGTTATTGGGAGTTCTCGGTAAGTATGTGTACTGTGGTGACAACTGTCGCTGTGTTTAGTGAAGGTGGCAGTGAAAGATAAGGTTGAAATTTAATGCATCTATGGTATGCATATTGGCATTGAATGACTTCAGTTCATTGTCGGTCATTTGCATTGGCAAGGTTTTTCTCTGTTGAGGTAATGGGTTTGATGCCTGGAAAGGTTACGGAAATGGGGTCATTCTATTCAGATTGGAGAGGAAAATGGTTGTATACTTGTGCATTAATAATGGGATTCTCCATTTTGCATTTCACGGTTCTATTTCTGGTTTTCGAGCTATCATTTGGAAGCACTATTCAGTTTTTGGTGCTTATGAAACGAGCTTTGTCATGGGGTGCTCAGTTTCATTGCTTGGTTCTTGGACATTTTCGGTGGGTTTAGCATTTCTGAGAAAGGGTTTGGATTTGGTGTAGCTCACCAGTTGGGAGCGAGGTCTTTGGTTTCAACTTTGGGTTTCAGAACACCCCCACTCTGTAATAAAGGCAAGGGCATTCTCTAACTCAACTCTTGCTTTCTTTATGAATCTAGTTTATGAAATTTCATTAAAAATGATTTCTACTTGTATTATGCATTATGATAGGAATGTTTCTTGTTTGTTGTAGAAATGTCTTTCAAATTGTATGGTATTGCACATTGTAGTGTTTATGTTCTCTGTTTGAAATTTGGGGATTGCGGTTGTGTGTTTTCGGTTCAGTAATTTAGAATATGTTTCAGGGTTGTTGAATTTATGATACTGTTATTATAGGAATATGGAAGTGTAGGGTTTCCTGAGTTTGCGAGTTTTTTTGTATTTCACTGCTCTGTGATTTTTGTCATGGCTTCAGTCGCGGGAACTACAGTGTAGTGTGCAAGGAAGTAACATTGGAGAGTTAAGACTGTGAAGCTTTCGTATCTCTGCTATCAGTTTTACCGAGTCTTTGGTATGTTATTTTGTGTTCGGGAATAGTTTGTGCTAGTATTAGTATTTGGTCTTGTCACCAGGCAATTTGGTTTCGAGACTTCTGGTTATTGTGGGTTCTCTATTTTGTATAGATATCGGGTTCTGTGGATTCCTAGGTTAGAATTGGTAACCATAGTGAGAAGATTTTTGTCAATCTTGGAACATTATGTGATTTTGTATCCTATATCTAACTTCATAATTTATAAGTTGATTGTTCATTTTGGTTGAGTAATCATAGTAAATGTTTATTTTGATGCCCACTGATTGAATGTTGTAGTCGACTTACCTGTCTTTGCTGAGCTTTGGTATAGCGAAACTTTGCTTATCGTGGTTGGAGGTTTGTAGAGTGCTTTTCTCTGTCTAGTAGCCTATGGTTTTGGTTTCGAGAGTTGATCTTTGGTTATCACAAAGTCTAAGTTGATGTTAGTAGTGTATTGGACTCAATTTTAGTTATTCTTATAGCAGTTGGCAGTGTTATGCTATAGGGAGAGGTGGATGAGATTCTGAGCCTATATCCTGCAGTTGTTTGTTTAGAAGATATGTTGGGTCTGTTGGTAAGTTTTCCTTAAGAATCATGTGCTATTAGATGGTCGTGCTATAGAAAATATAGAATATAGCTTTTGTTTCTTAGTATTTTTGTATTCTTGGTAATGGTGGGGTCTATAGTGAAAACCTTTGCAGACACTATTTACTTTCATAGATTTGGTTATGGTGTTGTTCTGTAGGCTATTGATAGCTTCTGTAGCAGTTGATTTTTCTGTTTGTGGAAAGGGTTGTGAGGATAAGAATGTAGGCCGATTTGGATTCTTATGATTGTTTAGTTTGTCAACTTAATAAATTCTATGTGAATTGGAATGCAGTGTCATTGGTGTAACAACAGTAATGGTAGTTCATGTTTTGAATGAGTTATTTGATTTTATGTATTTCTTATAGAATTTTAATTATGATGTAGTGCTCTGAATTCTGTATAATAACAAGGGTATATATATATATATATATATATATATATATATATATATATATATATATATATATATATATATATATATATATACTTATAGGAACGTATGTATATATATGTATATATACATACCGTGAGTGTATATACATATGTATATATATAATTGTAGGAACGTATATGTATATATGTATATACACGTACCGTGAGTGTATATACATATGTATATATATGTGTGTACGCCTACAAGTATGTACATAGGTCACTTTGTAACATAGATGATAGAACTGTTGCAAGTGCATTTTTTTATATGGGTGGTAAATATGTAGATGATGTGTATTTCTTCATTATACATTAGTATATGAAATTGATTGTTAACTCTTCATGGATTTACTAATAACTTTGTTTGCTAGAATGTGACAGAAAAATGGAATTGATGTTTAACTATTAATTGTATTAAACAGTTGACAATAAAATTGGATGTTTCAATTATTAGTTATAATATTGCAAAAATGTTAGGAATTGGATATTATTATTATTGTTTGAGTTACTAAGGATAGTATTGGAAATTTTTCTTAAGTTATTCTTTCAGTTGATGAAAAGAGGATGCTTTGCTGTGGTTATTTTGGAAAGAGGTTTCATGGATTTATCTAGAAATTTTAAATGGTTGTTTCAGTATTAAGGATTTTTGTTGCTAAGTAAACATTAATAGTTGGATCTGGTTATTCAGATTTTTACTATGGTTTAGCTATTTTTGGTAGTATGAAGTGTTTTGAGATAATGCAAGTGTGATCCTTAGTATGGGAAGTTGACTTTTGTCTAGAGCCTTAAGGTGAAAGAATATCTGTTAGTTAATTACTAAGTGATAATTTAATAATTCATGGGCTATGGGTTTCATTTAAAAACATAAAATATGTTGCCCTGATTACTTGCACATGTTGGTGAAGTAAGGGAATGGTTTTACCTTATTGCTTGTAGAGAATAAGGCTGACATAATGAATTCTTCGAGTTTCCTATATGGTTACTGATCGTTGATTCTTATGTAAATACCCAAAGCTAGTGGATCATCACCTTGTCATTTTCTTTCCAAGTTTATTTCTATTGAAAAGGAAATGAAGTACTTGTGTATTTCTATTGAATAGAAATGAAATGCATCCTGTCAATGATGAAATTTGTCTGTTCTTATATGCATGGATTAGTTTTATTTTGTTAAGATTCTAACATGTATGTTACAGATGCTTTGGAGGTATTCCATCATCTTAGTCTTTTTGACTAAGCCCTGTTTGTTTGTGGTTATTTTCTATTTTGGTGTTTTCAGGATTCTAGATGAGGAAAACTATGTTTTTGGGGGAATGGTTAGCTGCTGTAAAGATTTATGGAAAACAAATTATTACCTGGTTACTTGTTATCAGAACAGTGCTTAGGATATCTAAGGACAATTAGATGCATTCTGGAACTCTTAGTATTTATGTATTAAATGTTGAGTATATTGATATACTCTCATGTAATTGATTACCTTGGATATTTAAATAACCGATTATGTCAGTTGAATTGTAATTTGGTGCTGATTGTATCTTGTTTTTATAAAAGAAAAATTGTTGTGCTTTCTGGTTAATTCGTCTGGTTCACTTTTAGTGTCATTTATTTAGTTTAATCTTTTGGGGTGTTACAAAATATATTAATAAAACTATAATAATAAATAAAATAAAAATATCAAATAAAATTTAATTAATCTAAACTTTATTTAAATTAATAAATTAAATTTATTAACAACTCATAACATAAATAAAATAAAATATAACTAAATTAAATTTTTTTTAAATACATTTTTTGGGGGGTAATTGGCCCCACTGCCATGTCTCCTACGCACAACCTACGCATGTTACCATCAATGGTACCGCGATAGGCCTGTCCTGCTGATCAGTACCATTGATGGTACCACCAATAGCAGGTCTCTGTTGTGGGGGGTTGGGGAGGTTGGTGTCCCCCGCCCCCCATTTAATACATTTAAAAAAAAAATTCTTTATAATTATTTTATTTCTTTTTTTTTTAAAATAAAAACAAATGCCATTATAAAAGAATTTACATTTTTAATAAATTCCACGTGAGAAAAGTGACAAGAAAGATTTTTATTTTGAAAACTAAATACTATTTTTCCTCATTCCCATGCAAGGGAATATTCTTTTCTTTTGTCTTATTCTTTGTCAAATATTTACTTTTCTATGGGGATTTGTTTTTCCAGAATTAACTTTACTACTGAAATTAGGTTTTCTCTTTATTAAAGAAATTATTTTTCTATGGCTTAATAGTTAAACTATAGCCTAGATTAATAATTCATTTTCTAGGAGTTTACCAGAGAAACTTTTAATGAAATTTTACCAATATAACCTTGTTGTGTTAAAAATTTAATCAAAACCTCAAATGTCAGATTCAAGGGTTTCTTTAATACCCAAAACAAGGAAAACACATACAAATCTAAGGAGATATACATGAAATCATTCAGACATAGAAATCTATCAAACTGTAAAACAGAAATCACATAAGGGGATTTTAGATCCTACCTTAGATCCGATGCACATAATTGAAATTTAAAAGCCTTTGAAGACCTGAAGACTAGAATTCCTTCCAAAATCAATCCAACCCTCAGATCTAAGACTATGTAGAAAACATGCACATGATCCAGATGTACAAACAAGCAATCCAAATTTTCCAAAATCCAAGCACACAAGCTCTCCCAAAATTTTTCCTCCAAAACCTGTCTAATCCCCAAATGAATGCAATTGCTCCTATTAGGGATTCAATTCCCTCTTTCATGAAAAGCTTAGAGATGACTCAATAGCTAACTCCTAATCAAAGTCCAATTCATAAATTGAAAGAAAATCTAATTAATAAATTAAAAACACTTTATATGCACAACTCAACTTGACTTTTTGAAACAAGTTGTTAACTTTTGAGAACAATTCAATTTTCAAGTAATATTAATGCACATATTATAATTAAAATATGTATTAAATAGATTAAATATTTAAAGCATCCTAAAAACATGCAATTAAATATTTGATTATTTAATAATGCACTCAAACATAATTAAATCTAATTACTAATTAAATGATCAATTAAATCCAAATAATCAATTATTTGACTTTAGATTAATTTTCTCAAATTGAGATCTAGGACTATAATTAACATTAATTTTCAAATATAACTATAACATTAATAATCATATATCTTCACCCACACAAAACATAAATCAACTAAAGTGAAACGAAAAAAAATCAAACACAGTAAAATCAAGCAACCCTAGAAAGGGATCCATGAATTCCTGTCAACTAGATGAATTCAGGTAGGGTAGTCAAACTGATACTTGTCCAATCCTAGGACAAATGGGCTTATGTTAGGGTTTTGGATCCATTTTATGTCCCCTCTCTTACCATTTGAGATATTGCGATAGGGCACACTCATCCTGACAATTCAGGGAAGTCGACACTCATTACTAGCAAACCTCCATACATAACCCACATGTACATACATATTTAAATATATAACAGAAAATGGTGGGGATCAGTTGATCGTGTGGATCTCACAAGCAAGTAACTATGACTCCATCCCTCAACCACATCAGATATGTCAAAAAGAAATATAAAACAAACACATCAACCATACACATGCAAGTATGGGGTCAGGAAAATCATAAGCATCAATGATTTCCTAACATATAATCTATCATCCTAAAACAATCATAATATTTATAAAATCAGACTAGGGGTGGGGTACTACATCCACCCCCCTAGGATTAGGCTTACTCCTGGAAGCCTACAAATAGATAGGGGTATGCATCCCTCAAACACAAAGCATTTACTATAAAAAAAACATAACATTTGAAAACAAGCCATAACATAAGAACATGATATACAATGACTAAGGACAATATAATACTAGTTAGGAATAATAAAAGTTCACATTGATCAATCATTTATAAACAATTCAAAATAGATCTAAAATTTTATTCATTCATCATCATAGAAAACATCTAGGATCAATTGCATAAAGAACACATTCATATCTATATCAAATAGTAAGTTGGAAATTTCATCATAATCTAGTTAATGCAACACTTATGCAAACATGAAGGATACATAATGATTCTAATTTCACATAGAAAACATAGTACCATCTCCATGATGTCCTCCCGTATACATACTATCAGGGGTTCATGATGAACTTGATAGAAAGAACACTTATCACAAAACATTCGGAGTAGCCACCAAAAAACTCAAAAAGGAAAAACTCAAGTGGGGGAATCACAACTCCAAAATTAAATCGTGAGAGCTCTCAATTTCAACAATAAATAAGTGTGACTAGCATAACAAAATAGATAACAAAAGGAGAGTTAGGTGAATAATCCAATCATAAGAAAGTTCAAAATTCAATGCTAGCCCCCACACATTCAAACAATTCATAAATCAACCAAAATAAGTCATCAATCATAAAATATTCACATAACAAGGTGACTAGTGGTAGCCACACACAAGGGAGTAATTGCTTCATGACATCCAAAGGTACTTCACCCTAGATGCATTAGAGAGGGTACCTAACACAACAAACAATAAAAAACATCTAATGGGCACACAACTTCCCAGACTTCCTAGTGTAGAACTTAGTGCTCTGATACCAAGTGTAATGCCCCACTAGGGAACCCAGGAGAGCTTAACCTAAACATGCATCTAAGTTTACAGAATAATTTTTTTTTAAAAAAAGTTAACATACAAGATAAACATCAATGCGGAAGCAATTACCATTTACTCACATAAATACAAATAACCAACACAGGTTACAACTCTCAAGGGTTCCTCAATGAAGATTATGTTAACATTAATTAATTAAAATAAATTAGCTATAATTACAAAACTCTAATAAACAAATGAAAGATAAAATAAATATCACATAGAAGATAACATAAATACATCTGGTACCAAAGGTATCCATAAATTTACATCCACTACACATGTCGTAGGGTATGTAATACAATAACTGAAAAGAAGTACACATGATATCTTTGAATAACTGATACAAAGATACATGATCACAAAGAAGAAGAAGAAGAGTACAACTCCATCAAAGAATATCAAGAAGGAACAAATGCCACAAGGATCATCTAGCACTGGTACACAAATGTCAAAATCTCAAATGGTAAAAGAATCACTACCACCTGACCTCATTAACCTAAATGGTCCTCTCCCACCGTGCTGATGAGATAACAATAGATCCCACAAGGACAACAGACATCAAACAGATCAAGCTAAGGAAAGGATCCTAAAATATCTCTAACTCAAGGTGTACAAAAGATAGCAAGGTAAGATTGACTAATCCAGAGGCAACTGACACTTGTATAATAACTAGACTATGCATAGGCAGGTGTCATCATGTATGTCTAACCCTTGAGTCTCATCCTAGTAGTCATTGTGGATCCCAGCATGCAACTGACCATACATGGATCAATGACTTCTCGTATGGATGAAGATATTAACTATGCTAGACACACCTCTCAAGGTGGAAAACATCTTCTCCATTCCCACCTTAGTCTGTACTAGCACTAAGCCAGGGTGAGGAAACATATCTTGTTAGGTTCATTTTTAATAGCTCTCAATGTTTTATTATGTTATCACATGACTATAGATACTTAAAAATAAGTGATCTTGGCAGCCACTTGTGGGCCTCGATGCTTATTGCAAGCCACCTCCTACTACATAGCTAGGTAAACTACCCTAGGCTCACAGATCTCACATAGATCACAAGATGATAATCATGTCCCTCAGGACTGCTCCAAAAAATAATAGAAACAGACTGGTTCTCACATAACCATAATATCACAAAACACTCTCAAAGTGTTCACAAAAGAATATACACATGATCCTGTGGATCGAACATAAAAAGTCAATACCATATTCTCCTCTATAGAATATGAAGCAGAACATAACACAACATGAGCCCAAATGGTCTAATCGGATATCACACACATATCAGACATAAAACTGAAAACATGATACAACTTACACTTACCCCGGCCTCTGATTCTCCCCCTAGGTCATCTAGTGCCCAAAACATATTAAGCAAAACAAGACACTCTAGGCACAAAGAAGAGACATTTGCACCATAGAAAACTGAGATCAAATTTCATAAGCACTTTAAATTTCATATTGAACATAATTGAATTTAAGTATAAAATTACATAAATCTACTTAGATAAACTAATCAACAACTTTAATACAATGCCATAATGAAAGAATATTCCCTATATACATTCTATGAATTCAACAGAGTAAAAAGCCCAATTCAATACAACACTTAAGAAATTAATGTTCCCATTAAGATCTACAATAGATTGCATTTGTTTCAAAGCAAATTATAGGGTACACTCATAAGCCATAATAAACTTGATCCTAGTGTAAACAAATATAGCAAAAGAAATACTATTAATTCCAATTTTTTTTAAAAATATAATATTTGTATATGTATATAAGCCCTAATACATATATATAAATGCTGCTTAAAGGACAATAGATCAAGTAACTAAATTGTCCACTCACATAAATCAATTAATAAATTCTATATGAAAATATATTAATGATAACATATTTTAACATATAAATAAATTTCATTTAAAACTATATTTATAAACCATTTATCATTTTGAATTAATAAAATAGAAAGAAATTACATTAAATTAATCAATAAAATGAATTATCTAAATTAATTAAATATATTAATAAAACTATGATAATAAATAAAATTTAAATAAAATAAAAATATCAAATAAAATTTAATTAATCTAAACTTCATTTAAATTAATAAATTAAATTTATTAACAACTCATAACATAAATAAAATAAAATATAACTAAATTAATTTTATTTTTTAAATACATTTTTTTTGGGGGGGAACTGGCCCCACTCCCCTATCTCCTAGGCACAGCCTATGCACGGTACCATCAATGGTACCACAACAGGCCTATCCTATCGAACGGTACCATTGATGATATTGTTGACAGCAGGTCTCTGTCATGGGGGGTTGGGGGGGTTGGTGGCCCCTGCCCCCCATTTAATACATTTTAAAATTATTTTTTTATAATAATTATTTTATTTCTTTTAAAAAAAATTTAAAAACAAATGCCATTACAAAAGAATTTATATTTTTAATAAATTCTAGGTGAAAAAAGTGACAAGAAAGATTTTTATTTTGAAAACTAAATACTATTTTTCCTCATTCCCATCAAAGGGAATATTCTTTTCTTTTGTCTTATTCTCTGTCAAATATTTATTTTTCTATGGGGATTTATTTTTCTAGAATTAACTTTACTACTGAAATTGGGTTTTCTATTTATTAAAGCAATTATTTTTCTATGGCTCAATAGTTAAACTATAGCCTAGATTAATAATTCATTTTTTAGGAGTTTACTAGAGAAAGTTTTAATGAAATTTTGCCAGCATAACCTTGTTGTGTTAAAAATTTAATCAAAACCTCAAATGTCAGATTCAAGGGTTTCTTTAATACCCAAAACAATGAAAACACATACAGATCTAAGGAGATATACACGAAATCATTCAGGCATAGAAATCTATCAAACTGTAAAATAGAAATCATAGAAGGGGATTTTAGATACTACCTTAGATCTGATTCACATAATTAAAATTTAAAAGCCTTTGAAGACCTGAAGATGAGAATTCCTTCCAAAATCAATCCAACACACAGATCTGAGACTATGTAGAAAACATGCACATGATCTAGATGCACAAACAAGCAATCCAAATTTTCTAGAATCCAAGCACACAAGCTCTCCCAAAATTCTTCCTCCAAAACCTGTCTAATCCCCAAATGAATGCAATTGCTCCTATTAGGGATTCAATTCCCCCTTTCATGGAAACCCTAGAGATGAATCAATAGTTAACTCCTAATCAAAGTCCAATTCAGAAATTGAAAGAAAATCTAATTAATAAATTAAAAACACTTTATATGCACAACTCAACTTGACTTTTTGAAACAGGTTGTTAACTTTTGAGAACAATTCAATTT
Organism: Chamaecyparis obtusa; assembly: GCA_027943335.1. Classification (NCBI taxonomy): domain Eukaryota; kingdom Viridiplantae; phylum Streptophyta; class Pinopsida; order Cupressales; family Cupressaceae; genus Chamaecyparis; species Chamaecyparis obtusa. The sequence continues at coordinate 63,610 of BSBK01010236.1, read as the reverse complement.
TCAATTAATATTAATACACATGTTATAATTAAAATATTTATTAAATAGATTAAATATTTAAAGCATCCTAAAACCATGTAATTAAATATTTATTTATTTAATAACGCACTCAAACATAATTAAATCTAATTACCAATTAAAGGTCAATTAAATCCAAATAATCAATTATTTGACTTTAGATTAATTTTCTCAAATCCATCTAGACTATAATTAACATTAAATTTCAACTATAATCATAACATTAATAATCATAGAAATTCACCCACACAAAACATAAATCAACTAAAGCCAAATGAAGAAAAATCAAACAAAGTAAAACCAAGCAACACTAGAAAGGGATCCATGAATTCCTGTCAACTAGACGAATTTGGGTAGGGTAGTCAAATTGATACTTGTCCAATCCTAGGACAAATGAGCTTAGGTTAGTGTTTTGGATCCGTGTTATCTCCCCTCTCTTACCATTTGAGATATTGTGATAGGGAACGCTCATCCTGACAATTCAGGGAAGTCGATGCCCGGTACCTGCAAACCTACATACAGAACCCACATCTACATACATATATAAATATATAACAGATAATGGCGGGGATTGGCCGATCGTGTGGATCTCGCAAGCAAGTAACTACGACTCCTTTCCTTAACCACATTAGGCATGTCAAAAAGAAATATAAAACAAACACATCAACCATACACATGGAAGTATGGGGTCAATAAAATCACAAGCATCAATGATTTCCTAACATATAATCTATCATCCTAAAATAATAAGAACATTTATAAAATTGGACTAGGGGTGGGGTACTACATCCACTCCCCCTAGGATTAGGCTGACTCCTGGAAGCCTACAAATAGATAGGGGTATGCATCCCTCAAACACAAAGCATTTACTAAAAAAAAACATAACACTTGAAAACAAGCCATAACATAAGAACATGATATACAGTCATTAAGGAGAATATAATACTGGTTAGGAATAATAAAAGTTCACATTGATCAATCATTTATTAACAATTCAAAATAGATCTAAACTTTTATTCGTTCATCATCATAGAAAACTTCTAGGATCAATTTCATAAAGAACACATTCATATCTATATCAAATAGTAAGTTGGAAAGTTCATCATAATCTAGTTAATGCAACACTTATGCAAACATGAAGGATACATAACGATTCTAATTTCACATAGAAAACATAGTATCATCTCTGCGATGTCCTCCCTTATACATACTATCAGGGGTTCATGATGAACTTGATAGAAACAACACTTATCACAAAATAGGGCCAAAAATACCAAACATTCAGAGTAGCCACCACAAAACTCAAAAAGGAAAAAACCAAGTGGGGGAATCACAAGTCCAACATTAAATCTTGAGAGCTCTCAATTTCAACAATAAATAAGTGTGTCTAGCATCACAAAATAGATAATGAAAGGAGAGTTAGGTGAATAATCCAATCATAAGAAAGTTTAAAATTTAATGCTAGCCCCCACACATTACGAACAATTCATAAATCAACCAAAATAAGTAATCAATCATAAAACATTTACATAACAAGGTGACTAGTGGTAGCCATACTCAAGGGAGTAATCACTTCATGAAATCCAAAGGTACTTCACCCTAGATGTATTAGAGAGGGTACCTAACACAATAGACAATAAAAAATAACATCTAATTGGCACACAACTTCCTAGAATTTTCAATTTAGAACTCGGTGCTCTGATACCAAGTGTAATGCCCCATCAAGGAACCCAGGAGAGCTTAACTTAAACATGCATCTAAGTTTGCAGAATAATTTTTTTTTTTCAAAGTTAACATACAAGATAAACATCAATGTAGAAGCAATTACCATTTACTCACATAAATACAAATAACCAACGCAGGTTACAACTCTCAAGGGTTCCTCAACAAAGATTACGTTAACATTAATTAATTAAAATAAATCAAGTACAATTAAAAAAACTCTAATAAAAAAATGAAAGATAAAAGCAATATCATAGAAGATAACATAAATACATCTGGTACCATAAGGTATCCATAAATCTACATCCACTGCACATGTCGTAGGGTATGTAATACAATAATAAAAAAGAAGTACACATGATATCTCTGAATAATCGATACAAAGATACATGATCACAAAGAAGAAGATGAAGAAGAGTAATACTCCATCAAAGAAGATCAAGAAGGAACAATTGCCAGAGGGATCATCCAACACTGGTACATGAATGTCAGAATCTCAAATGGTAAAAGAATCATTACCACCTGACGTCATGAACATAAATGGTCCACTCCCACCGTGCTGAGGAGATAACAATAGATCCCACATTGATAACAAACATCAAACAAATCAAGCTAAGGAAAGGATCTTGAAAGCTCTCCAACTAAAGGTGTACAAAAGATAGCAAGGTAAGATTTACTAACCCATAGGAAACCAACACTTGTAGAATAACTAGACTATGCATAGGTAGGTGTCATCATGTATGTCTAACCCTTGAGTATCATCCCGGTAATCACTCTAGATCTCGGTACTCAAGTGACCATACACGGATCAATGACTTCTCGTACAGATGAAGCCATTAACTATGCTAGACACACCTCTTAATGCAGAAAACATCTTCTCCATTCCAACCTTAGTATGTACTAGCACTAAGCCAGGGAAAGGAAACATATCTTGTTAGGTTCATTTTTAATATCTCTCAATGTTATATTATGTTATCACTTGATTATAGATACTTAACAATAAGTGATCCTGGCAGCCACTTGTGGGCCCTGACACTTATTGCAAGCCACCTCCAACTACATATCTAAGTAAACTACACTAGGCTCATAGATCTCACATAGATGACAAGATGATAATCATGTCCCTCAGGACTGCTCCACAAAATAATAGGAACATACTGCTTCTCACATAACCATAATATCACAAAACACTCTCAAAGTGTTCACCAAAGAATATACATATGATCCTGTGGATCCAACATAAAAAGTCAATACAATATTCTTCTCTATAGAATATGAAGTAGAACATAACACAACATGAGCCCAAATGGTCTAATTAGATATCACACACACATCAAAGATAAAACTAAAAACATGATACAACTGACACTTACCCCGACCTCTAATTCTCCTCCTAGGTCATCTAGTGCCTAAAACATATTAAGCAACAGAAGACACTCCAGGCACGAAGAAGACACATTTTTACCATAGAAAACTGAGATCAAATTTCATAAGAACTTTAATTTTCATATTGAAGATAATTGAATTTAAGTATAAAACTACATAAATCTACTGAGATAAACTAATCAACAACTTTAATACAATGTCATAATGAAAGAATATACCCTATATACATTTTATGAATTCAACAGAGTAAAAGTCCCAATTAAATACAACACTTAAGAAATTAATGTTCCCATTAAGATCTACAATAGATTGCATTTATTTCAAATCAAATGACAAGGTACACTCATAAGCCATAATAAACTTGATCCTAATGTAAACAAATATAGCAAAAGAAATACTATTAATTCCAATTTAAAAACAAAGATAATTTTTGTATATGTATATAAACCCAAATACATATATATAAATGTTTCTTAAAGGACAATAGATCAAGTAACTAAATTGTCCACTCACATAAATCAATTAATAAATTCTATATGAAAATATATGAATAATAACATATTTTAACATATAAATAAATTTCATTTAAAACTATATTTATAAACCACTTATCATTCTGAATTAATAAAATAGAAAGAAATTACATTAAATTAATCCATAAAATGAATTATCTAAATCAATTAAATATATTAATAAAACTATAATAATAAATAAAATTTAAATAAAATAAAAATATCAAATAAAATTTAATTAATCTAAACTTCATTTAAATTAATAAATTAAATTTATTAACAACTCATAACATAAATAAAATAAAATATAACTAAATGATTTTTTATAAAAATAGATTTTTTTTTAATTTTTTAATTTTTGGGAGGGGGGGAATTAACCCCACTCCCTTGTCTCCTACACATAGCCTATGCACAGTACCATGAATGGTACCATGACAGGCCTATCCTGCTGAACAGTACCATTGATGGTACCGCCCACATCAGGTCTCTATCGTGGGGGATTGGGGGGGTTGGTTGCCCCCGTCCCCCATTTAATACATTTTTAAATTATTATTTTTTAATAATTCTTTTATTTCTTTTTAAAAAAAAAACAAAACAAATGCCATTATAAAAGAATTTATATTTTTAATAAATTCCAAGTGAGAAAAGTGACAAGAAAGATTTTTATTTTGAAAACTAACTACTATTTTTCCTCATTCCCATGCAAGGGAATATTCTTTTCTTTTGTCTTATTCTCTGTCAAATATTTATTTTTCTGTGGGGATTTTTTTTGTCAGAATTAACTTTACTACTAAAATTGGGTTTTCTCTTTATTAAAGCAATTATTTTTCTATGGCTCAATAGTTAAACTATAGCCTAGATTAATAATTCATTTTCTAGGAGTTTACCAGAGAAAATTTTAATGAATTTTGCTAGCATAACCTTGTTGTGTTAAAAATTTAAAGAAAATCTCAAATATCATATTCAAGGGTTTCTTTAATACCCAAAACAAGGAAAACACATACAGATATAAGGAGATAGACATGAAATCATTCAGACATAGAAATCTATGAAACTATAAAACATAAATCACAGAAGGGGATTTTAGATCCTACCTTAGATCTGATGCACATAATTGAAATTTAAAAGCCTTTGAAGACCTGAAGACCAGAATTCCTTTCAAAATCAATCCAACCTCCAAATCTGAGACTATGTAGAAAACATGTACATGATCCAAATCCACAAACAAGCAATCCAAATTTTCCAAAATCCAAGCACACAAGCTCTCCCAAAATTCTTCCTCCAAAACCTGTCTAATCCCCAAATGAATGCAATTCCTCCTATTATGGATTCAATTCCCTCTTTCATGTAAACCCTAGAGATGACTCAACAGTTAACTCCTAATCAAACTCCAATTCAGAAATTAAAAGAAAATCTAATTAATAAATTAAAAACACTTTATATGCACAACTCAACTTGACTTTTTGAAATAGGTTGTTAACTTTTGAGAACAATTCAATTTTCAATTAATATTAATGCACATGTTATAATTAAAATATGTATTAAATAGATTAAATATTTAAAGCATCCTAAAAACATGCAATTTAATATTTAATTATTTAATAACACACTCAAACATAATTAAATCTAATTACCAATTAAATGATCAATTAAATCCAAATAATCAATTATTTGACTTTAGATTAATTTTCTCAAATCCATCTAGGACCATAATTAACATTAAATTTCAACTATAATCATAACATTAATAATCATAGAAATTCACCCACACAGAACATAAATCAACTGAAGTCAAACGAAGAAAAATCAAACAAAGTAAAACCAAGCAACATAAGTACATGATCAAGATGCACAAACAAGCAATCCAATTTTTCCAGAATCCAAGCACACAACTTTAATACAATGCCATTCTTTCATTATTTATGTGAGAGAGGATTGTGTATACGTGTTTGTACTTAATTGGAATTGTATTGGCATGGGAGATTCTATTTTTTAGTTTGGTTGTAAAGGACTCGATGTCCACCCCATTGTAATTGAAGATATATCGGTGAACCTGACCGAGGACTAGATTTGAGATTGTATTGTGAGAAGTGAGCTTTGGGCTGTGAGCTTGGAGATTGGGCTATAATCCTATTGTTTCAAGTGCATCCTTTGAGATCTATTTTTATCTTAACTGTTGGCTTGCCTCTAGCACCCAACTTCAAAAATTTTAAAATCGAGTCTCATGAAAAATGTAGCTCAATTTTCTTATGTATTATGTTGATTTTTTACTAATAACCACTTTGTAAGTTGACATCTTATGAAAGAAGAAATGACAAGAGTTATTGAACTTGAACTTGAACTTAAAATTTCATACTTGAAGGTTCAAGTTCAAAATGCTAGTGCAAATTCAAGTTTGAATGTATAGGTTCAAAAACCCCAAGTTCAAAGTTCAGATTTAGAATGGTGAATATGGAATGCATGAAGTATATACATATAAGGCCTATCATAAAGATTCTAGTTTAACCAGTGACTAATGAATTTTATTTGTAACCAACATGATATGATTACATGTTGTAGTGCATTTCCATTTCTCTGTAATCTTTGGGGTCAACAAAGGGTCTTAATTAAACCAATGATTTGAAAATCAAGGGGCCACATCATTATTGAAACACATATGTAATTGATAATAGATAACAATCATACTGGTGATATTGACACTCCTTTGATCAAGTGGTAAATGGAATTACAAATATACCTATGGAGAAGAGATGTTTTCAATCTATAATGGTATACCTTGAGAGAAATGTTGACTGTGCACAAACAATTTCTTCAACAAACTATAATGACAAATTTTTTAAAGACTAAAAAATAGGTCTTTGTGTGAGGGCCATAACTCTTTACTCCACCATTGGATTTAGCCAATTTTTGGATATGTTTTGGGGAGACAAGTGGCACAAAATATGACTAAAGAGATTAGCATAATTTGATAGAATTCAAAAGTTACACTCGACTATGTAAAGGTCTATTAGAGAGGCTAGCAACCTCTTGTTCTAACTACAAAAACAAGATAGAGCATGAAAAAAGTTAATGTTACAAAATTGGATCTAAGACATCAGAGTAATTTTGAAATGGAGCATAGAGCATGTCACCACCAATTAGAAGCCTCACAAAGATACCAAATAGAAACATAGGTTTCTTGATTATCAAATACACCATACAAGGAATTAACATTGAGGTTAAATTACATGAAGTTTAAAAATTAAACTATACACCATGTGTTTAAAGATACACATACTATGAATTAGGAAGGTGTCTTTATTACTACCCTTGTAAACCTAATGTTTAAAAACATTATGTCTGATAAAGTAAAAGAAGGGGGATGAATAGATTTTGGTTGGAAGGAAATATTTAGTTATAAAAACTGAAAAAGATCATTGGGAGGGAAAGAAGTTAAATATCCAATAGAAAGACAAAGAGATGGTTATTCTTTCTGGTAGTTGGTCAGCTACAACAAGAAGAAATGAGTTTTTTTATGTATTAATTTCAGCAAGGAATAAGAGGGGATTTTGGAATATATTTTATTTTCTGAATAGTTTAGATAGCTTGATAGGGTTGCAGAGATAGATAGTCTCATGGTTATTCTTGTTATGTATTTGAAGTAAAGAGAAGGTTATTCATTCTAGATCTTGTGTTCTAATTATTTATCTTTTTTATTGAAATTAATCTTGTGGTTGTTTCTTTCATATTTTGAATACAATTATGTACTCATGTCAAGTCAATGAATTTATCATTTTGTGTATTCATACTTTATGGATTAAGGGATTCAAATCCCTTTGATTTCTCTGCAATGGGGAGAATTTAGTGAGTGATCTTGTGGCCATTTGTTAGTTCTTCTTTTGATTATCTATATCTGAAAACACATTCATGTCATAGTGATGAGTGAATCTTAGAAGCCTTCATGTCTTCAGGTTAAAGGCATAACACACTTTTAATTTATTGTAAATATTTATAAGAGGGAGTACAATTTAGAGGAGAGCTATCAATTTCATGATAGCCTTTCAAACTGTTAGTTCAGTTTGTCTTCTCAACATGGGCTTTTGGGGTCATTAGTTAAGGTATTTTCGAGAGGACAAATTTGTTTACTAACAATTTTTTTGTGACTTTACTGGGGACTTAGAAGAAAAGATCAGCACCTAACATTTGGTTCCTCAATTTTCATTTTGTCTATGTGTGCAAGAGACCGGTGACTTTGTGAAATTACCATGCCAAATAGAAAGGTCTCAAGAAGGATGAGACCCAACCCTACCATTCTTGACATTATCCAGACAAATGACAAAGTGTTGCAAGTTTTTTTGGAGCACTTCAAAGAAAGCATCTCTCATGTTTCAAATATTAACCTTAGCATGGAAGATGACCACACTTCTACTCTATTGTGGATAATTTTGTCTCACATATTCCACAAGCTAAAAGACCTAGAATTTTCCAAAGGAAAAGTACAACAACTTGAGAAGAAACTAGAAGTGGATGGTGGTGAAGTTCCAATTATTATGTTTTTATCCCCCTCGTACAATTACCTTGTTATGGGTGAGCAAGAAATTCAGCAAGAAGCCTCTCACCCTCATGAAGAGAAAGTGTAGGTAAGTTAGAATGAACAAGGTATAAGAAGTCTGGTAGTTCCTAAAGAAAATGATATGCTCGACTTTACCTCCCTTTCAGAATTTAAAAGTTTTAGTTTTAAGAGCTTAGAAAACCATGTTGATGCAACACATACGAAAGATAAAAGCTTTCAGATTCATATGCAACTTGAATATGAAATTTTTAATTTCATGTCTAAAGTTGATGGTCCTTTTTTTAAAAAATAATATGATGATCCTATTCTAGAATCTTTCAATTTTCAAGATGAAGCTTTTCCATATTTTTCTAATAAATCTTGTGATGAGGATTAAGTAGAATCATGCTATGAGAGGAAGCCCTATAGTTTGGGAAATCCACTTGGAAAGGCATTTTCTGAAGTAAATGGAGAGCATGCTGATAATTGTGTTAAAGTAACATAGCCTCAAAGATCACCAAGAAACCTGAGAGGTATCCCTTGAGAAGATGAAACCACAAAGAAGTTGCTCTTACCCATGAAGAAAGAAATGATGTAGCCTTATAGAGATCAAGCATTAGAAAAGAAGAGAGATATGTATGTACAATAAAAATTTTAAGTCTTCCATTCTATTTAGGATAAAGATGAATATGGTAGTCTAAATCATCTTACTGTAGAGTTTATTCCCTTGCATGAGTTTTCTTATGCTGAAAGTGAGACTAGCTCATGACTGGCTAAAAGCTTCTTAAATCCTAATAGCTGAGAGGGAAGAAAGAAATTTGAAATGTATACAACACTTAAGAATGATGAGCATGTTGAAAACCTGTAGCCTCAATAATCATCAACTTGCTCGAGTAGTGATTCTTTGAATGAGGCAGAGATTATTGAAAGGTTCTTATCAGCAATCAAGCAAGAGGATCCTAAAGGTAAAGGTTCAAATATTGATATGATTGATGCATTTAGCTTGGATAGAGTATTTCTAGAGGTGGTTGCAACAAAATATAATGAAGCTATTCCAGTTAATGGTGATCCTATGCAAGACAAAATATATTCTTACTATGAATATGTTTTAAATACTAAAAATTCTTCTAAAGATGGGGGTCTCCTAAATGTTGATCATGAGAATGATGTTAGCTCTTCTGTGCAAATGTCTAAGCCTTTTTTTTAGATAGAGGTTTGAAATGGTTTGGAAAATTTCATACAAAGAGCTCAATAAAAATTAGAAATCTATGATGAGATGTGGCTATTTGGGCATGATGCTTGGTTCACAAGGTTCTTGCACAAAACTAGTTTGATTTTCAGCCATGAAGAGTTCACCACATTGAGGTTGTATTAGGTTATCTCATCAGCATGTAACCCATTATTTTGGAGTGGCTCATTCTTCTTGCAATCGGTTAACAATTTTGTGTAAGTTTTTCTCAGCCTTGGTTATTGTGGTGAGATTTTCTCACCTACACATATTTGTAAATAGCCTTCATCTTTGCGAGTTTTGTTGTGCATAAAGTAGTTTATTTTGTTTTATCTTTGGCTTCTTGTTTCAGTATGTGTGTTCCCTGCTCCCCTTCAGCCTCTCTTCAAGAAGCTCCCCGTGTTCTTCATTTCTTTGACTCTATTTCCCAATGGCTAGACACTGGTCTTCTCCCAGAGGCTTTCTGGATTCTATATATCCTTGACAGTCCATATCCCTAGCCAGAGCCAATTGTTGGCTTGTCTCTGGCACCAAACTTCAAAGCTTTTAAAATTGAGTCTCATGAAAAATGTACCTCAATTTTCTTATGGTTTATGTTGATTTTTTACTAATAATCACTTTGTAAGTTGACATCTTATCAAAGAAGAAATGAGGAGAGTTATTGAACTTGAACTTGAACCTCAAAGTTCATAGTTGAAGGTTCAAGTTCAAAATGCTGGTGCAAATTCAAGTTTGAAAGTATAGGTTCAAAAACCCCAAGTTCAAAGTTTAGATTCAGAATGGTGAATATGGAATGCATAAAGTATATACATATAAGGCCTATCATAAAGATTCCAGTTTAATCGATGACTGATGAATTTTATTTATAACCAACATGATATGATTACATGTTGTAGTGCATTGGCATTTCTCTGTAATCTTTGGGGTCAACAAAGGGTCTTAATTAATCCAATGATTTGAAAAGCGAGGGGCCACATCATTATTGAAACTCATATATAATTGATAATAGCTAATTATGATATTTATGGTATTGACACTCCTTTGATCAAGTGGTAAATGGAATTAAAAATATACTTATGGAGAAGAGATGTTTGAAATCTATAATGGTATATCTTGAGAGAAATGTTACTGTGCACAAAGGATTTCTTCAATAGCCTATAATGACAAATTTTCTGAAGACTGAAAAATAGGTCTTGGTATGAGGGCCATAACTCTTTACTCCACCATTGGATTTAGCCAAGTTTTGGATATGTTGTGAGGAGACAAATTGCTCAGGATATGAATGGAGCGATTAGCATAATTTGATCACTTTCAAAAGTTATACACAACTATGTAAAGGTGTATTAGAGAGGCCAACAACCTCTTGTTCCAACTGTAGAAACAAGGTAGAGCATGGAAAAAGGTAATGTTACCATCTTGGATCTAAGACATTAGAGTAATTTTGAAATGGAGCATAGAGCATGTCACCACCAGTTAGAAGCCTCACAAAGATGACAAACAGAAACATAGGTGTCTTGATTATCAAATACACCATACAAGAAATTAACACCGAGGTTAAATTAGACAAAGTTTAAAAATTAAACTATACACAATGTGTCTAAAAATACACATACTATGAATTAGAAAGGTTTCTTTATTACTACTCTTGTAAAAACACTAGGCCCAAAAAAGTAAAAGAGGGGGGATGAATAGATTTTGGTTGGAAGGAAAGATTCAATTATAATACTAAAAAAGATCATCAGGAGGGAAAGAAGTTAAATATCCAACATAAAGACAAAGAGATGGTTATTCTTTCTGGTAGTCAGCCAGCTACAGCAAGAAGAAAGGAGTTTTTTTATGTATTAATTTCATCAAGGAATAAAATGGGATTTTGGAATATATTTTATTTTCTGAATAGTTTAGATAGCTTGATAGGGTTGCAGGGATAGATAATCGTATGGCTATTGTTGTTATGTATTTGAAGTAAAGAGAAGGTTATTTGTTCTAGATCCTACGATCTGATTGTTTATCTTTCTGATTGAAATTAATATTGTGGTTATTTCTTTCATATTTTGAATAGATTTTTGTACTCATGTTAAGTCAATGAATTTATCAGTTTGTGTATTCATACTTTATGGATTAAGGTATTCAAATCCCTTTGATTTCTATGCAATAGGGAGGATTTAGTGAGTGAAATTATGGTCATTTGTTATTTCTTCTTCTGATTATCTATATTTGAAAACACATTCATTTCATAGTGATGAGTGAATATCATAAGCCTATGTGTCTTCAGGTTAAAGGCATAACACACTTTTAATTCATTGTATATCTTTTTAAGAGGGAGTTGTACCTCACATCTCAAAGGAGAGCTATCAATTTCATGATAGCCTTTCAAACTGTTAGCTTAGTTTGTCTTCTCAACATGGGATTTTGAGGTCATTAGTTAAGGTATTTTCGAGAGGACAAATCTATTTACTAACATTAACCAAGAATTACTTTTAATAGAGTATACTCATCTAGTGGGTTTGACTCCCTCTGGGTTTTTCCCTTAACCAAGTTTCCTTTCAGACTATTGCATTATTGTTTATCATTCAGATCTAAGTGGGTAAAGTGAAATTAAAGTAATTAGGTACACACAACTAGTTTTCCCCCTTCTAAGTTGTGCTTTCATCCTTTTGGGCATAACAATGGCATGTCTACCACCCAAATCTATTGGCGCGGTCAACAAGATACCACCACCTATAGATAGCCATGTGACACCCCCAAACTATATACCTTCCCCTACATTTAGATCTCCTAGAGGTCAAGAATATGGACATTTAAAATATCATCTCTCTATTCGTCCCCATTGTGAGCCACCTATGATATTGTCATCATAGGAGGGAGCTCTCCAATCTATGGACACTTTCTTAAGATATAACTTCCTGTAGTACTCCTTCCTCCTCAACTTATTCTCAAGTCTCATATTTTATCTCATGCGACACCCTATGTGATAGTATACTCTAGAGTACAAGCTAACTCCTCTACCTATATTTAAAATTGTATGGCCTCATCTCTCTCTTCTCAGACTTACATAATATAATCTTGTAACTATTTGATTTGACCTTGTCCAGTAGTAAGATCACCCTGTAATCATTGGATTATGGCATCTAAACCTATAATCTGAGCGTCTAGGCTAAGTTGAGGTATCCAAATATGAATCTATCTAGACCAAGATGAACTAGTAGAATTTGGAAAATAAATGACTACATGACCAAAAAATTTTGTTACGTGACTAAAACATATGGTCACATGTCTAAATCTGATCAAATTCTACTAATTATTTACAATTCACAAGTATAAATGACTAAATAAATGACTAATTTGGTCATTAGGTAAACTCACAAGGTTAGACAACTAAAAATGACTAAATAAATGACTAGAAATAATTAGTCATCCAAAGAAAAATGACTAAATGAATGATTATTAGTACTCATTTATAATAATAATTGATAATATCATATACTTATATATTAAAAAAAATGAGAAGAAAAAGGTTACCATCTTGATCTTCGTGCAAAGAAATGCACCAAATCACCAGTTTCCTCCTAATAAGCTTCATCAATGAAAGTGAAAAAATCCTCAATTAAACATTGCTCTAGATCTATATCCACATTGTCAAGCACCGAAGAGTCTAATGAAACCTATTGTTGTTAGATTTATAGAATATAAGAAACTTCAAAACAAGGTCAACAATATTCTATAATCTGAAGTGTAGAAATCATCAGAGCATTCTACTCTTTTAAAAGAGTAACATGAAAGAATCAAACATCCCCAATTTTTACAAAAACTATTGGTCTTATTATTTTAGGTTATGTCCTCTTTTATTTTGTGTTTGTATTTATTTTTCTATTCATTTTTTTAATATATGTGTACTGTGTGTAAAATATAACACACACACACACACACACACACACACACAGTCGGCACACTGCACACGTAGATATTTGAATATATCACAAAATATACATTATATATATACTGATGCAAACAACCAAACCAAAACATAAAAGAAAATGAAAATGTCTTGGAAATTAAGACTATTATACACAATATTTTTTATAGATAATTTTGAGCACCACACATCCTAAACATTACATAGGATTTTGATGATCTTTTTTTGGTTGTCTTCGTATGCAATTTAATTACTATGTATAGCTATTGTTCTTGCTTTTGGATAGTAGCGACACACACTCTGAGATCTGTTATGCATACTAGGGTAAATAATTAAGTGGTCATTTTAAAGTGTTGTTTGAAACCTACTTAGAGGCACCACAAATATAACCATGTGCTAAACCACCTCAAATTTTGCTAATACTTATGCACAAATATCCTGGTAGTCATATGAATTATGAGTACCAATGAATTTGCATAACTCTTTCAATTGAAGTTTCATAAATCTAATTGATATAATACATGTGAATGACTATCAAGATATTGCATGTAAAGTTTATTGATAGACTTTTAGTTATCATTATTTGAGTTCTTTAACTTAACACTAATAATTTGGAAGTTGGATGAGAAAAATATAAGGAGTAGTACTTAAACATGGGCCATAACACTCAACAACATCTACAGAGCACCCAAATTAATATACCATTTATTAAAATTATTAATTAAATAAGAAATAAAATTAATTAATTAAAAATTTAAATATAATAAATATATTATTTTTTAATTAATTAATAATAACAACAAATGAGACATTTTAGATGCTATATAGATGATAATGTAACTCTCCAATAGTGTTCCAAATTAATTAATTAATTATCCTAATTATTCCTATATAGTGCCATTTCTATGAGAATTTAATTGTATATTTTTTTACTCAAACTCATTGACCCATGTTTCATCATGAGTAGTGGTTCACACAAATCTATCTCTCACGAGGGTGAATGGAACATGAGATAAATATTATATATCATTCACAATAATTATATTTAATTAGGATATCCTAATTATTTAATATAGTTCACAAGACTGTTTGAAATTAAAATACTAAACATGTTGGTTTAAAGATTATCCTAATTAATTAAATCTTGTGAACTATATTATTTAAGTAATTAAATAATTAATAATTATCATATGGACAATCAATTTCTGGGTGGGTATATAAAAAATTAAATACACAAAAATATCATGGGTCGATCAATATTGTTTGGGTGGGTATAAAACATTAAAAAAAAAAAACATCATATTCATGCAAATAAAATCAATGTAGGTACTCTCCCGCTAGGCTGAAAACCCCATTCGCACCAAGCTGAAACCCCATTTGCATCAGTGTTTCTTCCATTTGTGAGAACTTGGAATGATTGAATGTGAAACAAGATTACAACCCAGGTGCTTTCAATCTAAATTTTCTCTGGCATTCTCACGCCAAGCTGAAAGCCCCATTCATGGCAAGGAAAAAGTGGTTTGCATGTTCTTTCTTTGATTCATGAGAAGTTGGGATGATTGAATGTGAACCAGGATTACAACCCAGGTACATTCAATCTCTTTTCTCTCTTTACTATTGTAATATCCCAAAAATGGGATATAGGTTCATTAACCTCTTACATCAACAATTCGATCGAAATCGACATCAAAGCCCTAACCTAAGGCACATCTACACATCAGTTTATCAAAAACATAATTGATTATCTTAATTCTGCATCAGGGAATATTCCTTTAATATTCCTAATTTATCATAATTATCTTTAATTGAATATTATTTGGTGATAAATGCCATTATTTATCCTAAAGTTGATTAATTGAATATGATGAATATTTAATTAATCAATTTAATTCTTCCATTTAATTATTTAATTAGATTTAATTACATTTATTCCTAATTAATATTGTTTTTATTTTGACAATAAATCAAAATTCCTAGAAACAATCAATTGAATATTTATTTAATTGATTTAAAATCAAAGTTGTCAAATTTAATGATTTAATTGGAATAAAGTTTGATTTAATAATTGATTAACCCATAAATCAATTGTTTTAATTCAAAATTAGTTAAGTGGAAAATAAATCACTTTATTTATTAAATTAATTCATATTAAATCATGCATAATAAAAAAAGCACTTAACTTTAAATCAATTTTCAATATCAATTTGTTAACTTTCTAAACTCAACATGTGATGATGAGTTCAAAAAGAGAACTAAACTCCATTTTGAGATTAAAATTGCTTTTGCATGATTTTATGAGTTATTTATTATTAATTTCTTGTTAACTCAAAAATCAACTTGAGTTTATCAAGAGTGATTTATAGTTTTTTTTATGCATCCTCAAACCCTGGATTTCTATAAAATCAAGGCTCAGCTCTTCATAATTACATCTCTCAAATTTGCACAATTATATCCCTCAAATTTGCATACTTACTTTGGCGCATTGACATCTGAAGAATCAAGCTCTTGCACACAAGGTGATTGTGATATTTTTGTTATTTTTTTTAGGGTTCATATCATTCATTCATAGCATATCATTGTTAGATTAATTTACATATCATTCCAAATCATTCTAGATTAGTTTCATATCAAGTTTTTCATCTTATTGCATTCAAAATCCAAAAAAAAAAAGGTTTAATCTGCATTTCATCTTCATTTCTTTCAATCATTTAAATCTTTCGTTTAGGTGTTGCATTGTCACTGATCTTGGTCTAATATGAGAATACCATACTTGCACCTACTAGAAGGCAGTAAATCACCTGGTTAGCTTAGTTTCATTTATTTATAAATTTCTTGATTTGCTAACCTCTAATGTTTTACGAAAGTGTTGTGTCGATAGCTAGGTACAATTTTCACACACATTTATGGCACCCACCATGGGGCAACCCACCTTTACATGCTGATTTTAGTTTTTTTTTTGGAGCTAACCTCTTGTGCAGATTTGCTTGGAGACTAAAAAACCCTAAATTTTCAAAGATGTAATTATATCTCCCAAATGGCTTGGAGTTTTGGTCTAAAATTGTTTTTGCAAGTTGGAGACATATCAGGGAAGCTTCGATAAAAAAATTCTAAATTTTTCAAGATATTTTGAATTTTTAATATTTTTTTCTTTATTTTTCATAAAAAAATAATTTTATGTTTTAAATTTGGATGCAATATAATAGCTCAAATAGTCGATTTACAAAAAATGGTTTGTTTTGGTAAAATGGGTCTCTAGGGCACAAATGAAGAGATTTTTATGAAATTTTTAAATTTTTGGAAAGCTCTCTATTTTTTAGTAGGGGTCTCTATTTTGCATTTCTATTTTTATGGCCGAAATCATATCAAAAAAATTAGATCTTGTTGACTAGGTCAAATGCAAAAAAAATAAAATTTTGTGATGGGTATGCACTTATTTTTCATATGATTCAATGCATGATATGAGTTGTCATTTGGATTATTTGTTGGTTATTATTGCTCCTAACAATTAGTTTTAAGATCTAACCCTAGGGTTTGTATAAGTTGAATATATATTGCATATCTTATTTTCTTGTTTGCTTGTTAGAGAGTTCATGGCTTGCTTGCACGAGATTGCTCAAAAAAGCTAAAAATTAGGTAAAATATACTAAGCGTGTTGCGAGAGAATTTAGGTATTCTATTGCATCTGAAAACATTTCAATTTGGACATAAAACAAACATATCACGTGTATAGCTTGAGTCCCTTTTTAGCTTTCATAAAACACACTTCAGTTTTGGGCTATAAAACAAACATAGATTTGCTTTTTGCATATTTGTTACACATAGTAAATAGGCCTTATGAACACTATTTGTGGAGTTCTTGAGAGATTGGGCTTCATTCACTAGCTTAACATGTGAAGTCCTTTATGATAGATCCCCTTATAGGTAGGGAAGGATACTGTTATTGTATGCACCCTAAAATGGTTGCCTAGAGTTTGGGCCCCCATTCATCAATTTATCAATTTCCCAAATCAATGCTTTGCAATATTTTCAATTCAAATCAATTTGCTTGATCAACTTGTAATTAATTTCAATATTTCACTATTTCTTAAGGTTTGATCATTTTATCCTAAGTTTTATTTAATTAAGAGAACATGCTCCCTTTTAATTAAATAAATTTTTTTTTTAATTAAATAATAAAATCACTTTATCCTAAGCCACATTTAACTAAAAGAAAAAATCTCTTTTAAATAAATAAAAATTCTTTTAATTAAATAATGGAAACCACTTTGCTAAAAATTATAAATAAATAATAAAATAAAAATAAAAATAAAAAGACTTTTTGTCTACACATTGAATGCACACTTTACAAGATGAGTGGAATCTCTTTTTGCCTCTTAATCTCTTCCACACATCTTTTGCCTCTTAATCTCTTCCACACATCTTTTTGCCTCTTAATCTATTTTAAAATGAAACTAAGATCTATAGCATCTCATGGCTCTCTAGAAAGAGGTGGTAAGTGTAATACCCCTCTAACCCTAATATAAGTTTTGCATTTTTGAAAGAATTAAGATCCTTCGATGTTTTCTTACAGCTTAAGTTGTACATGATACTTGTTTGATCTATTCCTATAGTTGTTTATAATAATTTCATAAGCTAGGACTCAATGATTCTAATATCAGACATACTATCTAAAGGTATCATTTTTGTATGTATTTATCTCCATGTATGTATTGAGTACCTACAAGACCTTTATGAACATAGTTAGGATGTTATATGATATGTACTTGATAGATATATATAAGTGGTTATTTATATTTTCTTCTATTAAGGTTACCTTGGATGAATCTTGTATCTCACTTGATGATTTGATTATGTTAATTTATTATTAGTATTGATAAGAGACTAACACAATGCTTGAGATTCTAACCTTCATTATGATGATGCTACATGCTTTGAGTGTATATATATACATGATGTGTTTTCATGATTCGGGATGAAGTCGTAGTTACTCACATAGCTGAGGTCCACACGATGTATCGATCCTGGTCATCTGTCTGCAATGTTTTCTTTTATATGTATATCTGTGCATATGTATTTCTTCTTTGTGATGCAAGCTTGCAAGTACCGGGCATCGACTTCACCTGGCTTCACAGGTCTGAGCATGCCCTCAAATCCTCGATGGTTTTTGTTATGGAGATAGTACTAAGGCCCCTACATGAGTCTTCCTTTGTCATTATTCCAATTTGGGAATATTAGGGTTCCTTCTTTGTCAGTCAACCTTTGGGTCAAAAACCTAGATCCAATGCACCCGGTTGGGTATGGTTGTAGTTAGTGCCTTGTGACCACTTGAATTCATTTGGTTGTATGATTTGTTTATTCATTTTATTTATTTCTCCTTCTTGGTATGATTCTTAGTTAATCTTTCTATGTTGTGTTTCAGGAGTTTGGCTTGACTTTCCTTGTTGACTTTGGTTGACCTTGTTTGATCTTATGGTTTTCTCGATATGTTTCATAGATGATTTGTATGGCCTCTTTGGATGATTAGATTTATTTTGAGGCATGTGATTTTATTCTACCTCAGTGTTATATCCTATAGCAATTATAAATAGGTAATAATATTGTGATCTATTACTTCATAATCTTATAGATTATAGTGTTTGGTATTTGGCATATATATATATATATATATATATATATATATATATATATATATATATATATATATATATATATATATATATATATATATATATATATATATATATATATTTCCATATATATATATATATATATATATATATGGAAATATATATATGGGTGCACACATATATGTATTTATATATATATAATTTATATATGATTATATGTTAATTATTGTAGATATTGTTGATGGTGTATATTTTGAGATTAATGTAAAGTATAATATTATTAATAATTAAATATTAAATAATGCGAGGTATATTATTCTCAATTGTTAATTATTAATAATGAGGATAGGTTATATATATAGATATTGATGTAATTAATGATGGCATATGCATATATGCTAGGATAATATTACATATGTGTATGAATGAATACAAATAATCTTTTATTGTATATTTGAGTAATATAGTTGTATGATATTAAGTTATTTTATAATACCCTTTAGTTAAGAGTTAGTTGGGAGTTGGTTACTTTTCCTCTCAACCTTTGGAAATCTATTTACATGCACTACTTTCTCATTTGAAGAGGGGGGATTTTGGGGCTGAAGCATTGAGGAGAGGATGGCCTTAATTTTCATGGTGATTTTGGAGAGAAAACTTGGAGATGTGAGGGAGATTTTGTAAGCATATGTCTTTAAGAATTTTTGGTTATCTTTGCTTTTGGGAGAGAGACATTTTTCTGAGAATTTCAATAGTTGAGAGAGGGATTCTTTGCTATGGAATTATTTCTTTCTTTCATGGAGATTTCTGAAAGTGGATAGGGTTTGAAGGATGCATCTCAAGTTTGGATTTGTCTTCTCTTTTGTTTCCTTCCTTCTTCGATTCAACCTTCGTAGGACATGAGGTATGGATTGAATATGTTAGTTACTTTATGTCTCTGATAGATTATGGATCTATTTATATATTATAATTATTTATTATATCTATACTTTTAATTTCTATGGTTATTTTAAAGTTTTGAGTTTTTGTTTGTAAGAATTGGCATGTGTTTTCCTAGGGTTTTTAGCAACCCATTTTTGGAGATCTATTATTATAATAATTTAAATTGCATCTAGGGTTTTACTAAATTGATTTTCTGAAAGTAAAATTCACAGATATCAAATGGGTATCTCTCTGATTTTATTTTTAGGATTGAATTAATGCTTTATTTTTGACATTTTGGTAGACTATGCCTGTCCATTCTTGATTCTAAATTTTCTGTCAAATGTATTCGTATGCTACAGGCTGATATGATTATATAAAAGTCTAAATTTGATATAAAATATTCTCCTAAGTCTTATATTTCATTTTAAATTGGTGTGGAGAATTTTTATTATTTTTTGTGAAAATTACAACCGTTTTAGTGAAGGCAGGTCTGAACCCTAACCAGAATTTTTTGTTTTAAACCAGAAGTCATAACTTTCTTTCCCACCATTAGATCTTCCTAAAAATCAAATTGAGAGTCCATAATTATGTTAGCTAAGACTCCACTAAAGCGATTGCCTTTATTATTTGTTTTATGGAAGATATGGATGACTGTTCTATGATGACTATTCTTTGCATTTAATCCTTGCTTGAAATAATTCAGTTTAAGAACATCATTAAGTTTTAAGGTTTCGTATGGTCACCAGAGGCTATTAGAATGTTTTTTTGGTTAATTGGATCTATGTATACTCTGAATATGTTTATAATATCACTTGGATGTCTTCTTATATGTTTGGAACATTCTGTATGCCATATTGGGTTTAGGGTTGTCAAGTGGACTAGGGACAACATATGTTTTCCTAAACTCAATCAAATGTTGTTATGGAATTGATATGAATTCTTGATGATGGATCTATTATGCTCTTATTATTTTTATATGTATGTTAGGGAACCTAAGTACACTAGGTGAGTGGCTCATAGTGAGGGGCCGGGGCCCTAAGTGGCTAGTACCAGGATAACCTACTATGAGTTATTTAATCAAGTGATAACCTAAATAAATGAATTGGGAATGGGAGATTATTGGAATGGGAAATTACACACTAATCAAGATTAATTGTGCCTCACCCATGCCTTTAGTGCTATTAAAGACTAAGGATGGGAGTGGGAGAAGGTACCTATGTGTAGGTACGACTGGATGACCTTGTCTGTACGAGAGGCATTCGGTTCCGCATGTGCCTACTTGGGGGCCGGGCCAAGAGTGGCTAGTACCAGGACAACCCAAGGGGTGAGGGCTATGCGATGACACTCACCTAGCTTGTAGCTTAGAGTCTCTACTAAATTTGATCATGCCTCTGGTAGTCCTTGTGGTCTTCTTGTCTTTTCTTTTGTGTTGTGACTTTGGAGAAATTTTATCACCACCTTAGGAATTTTCTAGTTGTTACCTCTTGTATGGGCCTTTGGTTCTATCTCCTAGCTCGGGGGAGTGGGCCTATTGGTTCCACGTGGTTGGGTGGTTAAGAATTATATCGAGGTATTGATCGTGATTCTTTGGATGATCCTAGCACATATTCCTTTCCAGATCTACAGTTGAAGATTTCTTATTGGATATTTTAATATGTTGAGATGTACTTATGTATTTGTATTCATGTAATTTTTAATCTCCTAAAAGGAGTCTTGTAGTATTGATACAATCTCAATTCAAAGCAATGCATAAGGGAATGGGTAGTTCTAGGTAAAAGAAAGGGAAAAGAATGTGGAATATTGGATATGTTACTAGCATTAAAAGAAAGTGTTTATGTTATTTATCCTATCCTCTTATGTTGTCCATGTGTAAAGGAAATAATCTTAAATAAAATTATATATAATGATGTATCACAACAATAATGTATTCTCTCTTGATGAAAGAATTCAAAGAGATTATTGAGAAATGATAGATTAGTGATTGGAATTATTAACAATGAATGGTTATGAAACAATGCAATAGAATAGTAATTTGATTTTAATGTTAATACTTGGTTCATGTTAATGAAGTACCTAGGATGATGCCTACCTTAATGAATATTAATCTCTTACCTAAATTATTAGAGAAAAGTGATATAAAGGATAGTAGATGTAGATGAAATCAATATGAATTTATGGAATGAGTTGATAAAAGGAATAATGATGTTGGATGATTAACCTATGTTTAATAAAAGAAATAAGTTAGGGACATTTAACTTGGTGCATTAAAATGAATGTAGATCTTTTAAGCTCATGATTCCGTGAATATCTTATGCATGTAAATGGTTTATATGATGTTGCTTTAGTAGCGACGTTAGGGAACCCGAGAGGACTTAAGTTGTATAAATCTTACATTCAAGTAGTAGAAAATTATTTCTTCTTTTAGAAATATGAAGTGTAATGATGAATATTATTCTAGTTAAAATAAATAAATAAAATAAAATAAAAATTCACTACTTGCATTTTATAGAGGTTTTATGTCTTGTCCTCTTGGGTTGCCTGGCGGGGCGTTACAGTAAGTGAAGCTCTCAGCTCAAATCTCCACTAGTGACACTTCTAAAATGAGAATGTACATGTTGTTCTATGCTTCTATGATGATTCTAGCTCAAATTGACAAAAGTATAATGTAAATGCTCTAAATGCTCTTAATTGCTCTTAGAATGCTCTTCAATTGCCTATAGTAACAATGCTTTGCAAATGAATTTCTAAGATATCAATTTCTCTCAAAATGCTTCATATTTATAGTAAATTCCCAAGGGTAGGGGGTGGAGTGAAGTAATCATGATTAACCCTTGGTTGAGTCAAATACTTTGCTTTGTTCATAAATGGGGGGACAATTTAAAGGTTTGTCTCAAAGCTTTGGACAAAAGGACAAGATTGAGTGGATGAGATTGAAACTTTAAAATGAGTGATTGAGATTCATCCTTTTTGAGTGATTTGTGTCTTTTTGTCCTCAATTTTCATTGGTTGCTCAACTTTGTTGAAAGATCTTAGGAATTATTAAATTCAATTAATTAATTAAATTTAGCCATGTAAGGGTAATAGGTTCATTTTGATTTTTGATTTAAACAACTATACAATTAATTGATTAAAATCAATTATGTAGTTCTTTTCACCCCTTTAAGCTTTGATTTAATTATTTAACATCCTTATTTGATTTTTCCTTTGTTTTAATTGATTTTGTCCAACTTTATTTAATTATGTCCATTTTAATTGATTTGATCCCTTTTTGATTGAATTAGTCCATTTTGATGATTTTGAGCCATTTTATTGATTTTTGCAACTTAAAAGCACTTGTCCATTTTTGTGTGTCTACAAATGCCCTGCTTTGAATTGATGTGCCAAGAACATTGATTCAAAGATTCTTTTGAGTCTTGATTATTGATTCACTAATTCATTGATTGTTGCCTCTAATATGAAATTGATTGCTATCTCTGATATGATATGATTGTTGATACTGATGATACAAATTTTTTTGTGATGCCCCATTGATTCCAATGATGTTTGATTTAAATTTCAATTTGATACCCTAATGCCCCCTCAGAAATTAAAACATATTGATTGTTTGATTTGATAAATTTTGATGAGGTTGATTCATATGTTTTCATTTCTGAAAACATTGATGATATGCCATGATTTAAAAATTGCCCTGGTTGATTTGATAGGTCAATATAGGTCTAAGTCAAATTTCACCTCAAAAATTAGGTCAAAATAGCTTAAATAGGTTGAAAAAACCTTGATTTACTATTCATTTTCACTTTTGTCTTTGGTGATTTTTCTCTGATCCTACGGTGAATTTTGAGATGGTTGTCCTTATTTGAATTTATTGCTCATTTATTAGCATTTATTGCAATTTTTTATTTTGTCATTGCCTTGAATATGCCAAATCACGCCTACGAAAATTTCACTGTCATGTAGACCTTTTTACTGTAACATCCACGCTTTTCTCTCATGCATCCATGTAGTTTAATGTCGCTTAAGAAATTTTTTTCTCACCTGAGAATAGGATATTCATGCGTAGAACTAAGGCAAAAATGCCAATTTTCATATATTGTACCACGTAGGAAACCCTAGAAATTTGTTGTCGCCTAGGCCACATTCGATTATCACCTAGCATGATTCAATGTCCCTTAGCATGAGAACTATCGTATAACACCTGTAAAGTGTCGCATCACAACTTTTTGATATCACTTAAGAGAAATGTCGCCTAGTATGATTAAAATCACGCGTGTGGACTTTTGAAAAAATTTCACACTTGTACTTGATTGTGTCTGATGAAAAATTTTGATGACTTCCGATGCTTGATTCAAATGATTAGATTAGTTTTGTTGCATTCAAAAAAACAATGGATTAATGATATTAGGATAGTGTTACCAATGAATGTGATTTTTCAATCTGATTAGGATAGGATATTGATAGGATAAATCAATCAGTGTGAAAACCAATATGATTTGATACTGCTGCTTCATTCTCAGGACATAGAGACACGAACAAATGGTACTTGGTGTGATTGCTTGGTAATTTTGATAGAATTGATTGACTTGAGATAATTCCTTGATATGGTATACTGATATGATTCCTTTTCTTTTCCAACAAGAAAACTTCCCTACTCTGTACATCCGAATAGTTGCTTCTTGGGTCATTAATTTGGGTCAGACACTTACAGATGCTGAGTTTTGTGTGATTGAGTTGTGCGGATTGAGTTTCCTTCTTGATCTTCAATGATTCTAGTTGAACCATGGTTTGTTGACTACAGTGGTGGAGTGATGGAACTCCGACCATAATATATTTCACTTTCCATTTGGAGAGATGACTATCACGCTTGAGGATTGTATAGATTGTTACGTATCCCATGCAGATGAGAGGTAGTTTATTATGATTCTATATATGATTCCACTATCTATCGATGAGTGTTCAGGAAAACTCTATTGATGACGATATGATCACCTGGCCTTAGTTTGCTTCATTTCCTACATTGCTAGCAGTACTTGGTGCACTGATTAATGATTTACTTCTTCCCGACCGGTGAGGTCATGGATTTTCTATCAAATGGGGTAGGATTCTAGAGGATTTTCTTTCTCATCCTCGATGCTTCAATTTGGGTTCATGCATTCTTGCATAGCTCTATCATGATTTACACAAGGTAGTGTATAGAGAGAGTGTGTCCTTGTTAGCCGGTGTAGTTATTCTTCAGTTGTGGATATGGGAGCATCTTCCCATCACTAGGCCTATTTCAGACATGGTTCAGCCTCATGGTTTTCCATATGCTTTTCTATAACTGCTATGGTTGTTCAACATCATTTGGGTCATCTGGATTACTGGCGATGATAGGTTGATGATCTCGATTAGGTTCTTTGGAGACCATATAGGGGTTGTGAGCACTAGAGAGAGGATGATGATGAGTTACCTTACATGTTTTCCCCTCATTGGATGATTGGTCTCACTACTACTACTATTGAGCACTTTTTCTATGGTAGGGTTTCTAGACAGTATGGTCAGATATAGGATATGCCTCAGGGCACAACACTATATGCTCAGGTATAGGTAGAGAGATCTATGTGGGGTCCTTTCATTGGTTATTAATTTTCTTTATATCAAATTGCTAGTATGGCTTATTGGTAGTGGGAGATGGTTCCTGGTATGGTTGATGCATGTATGTCTCGTGAGTATATAGATTAGTGGGCTCGTAATAGGTTTACTTGTTTCACTGATCCAGTAGAGCCTGTCCTGGGTCAGGGTGATGGTGGCAGTGGTGATGGAGGTGGTGTTGGTAGATGACAGAGACGGTGAGGATAGAGAGATCCTCTGATTGGTTGAGTACGGGTGAGAGGTGGGCATGCTAGAGATAGGGATCGAGCTAGAGGCCATGATGATACACTTGATATACGTCCTAGAGTAGATAGATAGTAGAGAGCTCACAGACAATAGAGACAATAGAGAAAGGTTCATGTTGATGCTACTAGGAAGATTCTAGATGGATTAGATCCTTTGGTTTAGTTGTAGAGAGTTGCCTTGGCTTAGTAGGATGATGTTCCAGCACACTAGGATCAGGTTCCAACACAGCAGGTGCCTACACAGGTTCCTTCACAGGATCAAGGATAGAGTCCATAGGATACTCCCACTGTTGGTACTTTATCATGGGATATGCAAGCTATGAGGACATATATGTCCATTATTGTTGGGTATTTAGATCAGGTTGCTACCTTGATGCAACAGTTTATGTCTGCTATGGTTCAGAGACAGAGTGAAGTGAGCACTTCTTAGGCTCCTCCTCCATAGAATGGTAGAGGTCCAAATGGACTTGGTCCTATAGGATCTTGATTGATTGATGATAGATTCTCTCATTGTTGATGTCCTTGTATCACCTATCATGTTTTTTTTTTATTGATCAGAACATTTGACATATCACTTTGTATGACATTGTATCTTGATATACTGATTTGATGGATCATTGATGAACACTTTTTTGATGATATATGATGATATAATCCTTGGTTCTCCTTGATGAGTTGTTTATGAGATTATCTTTTATGCAGCTATATGATGTTTTATGCATTTACTTTGATTTATGCTATGGATGCAGCTATCTTATTTTATGATATAAATAAATGAATGCAATGATGTATGGATTTTATGACATGGTGTTCTTTATTTCTCAATGTATGGATGCAAAAATGTTCTATGGAAATGTATATGTAAATGCCCCTATGTTTTTCATGTTTTTCAATGTATGCAATGCTATCCGTAACTACATGTATGCAAATGATGTATGATTCTTTTTCTCTTTTCTAGTATATGGATAATGACTAATGATTAATGCTATGCATGAATGCAAAAGATAATATCATTTCTTTGTTTTGATTTATCAAGAGTAAGACATTTGATTGAACCCCTTATTTTGTTAATGTTTTGACTAACCAAGATTATTAATGTACCTCCTTATCTTTGGAAAATTAACCATAAATAAATACAATTAATCTAATATGATAATGTAATTAATCTAACATTATAATGCAATGCAATGCAAACTAAGTGTCACTAGATTTTAGCAAAGAAATGCCATGGAGATAAATTTTCATAATTGAGCATTTTGGGACTGAAAAGCTAGTACAATCATCACTGACCACATCATGATGATATGAATACCACCTTTTATCGCTTTTGGTAACTTTATTTTTGAACCGAGTACAACCCTCACTAGTTGGATGACCAAACTATGGGAGTCTAAATACCGATGTTAACGGATTCAATGTTGCAAGTGGATTTTTGGTATTAAGATATGGAAGATCTAAATAGCCAAGGGATCTATTTGTGTAAACAAGAAAAGGTCAATCCTTGCTCTTATGAGATAGTCCTAGATGGTTCTTTGATGACCCTGTCATTAGATGAACTCTCATAAGTTGATGAATCTTCCTCAAAACAATCACTCAAAGGCAAGAAAATATCATGTCTCTATCATGGCTAATACAGTCGAAACATCATCGATTTAGCTCAAAAGATGTGATAAAAGTCAATTTCATAAAGATTATCAAAAGAAAGCTTCAAGTGTTTTGCAATGTTTCATGATTTTCAAAAAGTATTTCCAAGTATTCTAATATTTAAGGTGTTTTGTCAATTTTTAATCATGAATAGTAAGGTCAATGAAGGCTCAAGGATCTAGTTGTAGGATCAAATACCTAGGTTTGAACAATGATATCCATCAAAGGTTCAATAAACTTTCCACTCTTCTGAAACTCTGATAAATCTCTCTCTGATGTGACTGATTGTAGCACTTATTGAATCCATTTGGTACCAAATTTCCAATCCTTTCCTACCCCCAAGTGATAAATGTGATCATGTGACAAACTTAGGGATGATAGGCCATGCAACAATGTGATTGAAAAGATTTATTATGACTATGTACAAATGATGGATGCAATGACAGTTTTACAAATGGGATGTTGGAAATGCAATATGGACATATGTGACTAGGAAAGATAGACTTAAGGGAACAAAAGGAGCTTGTTTACCAATTTTTCACCTTTTGGGTCTTTTTCTCTATTTTTGCTACCAAGGTGCCTATTGCTAGGTTTTCACCAAGGCACCTTTTCTCTTTTTTCTCTTTTTTTTGTATTTTTTATTTTTTCAATTGTTTTTGTACTTTTCAAGATCTCTTTGACTATGTACAATAAATATGATGCTCCTCATCTGATACTCTTTATACTCTTTCATATCCCTTATGTGTAGAACCTTTTGAGATGAATGTTGTTGATAGGCTCTTGGAGTTCCTCTCCTTCACAATCTGATAACTTATAGGTTCCCATTCCAAATGAAGACATGATAATGAATGGACCAAGCCAATTAGCCTCCCATTTTCCCTTCTTTTCTCTGTTAGCTTGAATCTTTGGGTTTTCTCTTAACACTAAGTCTCCTACCTGAAAGGCTCTCAGTTTGATATGCTTATTGTAATTCTATGAGATTCTATTTTAATACACTTTTAGGTGCTCATAAGCTTGTGTTTGGTGTTCTTCTAGCAACTCCAATTGTTGAAGTCTAGCGACTCTATAGTCTTCATCTATGATCAACCCTTGCAATGAGACTCGTAAAGATAGGATTTCAACCTCTAATGGTAGAAATCCTTCAGCACCATAGACTAATGAAAATGGTGTGGCTCTCATAGGTGTCTGAATGCTGGTTCTATAAGCCCATAATGCTAGATTAATTTGCACATGCCAATCTCTTCCTAATTTATTTACCGATCTCTTCAAGATTTTCAAGATTTTCTTATTTGTGGCTTTAGCTTGTCCATTCCCTTGAGGATAATAGATGGATGAAGAATGGTGAGTGATATGAAATGTAGCACAAATTTCATCCACATCCTTGTTTTTGAATTGCTTTCCATTATCTATTATTATGGCATGAGGGATACCATATCTGCAAATGATGTGGTTCAAGATGAACATGAAAATTTTCTTACCCATGGTTGTGAGCAATGAAATTGCTTCGACCCACTTAGTGAAATACTCCGTTGTAGTTATGATGTATTTGTGACCATTTGAAGATGGGTATATGATGCCAATCAAGTCAAACCCCCATTGGTAGAAGGGCCATGGTGTAAAAAATGGGTGCAATTCTTGTGTCGGTACGTGTATCATGTCACCATGATATTGACATTTGCTACATATCCTAACAAAGTTGCAACCATCTTTTTCTAAGGTCTTCCAGAAATACCCTAAGCGAAGGATTTTCTTGGCTAGGTTAAAACCACTTGAGTGTGACCCAAAAATGCCTTCATGAACCTCATGTAAAGATAACTTAGACTCTTCTTCCCCTAGACATCTAAGTAATGTCCCATCAAGACCCTTACGATACAATGTTTTTGAAAGGATTATGTAATAGGCTGATTGGCGTATAAGGTTTCATTTTTTAGCTCAAGATTGGTCTAAAGGTAGCACTTGGTCTTTGAGATATGTATATATAGGCTTGTACCAAGGTGAGTCATATCCATGAATTAGGGAAACAATTTGGGTTTCGGGAAGGTCGAATGTTGGTTTTACCAACTCTTCCACCAAGAACTTGTACTTCTCATTTTGATCTCATTTTTGTAACAAGGAAGCCAAGGTGTCCATTACATCAGCTGATCTATTTTTCTCTCTCAGAATCTACCCAAAAATGATCAAGGCAAAGTATTTCTTCCATCCATCAATCATGGTTTCGAGAAGGTCGAATGTTGGTTTTACCAACTCTTCCACCAAGAACTTGTACTTCTCATTTTGATCTCATTTTTGTAACAAGGAAGCCAAGGTGGCCATTGTATCAGCTGCTCTATTTTTCTCTCTCGAAATCTACCAAAAAATGATCAAGGCAAAGTATTTCTTCCATCCATCAATCATGGTCTTATATGGCATTAACTTTTCATCTTTAGTGTTGTATTCCTTGTTGACTTGATTGATGATGAGTTGAGAATCTCCATATATTTGTAGCTCGGTGATGTTCCACTCTAAATCCATTTTGATGCCTATGACTAGAGCCTCATATTCTGCTATATTGTTTGTACATGGAAACAAGAGCTTGTAGGACTTAGGAATGGTGTACCCTTGAGGAGTAACAAATAATATGCCGGCCCCAGAAACCCCTTATGTATACGAGCTGTCAAAGTACAACTTCCATGTTTTTGCTTCTATGTTTACAATGGTGGAATCTGAAAATTCCACTTGAATAGTTTGTGTAGAAGTCATTAGGTTCTCAGCTAAGTGATCTTCTATCACTTGTCCTTTTATTTCTTTTCTATTGACATACTCAATGTCGAATTCAGTCAATATCATGATCCATTTTTATATCCTACCCATTAAGGTAGTTTTACTTAGCAAATACTTTAAAGGATCAATTTTGGCAATTAGTTTCACCTTGTGCATCAACATATAATGTCTCAATTTTTGAGATGCAAAAACTACTGCTAGACAAGCCCTTTCCATGAATGTGTAGTTAAGCTCGTATTTGATCAATGTCCTACTCAAATAGTAGATTGCCCTTTCCTTTCCTTGTTCATCCTCTTGTGCCAAAAGCACTCCTAGAGATCTTTTGATAGCAAATATGTAGAGTAGAAATGGTTTTCCTTGATTGGTGGCATTAGAATAGGTGGATTTATTAGATAAGTTTTTAATAATGTGAAAGCTTGATCACATTCTTCATCCCACATGAACATAGTATCTTTATGTAGCAACCTTGTGAATGAATGACATTTTTCAGCCAATTGAGAAATAAACCTTCTGATGGATTGTATTTTTCCTTGTAAGGACCTCATTTGGCTAATGTTCTTTGGTATCTCCATATCCACTATTTATTGTACTTTTTTCGGATCCACTTCAATTCCTTTAGCTGAAACTATATAGCCTAACAATTTACTGGATTGGACACCAAAGGCACATTTCTTTGGGTTTAGTCTCACCTTAAGTTGTTCCAACCAAATGAATATCATTTTCAAAATTTTTAGGTGTTCCTCTCTTTTGTGGGACTTAGCCAATATGTCATCCACATAATCCTCTAAAAAGGTGTGCATCATGTCATGGAAGATGGTTGTCCTTGCCCTCTGATATATGGCTCTAGCATTTTTAAGGCTGAAGGGCATGAAATTCCAACAAAAAGTACCCTAGGAACATGTAAAGGTTGTCTTCTCTTGGTCTTCAAGTGAAATTTTTATTTGATTATATTTGATGAAACCATCCATTAATGAGTACATGTAATGACCCATTGTCAAGTCAACTATTGCATCAATGCTCAGAAGTGGGAAATCATCCTTCAGACATGCAAGATTCAAATCTCAAAAAATCCATGCATACTCGAATGGATTTGTCATGTTTTGTGATAGGTACAATGTTAGATATCCATTCGGCATAGGTGATTGCTTTTATGAATCCCACCTTTAACAATTTTTCTAATTCTACCTTGACTAAGAGAGCTATATGTGGGTGCATTTTTCTCAACTTTTTCTTGACGGGCTTAACCCCTGGTGTAACATTTAGATGATGCATTATAAAATTGGGATCCAATCTAAGCATATCGACATATGACCATGTGAAGTTCACTTTTTGTTCTTGGAAAAACTTGATGAAGTGCTCTCTTTCTAGAGGTGTAAGTGATACTGCCAAGTGTATAAATTTTGGATCCACTTCCATCCCAATATTAACCTTTTATGTCAGCTCTATGAGAATAGGTGACCTTTCTTCCTCATGCTCTGGTAGGGTATCCAATCTATCTTATTTTGGTGCCATAGTTGGGTTTTCACCATAAGAAACATCTTTTATCTTTACTTTTTTGGGTTTTAGTGTTGCCACATAGTGGTTTTCAACACTAGAACTTTTCATTTTTTTAATTTGTTTTAATTTTTTTCTTTTGACTAAGAGATTGGATCCCCACTATTCTCATCATGTTTGGTTTGAATTCATTGGTGAAAGAGGGTTCAACTGCATTAAGGTATTGCTTTGTTTCTTGGTCATTTGGAAAGTAAAGTAAGTCACTTGGCTCAGTTTGGTCCCAATCAATAAGGTGAGGATTTATCAAGGATAAGGTTTCATTATGCAATTTTTCATCAATTGGGTTTATGGACATGACTTCGTTTGAGGGTTTTTACATTGTATCATTTAGATCTATGACGTGAGCTTCCTCGAGATGGTCCATGGAAGAAGGATCAAAATCCCCTTCACTTGAGTCCTCCTCAACTTCTATGGGAAATAGCATGGGAAAAACCATGAGCAGATTAAAAATAACATTTGAATCTCCCTCCTCTAAAGACATCCAAAATGTATCTATCCATGGCGGATTAGTAGGTGCTTGTCCTATGTCAAGACCTTGTATATTAGGATCTTTATTATCTTGTGTTTCTTTCCTTGGTATCTTTGCATAAGTATGTATTGTGACTACTTCTTTATCCTAGCATGATTCATCAGATAAGGTCTCCCACTCATAATCTCATGAGTCATCACTATCTACATTAGATTACAATGTGTTTACTTGGGGATATGAGTCTTGCATTGGGCTAGAGCTTTTTCCTTTGTATTGGTAGCCTAATCTGGATCTCTCTTCTTTTTCCCTCCAAGAAGGTTCAATGGGTTCTAATAAACCTCTATTTCTTCGGCCTAAGGGTCCTCTTCCCTTGTACCCCATTTTTTGCACTATCTCAAACCCTTTCCCATATTGCTCAATTTGAATGTTGATATGTTGGATTATTTCTATGGGAGTGTTTGAGGTATCATCTTCTTCATGATAAAGCCATTGAAGGACTTCATCTTCCTCCTTGTTGAATGTTTCTTTGTTAGTTTCCCTTAAAAAATAGGAATTATACTTGTGAGGAAGATGCTCTTTTGATGGTTTTCTATGTGATCTTGGAGATGTGGGCAAGTCAAATAAGGAAATGGAGTATTCACCTACTCCCTTGGAACTGATTTTACATTGTTTGTCAAATGCATCCATCATCTCACTAATTTTTTTGTAGTTCTCCTTTTTAGCTTCATTCTTTTCCTCTCAGGTGGGTTTCTAAAGTACTATTTCTAATTTAGGTGCTTGGTGTGAACCTTCATTTGGAATTGGACCCTTGTAGCTCACTCTTTCCTTTCCCTTAGTTTATGTTGATGAGCTAGCTTGAGGAGGGTTTGAAGTAGCACTTAATGTTATTATGGGATCATCCATTTTGGTATCTTCAATGGTGGCTATTTGGATGATTCCTTCTTGGTTGTGTGTAATAAATAGCTCATGAAGGGGTTTGAGTGCATTGTAATACTGGAATGGATTTGAGTCTCATCCAACTGTAATTTCTTCACCCATGTATGGAAATTTGATGCATTGGTGGTAAGTGGATGGGATTGCTTGCATCTCATGGATCCATGGTCTCCCCAATAAAATATTATAAGTTAACTTCATGTCCAATACTTGGCAATTGGTGTCCTTTTCGATAGGTCCCACTTGAATGGGCAATACAATCATGCCTTTGGAAGCCTTTTCAACTTCATCATAGGCCTTTATGGTGATTCTTTTCATAGGCTCAATACAAGACTCGGACAACCCTAGGGATTTTACAAGACTCAATGTGCAGATGTTAAGGCTAGATCCTCCATCAATGAGAGCTCTTTTGACTCTATGGAGTTCAATCAAAACCTCCATATGCAATGGTAAGTTTTGGGGATGAGTAATAGACATGTCATCTTGGTCAGAGAATGACAAGCAATGAGGGGCAATGAGATGACCTACCATGTTTTGAAACTTCCCCTCTTCTAAGTTAGTAGGAACATTCATCTCTACTAGAGATTTCTCTAAAATTTCTTTATGGTTAGGAGATAACTCCAATAGCTCCAAGATGGAGATTTGTGCCGGGGTTCTTTGTAACTGATCTACCAAGCTATAAGATTTTTCTTCTATAGAAGATTTCTTGATCACAATGTTGGACTATGGAGTGCTGATAATTTTAGGATCAACCCCTTGTAGGGTAATCCTTTAAGTCTTCCCCCTAGTGATAAAATTGGATATCTCTTTTTGGGGCTGCTCTTTTATTATTATAGCAATCACAATGTTATCATAAGGTGGCACAAAGTTAATGTTATTTCTTCTTTGTTTCTTTCCATTGGATGACTCCCCTTTGTCATGTTTATAGAAGGGATGTTTGAAAGCCGTATGGTATTCATTTCTTTGAGGTCCATCAATGGTGATCATGCCACTATCAATTAAGTCTTGCACTACATTCTTTAGCTACAAGCATTCATTTTTCGTGTGCCCTTGAATCCTATGGTACTCACAATGGTTATTTGCACTCCACTAGCTAGGCTTGTTGTGTGGATCATAATGTTGAATGCTAGGTAGATTAATTATGTTGTTAGCTATGAGCATTTTTAGTGCCTTTTCAAGTGGTTCACCCAAGGGTGTGAAGTTTCTTTGAGGAGTTGGTACCAAGAATTTATCAAACTTATTACTCCTTGGATTATTTCCTTGGTTGCCATTATTAGCATTGTTGTTGGAAGGTGCATTGGATGTCTGGTTTGCATTATTCACCTAATTAGGTGATCTTGTAAGAGAAAATGGAGCCACCTTCAAGTTGCTAGAGTCAACAACCCCGTCATTGACTATTCCCTTATTGTTGTTTTTATACTGATTATTGCTATTGAACCAATTCTTATTCTAATTGGTGCCATTATTGGAGTTATTGTTGTTAGAGTTGTTCTTGTTATCTTTATACAATTTCAGTTCTCCACTCTTAACCAACACTTCTTCTGTTGTTACTCCATTTTCTATAAGGTCTTGGAATGTCTTGGGGCATTGCATTCTTAATCGGTAGTTTATCTCGTTGCTCAAACTATTAATGAATATATCCATTTTTTCCTTTTCAGGCACACTCCTAGGATACCTAGCAAAGACTATCCTCCACCTTTGTAAGAAAGTGAGGAATGCTTCTCCATCCTTTTTTTTAGTATTACATAATGTTATCATCATGACCTCATGCTTGATGTTGTATGAGTAATGGGCCATGAATTTTGAAGCTAGTTCTTCAAAGGTTTTTATGCTGGAGGGTAACTTAGAAAACCACTCCATAGCCATGCCTCCTAAGCTTCTTGGGAATAGTCTCATTAAATAGGTGGTATCATGCATGAACCCTAAGCTCAATGCCCAAAACTCACGTAAGTGATCTTGTGGATCTGAAATTCCTTCATACTTGTCATATTTGGGAAACACTACATTGATCGGGAATGGTGCCATTACTATACTTTTATCGAATGGGAACATACACAATGCTTCGATAGAAAAGGGTTTGGGATCCCCGCTTTGCTTGATTATATCCAATTGCATTTGAAATATTTTGAACTATTTGTTCATGATGTCAATGGCACTTTCTTCAACTTTGGGTGGTCTAACTTTTTCATCGATGGCATCATTTGTGGTTGGTTCAGTATTAGTTCTTTGGTGAGTGGTATCAATTCCTTGAATGTTTTGATCCGCCCCTCCCCTATTGGTATTGCCTTGATTATTCATGTCAATGCCCCCATTATTTGCATCACCTTGGTTATTGGGGTTGATGGCACTATTTCTTTTATTACCCAAATGACCATAGTACATCATATTGTCCTCTACTTCCTACTCAGGTGATTTTTTGGGGTACTCTTGGAGTGGTAGAATCGTTACCTAGGTAAGGGAGTTCTTGACTCAAATAAGTCCCATCTGCTTGCAAGGTTTTCTTGATGTAGTAAGATCTAGTAAAAGCAAGCATGAACCTTGGAGAATAAGAATCAATATTTCCTGTGGTCAAATCCTTTGTAAAATTTTCAAAATTGGTGTAGAACATGATTTTTGACTAAGCTGAAGGTTGGAGCAGTAAGAACATGGAAAGGGTATTCAAATATATGATCAAAATTTTCTGATCCCCTCTGCAAATACTCTCTATTTTCCCTTTTAGAATTTTGGGCATCATTGACATGAGTGTAGGTGTGACTGAATTTTTCATACACATGAATTGGTATATTGTTAGGCGACACACTATAGGGATGCATGCATCACTTTGCTATTGATAAGTGATTTTCCAGTTTTAGCAGGCATGTTTCAATATTTGCTAGGCGTGACTTCACTTCTACTACGCATTTTCATATAAGTCACAAGCGTGACTGAGCCTCTGATAGGTGGGGTTGTTTTGTGCACAGGCGGCACTTCTCTGACCAGGTTGTAAGATTTTGAATTTTTAAACTTTTAAGATCAGGTCCTTTGAAATTTTGTTGTTTGAAAATAAAAAACAATCTCAACACACACATCAATTTTTCATCATGTCACTAAAATAAAATAGTGTGTATATTCTTGATCATTTCCATAGGTATAACACAAGAAAGAATTCCAAATAGCCTACCTAAAGTCAAATTTGTCTCTTAACATTTTTGGCTCTATAAGGTGGTCTTGCTACTTTATCAAGGATTTATTGTGGATTCCGTTCAAATAGATCTTAAACTTTCATCCCCCAAGTATGTTAACAGGTTTCCCACATGCACCAAGGTATGATTTTACGTAATCCATGAAGACTATTAGAGGAAATTTGAAAGATTTAAAATCCATTTGTCAAACACCCGATTAAGGATGCATGTGTTTTGTTTTAGACTGGGTTGGATTCCCACAACAAAAGTGAGTGTATCCGACTTTGGGCTATCCCTCTCATTGGCCTCGTTAAGGCACAACTCGGGAGGTGAGCCCACTAATTCTCTAGCATGTTCATTCAAAGCAAGGAAAATGGAATTAAGGTCAAGCTTTTGGGAATTTGGTTCACCAAAAAGGTGAAGAGCATATCCCTAACTTTCCCTTTAGTTCCCAAACACAATAGACAATTTTGTTCAATTTCTTTCACCCACTAACTATAGGGGTTTGAGTATTTCTACTCTCTTCCACAAACAAGGGGCTTTCAATTTATCTGTTTGATTCCTTAATCCTTCTTAATTACTAGATTCTCAAAGTGCACCAATGCCACAAGCTAAGGGAAAATATTGACTAGTTTAAGTTTACCTTTTCCTTTGTAGCTAAACGAAGTTAGGGGCATTTTTTATTGATTTCATTGTTTTTTTCTTACCTTGGCAAACAACTCCCTCCCAATGTGCTTATCCACCAACAAGTTAGTCAACACTAACAAACACTATGAGGGGAAACCAAAATTGAAATTGATGAAGCAAAGAATTGTGTATGAATTTTATGCACCTTATTTGCAAATTTCCAAATAAAACTTGAACTAAGGACTAAAAATCCAATTTAAAGAGACAAATTTCATTTTATAAGCTTGAAAAATTGCAAGATAGTTCTGGAATACTTGATTTTCCTCTTGTGTTGTCTCAAGAAAAACCTTGATGTGTGCAATGTTTTCCTTCTTAATCCTCTTTGCTAGCACCTTTCCTTCTTGATTAAATCTACTTTTTAGCTTCTGGACTTTCCTGTGATTGCTCATTTACTGTCAAATCATGTAAATAGAGAGTTAGACAAATGATTTAATCAATTTAACAGTAAATAAATGAAACAGATACCAAGCGACATTGTCCAGCTAATAGGCATGAAGAAATCGTTAGCAGGCATAACTTTACTGGCAACAAGCGACACTTTTCAATGATACAAGTGACATTAAAAATTACATAGGCGTGAATAGTTTATCACAACACGTAAATAGAACTTAAAATTATAGAAAATGATTTATGCTAAGTGACAATTTAATAACAGTAAGTGTGAGTGAAAATATTATAAGCATGACTATTATTTAAAATTGTGAAGCAAAGCGTAAAGACAAGCGATAGTAAATTTTAGTAAAGTGATACTTGCTGAGTCACATGTGACTTTAAGCACAAAAGGTTGAATGCTTTGATCTCACAGGCGTGAGCTTCTGATTCACATGCAACTGTAGATAACTCAAGACTATATAGAAGTTGTATGCTAGGCATAAATCTTCAAATAATAGGCATCAAGATATAGATTGTAAGCAATAGCAAAATGACTACAGGCATGATTAAATCTCTTGTAAGCATGACTTCACTTGTTTCCTGCAAAGTATTCACAAAAAATAGACAATACAAGCATGCAAATTATGATGAAAATGATATAATGAGGCCTAGGGCCCCATGGTGGGTGCCATTTGTGTGATGATGATAATCACCTTCATGAAATTAAGATCAAACTAGCAACAATTCTAAAGTAAATACAATGCAAATCTATTTAAAAATGAAACTAAGATCTATAGCATCTCATGGCTCTCTAGAAAGAGGTGGTAAGTGAAGCTCTCAGCACAAATCTCCACTAGTGACACTTCTAAAATGAGAATGTATGTTCTTCTATGCTTCTACAATGCTTCTATGATGATTCTAGCTCAAATTGACAAAAGTATAATGCAAATGCTCTAAATGCTCTTAATTACTCTTAGAATGCTCTTTAATTGCCTATAGTAACAATGCTTTGCAAATGAATTTCTAAGATATTAATTCCTCTCAAAATGCTTCATATTTATAGTAAATTCCCAAGGGTAGGGGGTGGAGTGAAGTAATCATGATTAACCCTTGGTTGAGTCAAATACATTGCTTTATTCATAAATGGGGGGACAATTTAAAGGTTTGTCTCAAAGCTTTGGACAAAAGGACAAGATTGAGTGGATGAGATTGAAACTTTAAAATGAGTGATTGAGATTCATCCTTTTTGAGTGATTTGTGTCTTTTTGTTCTCAATTTTCATTGGTTGCTCAACTTTGTTGAAAGATATTAGGAATTATTAAATTTAATTAATTAATTAAATTTAGCCATGTAAGATGAATAGGTTCATTTTGATTTTTGATTTAAACAACTATACAATTAATTGATTAAAATCAATTATGTAGTGCTTTTCACCCCTTTAAGCTTTGATTTAATTATTTAACATCCGTATTTGATGTTTCCTTTGTTTTAATTGATTTTGTCCAACTTTATTTAATTATGTCCATTTTAATTGATTTGATCCCTTTTTTATTGAATTAGTGCATTTTGATGAGTTTGAGCCATTGTATTGATTTTTGCAACTTCAAAGCACTTGTCCATTTTTGCGTGTCTACACCTCTTAACCATGTCCATTGATTTTGACTCTTGAGAATCTTGAGCACATGGATCAACCAAGATTTAATCTCCACCATTGCTCATTTCTTTTTGCCTCTTAATCTTGATCATCCATTCATTTCTAAATCTTTTATAAGGAGCCCTCTCCTTCTCATTTATGCATGGATATTTTAGAGATCAAGATTTTATGTTATTGTTATGCAGGTTTGGAGAGCGATTTTGGAGGAAGATTTGAGAACTTGAGCTAGAATATTGAAACTTCTCTTTTCTTGTCTTCTTCTCTCATGCCCCATGGAAATCCATTTAGATTAATCTTGCATTTTCATATTAGATTAGATTCATATTTCCTTTCATAAAATAATCTTGCATAAGCATTTCCTTTCATAGATTAGTTTTCTTTCATACATTGTTATCATATAGAATAGATTTCATTTTCATTTGCATGCATACTTGATGATCATGGATAATAGCATTCTTTCTTTTCCTCTTTGAATCTCTCATTTTATGGTGCACTTGCATGGGCACAAACTAGGTCTAATATAAGGGCCTCCATTACAAACCCTTGCACTCCATGAACAGAGAGCTATGAGTCACCATTTGAGACCTCATTCTTGAGCAATCTTGGATTTAATGACTCATAGAAGTGTGTCAACATTTTAGCACACAGTTATTATCTCATATTGTAATTGGTTTGGTCCTCAACTTTGATTGGTACATTCTCTCTTGGTCCCACTTAGAGAGCTTGATAGACATCGTTGTTGACATCACAAATCTTGGTGAGGTGATTTCAGTCTTAGTGTGTCAAAAAATCTATCTGTTGTGTTTGGGTAAAAGTGAAAAGGCTAGAGGATTATGCTCTACTCCCTTTTTGGGTAGTATCAAAAACTCAGATCCTTGAATCTGGACCAAGTCCCCATGTGGTATATTTTGTGAGTCACCTTTAGAGAGGGTTAATTGTAGTGGACATTCCCTTTATTGGGTCAACCACGTGGATGAAACCTCAAGCGGTAATAGCCATTTTCATCATGGTAGCAAGAGTCGCTAAATATATTTCTTTGTGGAAGAAATCTCCACAAGTGTGGTCTCTTATTAGGCTATCAGATATCCCTAGTAGCTCCGATTGATTAAATTATTGGACTGTGTCAAAACCCCGGTGTGCTTGGATTGAAGTTTGCCCTCTTGAGATCACAAAAGTTGCATAGTCAGACCATTACTAAAAACCCTAGCGAGGCCAAATTTTTCATTTTCTAGGACTATGTACATTATTGAAAAACTTTTGAGAACATACACAAGTAGCATTCCTAGGGACTAGCACAATAAGTCACTATTGCTTGTTCATGTGCAAGGTTGCTTTTTCCCTTGTTCATTGTTTTAAGACAATTGATTGCTTGAACTCCCTTGCTTGCTATTCTATGTGCCTAGTATCTATTTGGTTAGTGAAAATGAAAAAACTTGAGACAAAATACTACACAAATCTTCAAACTTGGACAGAAAAATTTCCAAACAATCTAATACTGAAAAATTGAAAAATTGCAAATCTGAAGCAAAAATCCTTTCTGGTGTCAAAAGTCATCCTGAAATTTCAAAATTCGTATCAAACCTAAAGTCAAATTTTTCAGAAACCTTCCAAATCTATTAGAAATTCAATTTTTATAGCCAACTTCCAGATTCTATCAGAAAATTCACTATGTCAGGAACAGAGCAGAAACTAGAAGAATCCAATCATTTTTCCTAAATTAGTCTCTTGATTTTGATCTAGTCTTCTGATCTTTTGATTTGAATCACATTCATCTAGTGTCAAAACCTTGTCAAAATCATCTTCAATTCAGTCTTCAAAAAAATGGCTAAGTGTTGTGAGCTCATGTATGCCATCTTTTGGGCATCTACCCATACTAATAGGGTATAATATCCTTCATTTACATCCAAACTAGTTTTCAATCAATCCAATCTTGACAAGGTTGTGTCATTCGATCTTCTTGAATCAAGTCATTCTTCAGTTGTCTTAATATTGCTCTTTTTCTTCACCCAAGGTTAATGGTGGAAAGTAGAGCTTCATCACAGAGAAAACACGAAGAACAACCCAAATTCTCTTTAGCTGCATCTTCTATGATTGCTCGGACATTTCATCAACCCTATGACACTAATAAATTTGGAGAAGATTCTCTTGGCAATCTATTCTTGAAAGGTGGTTACATCACCCCTCCCGCATCAATCCATGTAGGTAATCAACCAACCTCACCTCAAACAATCCTTGATAGTCCTCATAACAACACTATGTCTCAAGGCAAAGAAAATCAAGGCCCCCAAGGTAATCACTCCAATCATGGTGGAGATACCGAACCAACACCTACTGAAATTTCCCAATATTAGAATGATGATAACTTCAAAAGAGTGATGAAACACTTCTTGAAGGAAGATAGAGAGGCATATTTCCTAGAGTTAGCTCAACAAGGAGCTAAGCTTCCTCCAAACTTTAATGTCAAAGATATCATCACACAAGAGGAAGAAACTCCTATCACAACCATGATGAAATAGATGTATGCCATGCAAGTCAAGCTCAACAAGCTAGAAAAAGAGAAGGAATCTAAGGATTTCTCCATGGAGGCCCTATGCCCTTTTCCATTTGATAAAGAGTTGTACATGCCACCATTCCTGAAAAGAGTGGAAATTCATAAATATGACAAATACGATGGAAACTCTGATCCCCAAGATCACGTCAGAGAATTCTATACTCAATCAATGGAGTTCATGCATGAACCAACCTACTTAATGTCTATTTTCCCATGATCTCTGGGAGGAGCAGCCATTCATTGGTTCTCTAATCAAAACTTTTAAGGAGTTGATCAAGCTATTCTATCGACAATACTCCTACAACATCCAACATTTGGTCACTATGATCAACATCTACAATCTGAAATAGAACTTAGGAGAATCATCCCTAACTTTCCTCAAACGATGGAGGAAATTTTTTTCTGTATATGCTAGACCCATTCCAGAAATTGAGAAGCTGGAAATTTTCATCAACAATCTTGTTCCAGAAATCAACTACCATTTGCAAATGCAAAATCATACATCCTTTGATAAAATGGTAGAAAATGCAATCAAAATAGAGAAAGTACTTGTACAAAAAGGAGACATATCAATTCAAAAGGACAAGTATGAATCTAGATCTAGTTCCAAAGACAAAGGAAAAAATTGGAACAAGAATAAAGGCATTGTCATAGATGGCATTGTTGATAATATCTGTGACCCATCTAAGGAACTCACTTTCAATCTCATTGTTGGTACCCAAGCCATCAAAGCTTTAGAAATAAAAGTGGTAGAATCAAACAAGAAACCATCTGACTACAAACCTTGGTCTATAGATCCTAAATGCAAGTTTACTCCTCTTGGAGAGTCCTTGGAATCTGCCATGAAAACTCCGTTGGTGAAAAAAATCATCTCATTGCCAGAGATAAAAGTATTTGATCTTGAACCTAAACCAAAATGGTGGAAAGAGATCAATTTTGGTGACTTCCATCAAAACAAGGGTCATAAAATCAATAATTGCATATGCTTGAAACATCTCATACAAGACAAAATTGATAATGGATAAATTATAATTGATAATCATAAGAGTAATAATGATCATACGACATTCATAGAACCATTTCCGAAACATGGTCAAGGGGATTCATCTTCTCAGCCTAACATGGGTGCTAAAGTCAATTATGCCTATTCTATAAATAATGCTATCATAAATATGGTTGAACCATACCTATTTGAAAATTGCAATGTCATCACCATTATAAGAAAATATAGAGATAATCAATCAAAAAATGCAGTTACCCAATCACAAGCTCAGGCACATCTACAAGGACAAATCTCAGATTCATCAAATGCCCCTAAGATGCCTTTCAATCTTTCATCTACTTCTAAATAGAGGGCTGCCTCTAAATCATCAAACCCTAAAGAAATGAGACGAACATCATACAGTATTGTCCAACAACTCCAGCATACCAATGAAAAAATATTAATGTTTGAGTTGCTTTGGATATCTCCCGCTCATCGAGCTATTTTGGATAAAGCTCTACTCAGTTCCAATGTTCCAGACAATCTTGATCTAGACAGATTTTAGACTATGGTTGGTCATTTGACATCACCCTAGTATATCTCCTTTTCAGAGGAAGATGAAAATTCATTGAGTCATCCACATAACTAGCACTTGCACATTGAAGTCTTGATCCAAAATCTTCAGGTCAAATGTGTGTTGATAGATGGAGGCACTAATATAAACATCTGTTCTTACAAATTGATTACACAATTGGGATTATTAGAAGCTTCCATTGATCCTAAAAAGAAGATAACTATCAAAGAATATTATGAGCAAGAAATATCTTCCAAAGGAACAATTGTCTTACCTCTCAGAACAGGGCCAGTTATCGGAGACATCACATGTCAAGTTCTTGATCTACCTTTGGCTTACAACATTCTCCTAGGGAGACCCTAGATACATAAAATGCAAGCTAATCATTCCACATACCATTAGTGTTTGAAATTTCCTTATGAAGGAGTAGAGGTGACCATTCCAGCTGACATATCTACAACTTGCAATGCATTGAAAGAGAGTGTTGGAAAACTTGTTCCGAATAACAGGGAATCTTTCACTAAGAAAAAAGACATTGCATCTACATCCAAGATGGAAGAAATTGCAAAGGAAGTCAAAATAAAAGACAAAGGAATGGGAGAATATACTATGGAACCAGTCCTATCTCTGACATCTCTCCCCATCTCACCTAAATCTTATGGACAACCTTTAAAACAACCAAAACAATAATCTAAGGAACTTCTTACTACCTATAAAGGGAATTTTGTTGCAGAACAAGTTTCCAAACAAGAATTTGAAGAGGATGAAGTTGTACTCACATGGCTATACAAAGATGAGTCTCAATCCCAAATTATTCAAGCATGTGACTCTAAAACACTGAAGGTTCCTTCAAAGTCATATGGTCCAAGGGATAAACTGATAGCTAAAATGGGATATCCTGGCAAAGGACCCCTAGGAGTGAGAGGAAAAGGTCTCACAAAACCTATTGCACATGTGGGTTGACCTAACAAAGATACCATAGGCCTAGGCTATAGAAAGAAACTCTTCTATCTCAAGGGTAACTCTTCTCATGTAATAGAATAGATAGAGCTAGAAGAGCACAACAATGAAGTAGAGGAAAATAAACAGGGTGATAGTGATGATTATGATAATACAAATGTTTTTCCCTATGAGTACATTTCTAAAGACATCCTAGACATGCTCAGAGATGAAGATGAGCCAATAAAAAGGATCAATGTAGTAT
The DNA here is from genome assembly GCA_027943335.1 of Chamaecyparis obtusa. Classification (NCBI taxonomy): domain Eukaryota; kingdom Viridiplantae; phylum Streptophyta; class Pinopsida; order Cupressales; family Cupressaceae; genus Chamaecyparis; species Chamaecyparis obtusa. The sequence continues at coordinate 19,334 of BSBK01010236.1, read as the reverse complement.
TAACACAAGAACCTACTACTGCACAATTGACAATCACCACACAAGAACTGGCTGATCTTGAATATAACTAAGATGAACAGACCAATGATTTTGAGATAGAATCTTATGAGTCTAAATTCAAATCAGAGTCTAAAGGAAACCCAGCTTGGGGAATCCATCCATATTTCACACATGTTCTTAGATTTCCTAGAGGTCTAGAATCAGAAGATGAATCCAATGATTATGAATGGAGAGTCATTCTAGAAGAAGATGAAATCATCATAGAAAAACATGTATATGTCATTCACCAATATGCACCTACACTCGATGTAAGTCTAGAGAAAAGTAGAAAACTTAACGAGTCTGGTCCACCTACTCAAGAAGTGAAATCCAATAATGACTTTGTACCTCTTAATGAATTGAACATCTCAAGTAGTAGTATCACCTTTGATTTTGTGACTCAGATCATTACCAATGATGCTAATACCATGTGTGTTAATATGATTAGCCAATCCCTTCGAAAGCTTACTATCCAACATCCAGAGTTAATCGACCAAATGTCCAAAAATCCAAACCAAGACATATATACCTTCAAATTAGACTGTTCCCTTACATTCTATCTCAGTTTCATTGAACCTATGACAACCTCCATTAGTTAACTGAGCATTAGCATGATGGAGTTGAATATCAAATACCTCAATCAAAAGAATAAAGGAAAAAAGAAAAAGAGTTTTGAGGGTGAAAACCACTTTGTGGCAATCTCAGAACCTAAAATAGTAAAAATAAAAGATGTATCTAAAAGTGAAAACCTCTTTGAGGCACCTAAGGATGAGATATTTGATGTCCTTCTAAGTCATTTACAGGAAATATTTCTAGTACTGATTGAGCCCACTCAATATATCAACTTGGGTATAACAAAGGAACCATAATGGATTTGTGTAGCACGATTTCTATCGAAGGAAGAGAAACAAGCATTCACCACCTTCCTAATAGAAAATAAAATCAACTTCACATGGAAGTATTCAAGTATGCCAGGATTGGATCCTTATCTTATAATGCACCATCTCTCTATAGCTCCAGGAGTGAAACCTATCAAATAGAAATTATGCAAGATGCATCCACATGTAGCACTTCTTGTCAAAGCTGAACTTGAAAAATTACTAGAAGCTGGATTCATCTGAGTTATTGACTATGTTGAATGGATATCAAACATTGTGCCTATTTCCAAACTAGATAAATCTATTAGAGTGTGCATAGATTTAAGAGATGTGAACAAAGCATGCCCTAAGGATGATTTTCCATAACCAAACATCGATATGATAGTGGACATGACTATGGGTTTCAAAATGTATTCTTTAATGGATGGTTTCTCTAGATATAACCAAATCACCATTGCTCCACAATATCAATAGAAAACTACTTTCACATGTGCATGGGGTACTTTCTATTGGAATGTCATGCCATTTTGTCTCATAAATGTAGGTGCCACATATCAATGAGCCATGACATCTATTTTCCATGACATGATGCATCGAACTATGGAGGATTATGTTGATGACACCTTGGCTAAATCAATGATAATATCTGAACATCTGAATGACTTGAGAAAAATACTAGATAGAATGGAAAATTTTAGTCTCAAACTGAACCCTAAAAAGTGTGCTTTTGGTGTCACTTCTGGAAAGCTCTTAAGGTGCATTGTCTCAAAGAAATGCATTAAGGTTGATCCTACTAAAGTCAAGGCTATAATGGAGATGCAACCTCCCAAAAATATCAGCCAAATGATAACTCTACAAGGGAGAGTGCAATATATCAGACATTTCATATCTCAGTTGGTAGACATATCACAACCTTTTACAAAAACATTCAATAAATGTGTGACTTTTGCATGTAATGAAGAATGTGAGAAGAATTTCAACCACATCAAGAAATATCTATCAAATCCTCCTATTCTGATGCCTCCTATTCAAGGGAAGTCACTGATTCTATATTTCTCCACAATAGACACATCACTGGGGGCATTGCTAGGACAACATGATGACAACATGAAAGAGAGAGCTATATACTACATTAGTAGAACATTGGTAGCATACAAGAAGAACACTTCAATGATTGAGAAAGATTGGCTAGCTATGATATTTGCATCACAGAAACTGAGACATTATATGTTATCTCATACAGTGCAATTGATAGCTAAGATAGATCCATTGAAATAATTATTGAGAAAAGATGCCCTCACATGTAGACTAGCTAAATGGGTGAAGCTATTGAGTGAATTTGACATAGAATATGTTGAAAGGAAAGCTATTAAAGGCCATGTAATTTCATATCAACTGGTGGAAGCACCATTGTTTGATGATACACCATTACAGCTAGAATTTCCTGATTCATCCATCATGCACATCTCTTCTAGGACTTGGCATCTATTCTTTGATGGATCTTACACATAGAACAGATCTAGAGCAGGAATATTATTCATAACACCTCAAGGTTACTCAATACCTAAAGCATTCAGAATCAAGTTCCCTTGCACAAAAAATATTGCTAAATATGAAGCCCTTCTTAATGGTATGAAGATAGCAATTGAGTGGTGAGTGACAAAATTACACATTCATGGAGATTCACAACTTGTAATACACCAAGTCAATGATGTGTACCAAACCAAAGATGAAAAACTAGTTCCATACAAGTGCATGGTCGATGACCATAACAAATATTTCATCTCAGTCACTTTTAAACAAATTCCTAGAATGGAGAACAAGGCCACTGATGCTATGGAAACACTATCATCTTTACTATAGCAGCCTAAACATGAGCTATGATATGAGTTCCTAGTGGAAGCACTATCATTCCTAGCCTATGATTGCCCAAAAAATTGAATGATTTGCACTATTGTAGGTCATGATTTTTCTAGATACATAAACCTATTTTCTTACCTTCAGGACCAAATCATTCCTAAATCCTTTAACTGGTATGAGAAATGAAACCTTGTCTGAAATACATCTTGATATGTTATCTATGGCAATGATCTATACACACAGAGTCTAGATGGTACTCTCCTTAGGTGTTTAGAATGTGACGAGTCTCAATGTGCATTAGAGGAAGTCCATGATGGTATATGTGGATCACATTCAAATGGTTTAACACTAGCTCAAAAACCTATTAGGACTGAGTACTATTGGCCTGAAATGGAAAAAAGAGGCTATCAAATATGCAAAGAATTGTCAAAAGTGTCAAGTCCATGGGCACTTGATTCATGCACTAGGGAGAGATCTTATCCCCTTTACTATAGAATGGCCTTTTCAACAATGGGAATTTGATCTTATAGGAGCTATACATCCTCATTCTTCTAATGGACATACCCATATTATTATAGCTAAAGACTATTTCACAAAATGAGTAGAAGCAGTCCCTTTGACTCAAGAAATTGGCAAGCAAATTTCCATGTTCATTTTGAACTACATCATATGTCGATATGAAATCCCACATTCAATAGTCACACATAATGGTGGACAATTCAAGAATAGAGACTTAGATGATTTATGTGCTAAATTCAAGATTACACAACATTGGTCATCCATATATTATCCTCAAGGGAATGGGCAAGAAGAGGCATCAAACAAGAACCTGTTGAAAATATTGCATTGCACACTTAATAAAATAGGAAGAGACTGGCATCTCATGATCAATCCAGCTCTCTGGGCCTATAGAAAAAGTATAAAAAATCCCATTGGGGCTACACCATTCACTTTATTTTATGGGTGTGAAGTGGTACTACCTATTGAGGTTGAAATTCCATCACTAAGAATCATAATGCATGGTCTAGTAACTGATGATGACTAAAGAGTGTCTAGGTTGCAAGAACTTGAACTACTAGATGAGTGTAGACAAGAAACATATGATCATCTGAGAGTATATCACAAGAGAATGTCTAGAGGTTACAACAAGAAAGTCAGAAATAGAGAATTTTAGGTTGGCGATCTAGTCTTGAGAGAGAATCCTAAAAATCAATCACATAGAGAATGCAAGGGGAATTTTGAACCCAACTAGTTGGGTCTATTTTTTATCACTACTACTTTTGGATTTAAAGCCTATCAAATGTCAATGAATGAAGGAGAATAGCTTTGAGAACCAATCAACATTCTCCATCTAAAGAAATTCTATGCCTAAGGCATTCAGTATTAAAAAATGTCCTGAAAAAATCATAAAAAATAGAAAAAGTCCTTAAAAAATGAACATCTTGGTGAAAACCTAGAAATATGCACCTTGATGTATCACAAAAAAAAATTGAAAAAATGAAAAATACAAAAAAATGAAAAAAAAATGCCTTGGTGAAAACCTGGAAATAGGTGCCTTGGTAGCAAAAATGAATCTCTACCAAGATGGTGAAAACTCGGCAAACAGGTGCCACTTATTTAAAAATGCTCCATCTATCAGTGAAATCTTGGTCTTTCCCAACTTTTAGTCCTACTTTAGTTTTTACATATCTCTTGGTTTGTTTCTACATCCCATTTTCAATAAAGTCAGTCTATACACTAATCAGCTCAAATGTTTGTATCCTATCAATGTTTCAAACTTGGGGGAAATCAATGTCATGTCCTATGGTCTCCAGTATACCTTTGATGAGTCATGTCTAGTTAGATTCCTTTGGAACTACATTCAATTCTATCTATCTGTCTCCATACGAGAAAGGATTTAATAATCAAATCATGAACAAACTGAAAATGATCTATGTTTCACATGCTTTTTGTATGCTTACTGATTCACATTGAGACTTTTGCATATTGTGTCCTTTTGAGCTCTTCGATAATGTCCTTTACAGGATTTAGAGAGTGATGACTCAGGTCATAATCTTTTCTTTGTTTTCTAATTTGAATGAAAATATAACAACTTTGGAAATTTTGGATTGAAATGGTGTCCGTTTGTAAGAGCCTCCATTCTGTGTTGGATGGCCATGACTACCTCGACCATTGATACCTAGAAAATTTGAGGAAGTTTGATCTAACTATTGTCTTTTTGAGTGAGTTCTTACTTCTACTGTGAAACACAATCTTACCTAGGGATGTGAATGATAAAGGGTCACTACAGGTAATTCACATTGGATTTAGAATGATCTCTTGATTGCTTGATGTGTTTGTTATGCAATGTGTATTTAGGACATCACAACATTTATGTTTTGATGCTTATACAAATTACAATATCAAAATGGACATGATATTTAGGTCATCCTGGCATTTATGCCTTGGTGCTTATATCTAATCTAACATTTTTGACTAAAACCCAATATTCATATGCCCATTCTTTTCTTGCCTATGGACATTGTATTGACTATCTGGTTACCTAATAAATATTCAGTGATGAAAATGTGATGCAGGAGCATCTCGAGAACTTGGAAATCTTGTTTCACCAAAATTTTTTTGGAACTTGTCTATGTTGCTTGGTTCCTTCTTTGACAGAGTTGGTTGATAGTTGGTTGGTTTCCTTTGGTTACCAAGTGTGGTCGGTTATCTCCTAGGTGGTTGGTTATTTCACTCGTGCTCGACATTGCCTATCTACTGCTGAGTTATCTTGCTTACCGATGGGTTTAGTTTTAGTTCCTATTGTGGCCAACTTGTACATTTATATTGGATCATAGATTTAATGTTGGTATCCATCATTGGGAAGCATGTGGTCCCAAATCTAACTATTTCTTTTGTTGATTGTGGATCTAAAGGATGACTCAGTTTGGTAACTTCTCGTATAAATGTAGATGTTTGGTTATAGATTAGGAGTCAGTTTTGGATAGAAGATAGTAGACATTAGATTTGTAACAGATCCTCACATGTTTGAGGACTTATGAGATTCATTGTATTATCAGGTCATAACCAGGAAGGCCTTATAGCCCAACATGTATGATTCAATTGATGAAAATATATGAAAGGTTATGCATTCTCTCTCTCACTATTCTTGTTTATTGCTTCCACATGTGTTGGGCAGGCTTGGATCATTAGGGTGCACCATTGTTTGGCCCCTCTTGCTCCATGCCTTGCATAAGGTGGTATCAGAGCGAGGTTAGATCTTGATCTAGGTCTACGGATCTAGGTTTGTAGGCTCCTCTTGAAGCCCTAGTTGATTATTGTGGGGTAGTAGATTGTGATCTAACCTACAATTGTAGAGGGTTGTCAAGATGGTTCATGGGAGGTAAGATGTGGATCCAGGATTGGCAGATATGCTAAGGCAGATTGCTGCTAGGTTAAAAGCTATTGAAATAGTTCAGAGAAGAGGTAGACATCTTGAAGATGTTAGTGATGATGAAATTAAAGAAGAACAGGTGAATTTAGAACCTACACCTGTTATGGATCAAGGTAAAGAAATATTTTTGAAGGCTTTGACAAGTCTAAAGTCAACACCACATTTCAATCCTCCTAAGTATGGTGGAAAGCTAGATTCTGATGAATTAGTGGAATGGATCATGGAGATGGAAAATTATTTTGAATATGAAAAGATCCTTGAGGATAAGAAGGTGAAGATTGCAAGCACAAAGTTGAAAAGTCATGCATCCTTATGGTGGGAACATATGCAATTGGATAGGAAAAGGAAAGGCAAAGACAAAACCAAGGTATGGAGTAAAATGGACAATAAATTGAAAGGAAAGTTCTTACCCTATGATTATCAGATTAACCTAGTTCAATGAATGCAAAGTTTGAGATAGAAAGATAGCTCGATAAACAAGTATACTAAGGAATTCTATAGATTGGATATCAGATCTGGACATGATGAAGATGATGTGGAAAGAATTGGTAGATACCTGAATGGTTTGAGAGTTTCCATCCAAGAGGAAATTAGTATGGTCAATTTGGAGAACATTGAAGAGTCTTATCAATTTTCTTTGAAGGTTGAGGAGAAATTGAACAAGAGACATGAGAAAAGGTAGAGAGGTTGAGGTGGTAGATTCCCTAGAGGAAGAGGTAGATCTAATGGTGAAAATGGTAGATCTGAACTAGAAAAGTCAAATCTGGACAAAGGCAAGACCAAGTGGAAAGGTGAAAGTTCATCTAGAGGTAGAGGTAGTAACTACCAAGGTGGTTATAATAGAGGAAGTCTCTAAGGAACTTGTTATAATTGTGGAGAAGGACATAGGTCTTTTGAATGTAAACATGCTAGTAAGAAGGCTGGTAGTAGTAGAAATGCTTTGGTGCAAGAAGAGTCACCAAATGAACCTGAGAAAGAAAATAACTTGATGGTAAGGAGAGCATTGTGGAATGAAAGCAAGAAGGAAGATCTAGTAAGGAAAAGTTTGTTCAAGACTAGATGTAGAGTTTCTAATAATGTTTGGAAGGTAATCATTGATAGTGGTAGTTTGAAGAATCTAGCATCTGAAGAGATGGTCACAAATTTGCAATTGGAAAGGTTGGTACATCCGAAGCCCTATCAGATTTCATGGATCAAAGATGAGCATACACTCCTGGTAAGTGAAAAATGTTATGAGAATTTGAAGATTGGAAAGTACTATGATAAGGTGTAATGTGATATCATGTCTATGGATTGTTGTCATATTTTGTTGGGTAGACCTTGGCAATATGATAGACATTCTATATATGATGGGAGATTGCATAAGTATACTATTGTGGCTGATGGAAAGAAACAAATCTTGTTACCATTGATGGAAGAACCTGTTAGTAATGTTTGCATATTTGTGAAAGTTTGTTTCATGGAAGGAAGAAAGTTCGTTAATTCTTTGAAAAAGAATGATGTATGTTTTACTATGATCCCTAACAAGATGAGTAAGAAAAAAGAGGATAATGTCCCTAAGGAGATTGATAAGTTTCTCACCAAGTACAATGATATAATTTATGATAATGTACCTAATGGTTTGCTATGGAAAAGAAGCATTGATCCTTGTATGGATCTAATCCCTAGAGCTAGTTTACTGAATAAGGCACCTCATCAATTGAAACCTATCGAGAATCAACAATTGAACCAATAGATTCAAGAGTTGTTGGAGAAAGGTGTGATCAGATAAAGTTTGAGCCCTTGTGAAGTACTTGCTATATTGGCACTAAAGAAGAATGGAGAATGAAGAATGTGTACTAATTCCAGAGAAATCAATAAGATAACAGTGAAGTATAGGTTTCCTATATCAAGAATGGATGATATAATGGATAGTTTGACTAGAGCAAAGTATTTCACAAAGATTGATTTGAAAAGTGGGAATCATCAGATCATAATCAGAGAAGGTGATGAATGGAAGATTTCTTTTAAGACAAAAGAAGGTTTGTATGAGTGGTTAGTTATGCCTTTTGGTTTAACTAATGCACCGAGTACTTTTATGAGGTTGATGAATGAGGTTTTGAAGAAATTCTTGGGTAAGTTTGTGATTATATATCTTGATGATATTTTGATTTTTAGTAAGACTAGAGAAGAACATTTGTTGCATGTTAGACAAGTTTTGCAAAGATTGAAAGAGGAAAAGTTGCTGATAAATCTAAAAAAGTGTTCATTCATGAAAGAAGAGATTGTGTATATGGGATTTGTTATTTTAGCTGATGGTTTGAAGATGGATCTTGAAAAGGTTGAAGCTATTTTGAATTTTCCTACACCTTTGAATGCTAGTGAGGTAAGATAATTTCATGGTTTAGCAAGTTTTTACCGAAAGTTCATAAGGAATTTCAATTCAATTTGTAATGCTATGACTGAGACTATGAGAGGAGATAAAAGAGAATTCAAGTGGACACAAGGAGCTAAAAAAAGTTTTGAGACTCTGAAGAAGAAGGTTGCTTAATTACCTATTTTGGCATTACCTAATTTTAGTAAGGTATTTCAAGTAGAATGTGATGCAAGTGGAAGTGCAATTGGAGCTGTGTTGAGTCAAGAAGGTAAACCTGTTGCTTTCTTTAGTGAAAAGTTGAATGATGCTAGAAGGATATACTTTGTGTATGATCAAGAATTATATGCTATTATTCAAGCACTAAAGAAATGGAGACATTATTTGATACCGAGTGAATTTGTGTTGTATACTGATCATAAGGCTTTACAATATTTGGGTAGTCAGAATAAGTTGAATCAGAGATATATGAAATGGGTTGAGTATTTGCAGAGTTATACATTTGTGATAAAGTGGAAGAGTGGAGTCACTAACTGAGTTGCTGATGCATTGAGTAGAAGAAGATCTTTTATGACCAAGATGAAAATTGAAGTTCTTGGTTTTGATGAGATGAAAGATTTGTATGAAAATGACCCTAATTTTTCTGAGCCATGGAGAAACTACATAGCACTTATTCAAGATCAACAAGATACTAAATGGGATGAATATTTTATTCAGGAAGGTATGTCGTTTGAAAGTATTCAGCTGTGTATACCAAGAGGAGTAATGAGAACTAATTTGATAAAGGAGAAACATAGTAGTGGTTTGGCTAGACATTTTGGTATTGATAAAACTTGGAATTTTCTTAAGGAGAAGTACTATTGGCCGCAGTTGTATAAAGATGTTCAGAAATTTGTGAAAAGTTGTGGAATTTGTCAAGTTGCAAAAGGAGTAAGTCAAAATACTAGATTGTATACACCGATTTCTGTTCCTGAGAAACCTTGGATTAACATTAGTATGGACTTTTTCCTTGGCTTACCGAAGATAGTAAGAGGTAATGATTCTATATTTGTTGTTGTAGATAGATTTTCTAAGATGGCACATTTTATACCTTGCAGAAAGACATCAGATACAGTACATTTAGTAGATATTTTCTTTAAGGAAATTGTTAGATTGCATGGATTACTGAGGAGTATTATCTCTAATCGAGATAGTAAATTTTTTGGATACTTTTGGAAAACACTTTGGAAGAAATTTGGCACTGAGTTGAAATATAGTTCTACATTTTACCCACAAATCGACGGACAAACTGAAGTTGTGAACAAAATTTTGGGAAATCTTTTGAGATGTTTACTTGGAGACACGTCGAGTAATTGGGATTCTATGTTGGCACAAGCAAAGTTTTCATACAATAATTCAATGAATAGGAGTACTGGAAAGACACCATTTGATATTCTGAATGGAGCATAACTAAGAGGAATATCTGATTTAAGAGACATTGCTAATGAGAATAAGAAAAGTGTTGAAGGAGTAAAGTTTGCTAAGTACATGAAAACATTACATGAAGATGTGAAACTAAAGCTGGAAGACAATAATAAAAAATACAAAGATAGAGCTGATAGATCAAGAAGGCACAAAACTTTTGATGTTGGTGATGAAGTGATGGTTCATTTGAAGAAAGGTTGATTCCCTATTGGAACATACGAGAACCTGAAGATTAAAAAGTATGGACCTTGAAAGATTCTAAAGAAATTTGATAGTGGAAATGCATATGAAATTGAGTTACCTGATGACATGGACATATCACCTATTTTCAACATTATTGATTTGTATGAGTATCATGAACCTGATGAAGAAGTGACAGTACCAACAGAATATCCTAAGAAGCAGAATGATGAAGTCGAATAGATTTTGAAGGAAAGAGTTGGCAAGAGTACAAGAGGAAAACAATATATGGAATATCTGGTTAAGTGGAAGAGTAGACCAATGGAAGATAGTTCATGGATTTCATAGTATGAGTTGGATGCAGCTTGGACTAGACCTACCAAATGATTTGGAGAATCATTTCAAAATAACCCCAGGTGTTTGATGTAGGAGCATCTCGGGTCCTTGGAAATCCTGTGTCACCAAAAACAATTTGGAGTTTGTTTGTGTTGCTCAGTTCCTTCTTTCACTAATTTGGTTAGTAGTTGGTCAGTTTCCTTTGGTTATTGAGTGTGTTTAGTTATCTCCTGGGTAGTCGGTTATTTCACTAGCACTTGGTATTGCCTGTTTGTTGTTCGGTTATCTTGCTTACCGATGGGTTTAGTTTTAGTTCCTATTGTGGCCGACTTGCACATTTATATTGGATCACAAATTTAATGTTGGTATCCATCATTGGGAAGCATGTGGTCCCAGATCTAACCCTTTCTTCTATTGATTATGGATCTGAAGGCCGATTGAGTTTGGTAACATCTTATATAAATGTAGATGTTTGGTTGTAGATTAGGAGTCAGTTTTGGATAGAAGATAGTAAACATTAGATTTGTAATAGATCCTTCCATGTTTGAGGACTTTTGAGATTCATTTTATTATTAGGCTATAACCAGGAAGGCCTTATAGCCCAACATGTATGATTCAATTAATGAAAATATATGAAAGGTTCTGCATTCTCTCTCTCATTGTTGTTGTTTTTTTCTTCCACATGTGTTGAGTAGGCTTGGATCATTAGGGTGCACCATTTTTTGGCCTCTCTTGCTCCCTACCTTACATCAAAATGACCAACAAATGGTCAGTGACTAGGTCCTAGGTCTTTGGATTCCATTTCATTTTGCACTTTGCATGATTGCATTTATCTCACGATTTCCCAAATTAGCTTGATGCTTAATGATTCTCCAAAACTATGCTAAACATATCATAAGGAATGAGTATCACACAAAGGTCTTCTTTATAGATCACCAAGAAAGAACCCCATTTTCAGGATCAAAATCAAAATCTGAGATCATTTATATTGTCAAAATAGCAATTTCAAATTTTCAGACCTAGGACGACCGACTACTTGCATAATCAACCTTCAATCATCATAGAAATCTAGAATTCAACTTAACTGATTACCTTACATCAAACTATTTGAATTTAAAATTGGTCAACCATGGTCAACTCATTGTCAAACCTAGTCAAACTTGGTCTCCAAGACCTCCAAATGATGCAGAACACATTCTCAAATGTATATAACCACTTCTCAAATCAATTAACATGCTTCTATATTATTTAATGATGACTTTTCTTGTCAGATTTTGATTTTAATCCCGAATGGGGCATGGTATTGCACATTAATCAAATCTATAAATCAAATCTTCTCTCAGTAATCAAGACAACAACCATGTCTAGTTGTTGATTCATCAAAAGACCTTGTTGCTAGGGGGATATCAATTGGGGCATATCAGATTCATCGAGATCCATATCAATCTGGTATTCTCTTAATCTTGTAAACTATATCATCTCTTTGTAACCATGGTTCATTAGTTTTATTTCCTTTCTTCTTCATAACTGAAGGATTCAGATTTGACATCCTTTTGATTCATTTGGACAATCAGGTCTAGAGTCAGGATGGTCACTTCTTCATAATCATAAGGTTCAGAATTAGGCTTTTTTGACACTTTTTTTGCAATCACTAGCTCATTGTTGCTATAGTTAACATCATCTTTGGTCAATTAGAACCTAACATCTTCAAATCTTTTAAATCAGTTTCTATCTCAAAATTGGTTAATCTCTCGAAATCTTTCATCATCATCAAAAATAGATTAATATTTGAACCATTATGCTTTGCACAGTAATTCAAAGAGGGGAAAAATGTAATACCCCAAAAATGGGCTATAGGTTCATTAACCTCTTACATCAACAATTCAATCAAAATTGACATCAAAGTCCTAACCTAAAGCACATCTGCACACAAGTTTATCAAAAACCTAATTGATTATCTTAATTCTGCATTGGGGAATATTCCTTGAATATTCCTAATTTATCATAATTATCTTTAATTGAATATTATTTGATGATAAATGTCATTATTTATCCTAATTCTACCACTTAATTATTTAATTAGATTTAATTACATTTATTCCTAATTAATAATGTTTTTATTTTGACAATAAATCAAAATTCCTACAAACAATCAATTGAATATTTATTTATTTGATTTAAAATCAAAATTGTCAAATTTAATAATTGATTAACCCATAAATCAATTGTTTTAATTCAAAATCAGTTAAGTGGAAAACAAATCACTTTATTTATTAAATTAATTCATATTAAATCATTCACAATCAGAAAAGAAGTTAACTTTAAATCAATTTTCAATTTTAATTTGTTAACTTTCTAAACTCAACATCTGATGATAAGTTGAAAAAGAGAACTAAACTCTATTTTGAGATAAAAACTACTTTTGTATGATTTTATGAGTTATTTATTCTTAATTTTTTGTTAACTCAAAAATCAACCTGAGTTTATCAAGAGTGATTTATGGTTTTTCTTATGCATCCTCAAACCCTGGATTTCTATAAAATCAAGGCTTAGCTCTTCATAATTACATCTCTTGAATTTGCACAATTATATCCCTTGAATTTGCATACTTACTCTGGCAAATTGACATCTGAAGAATCAAGCTCTTGCACCCAAGGAGATTGTGATATTTTTGTTATTGTTTTTGAGGGTTTATAGCATTCATTCATAGCATATCATTGTTAGATTAATTTTCATATCATTCTAGATTAGTTTTGTATCAAGTTTTTCATCTTATTGCATTCAAAATCCAAAAAAAAAATAGATTAATCTGCATTTCATCTTCATTGCTTTCAATCATTTAAATCCTTTGTTTAGGTGTTGCATTATCACTGATCTCAATCTAATCTAAGAATACCATACTCGCACCTACTAGAAGGTAGTAAATCACCTAGTTAGCTTAGTTTCATTTATTTACAGATTTCTTGATTTTCTAACCTCTAATGTTTTACTAAAGAGTTGTGTCCACAGCTAGGTACAATTTTCACACACACAACATTCAATTTCCTTTCCTTCATTCTAGTAGAATAGAATCATGTTTAGCATGAGATGGTTTCTTTTACACTCTTAGTTAATGTATCTGATGTTTACCTTGGAGATCTTCCCTTGAAATAGTCATGAATACATCTTTCTTTCTCTTAATTTGATGTTCCTTGAAACTTACCTATTGTTTCCTCTATCAAAACTCCTAGACCTTCCTCCATCAAACCCAATGATCTTCCATTGAAAAATAATGTTTCCCTCCAAGACTTTGGGATGTTAAAACCATAAAACCCAATCTTTAACTGCAAATAGCCCCAATCATATATCATTTCCACTATTTGACTTGATGAAATATTTTTTAAACTTGTTGCTTCTGTGTGAGAGATGTTTTCATCATCTTAGAGTGATTTCACTATTTTAAACCTTAATAATGTTTGATCATTTCTAGGATCTACAATGGAAAATGGCTACTCTCTTGATATATTAGACCATTGTAACTTTGATCTCTATCATTATAATAACTTTTTTCTTACATGACTACCATGATACTTGTCAATGTGTTGACCATATTGAATTTCTATGTAATTCTTAAGGGTTTCATGTTCTTTTCTCTTCCTCATGTGTGTCACCACATTCATCATTTTAAGACCATTATTATGGTTATTTGTTTGAACCACTATTTCATCCTTAAACAATATTTTTTCATGTTCTTGTTCTTTCATTGCCTCTTCTCTATCAAGGGCTCCAATCCTTCTCATCAAAACAAGGTTATAACACTCTTTACTATCATCCTGCATGCTACCACTATTTTTTACTATCTATATCTTCATTGTCTTGATGTCTTCTGGAATGCTCTAGCTTCTCCACTGCTCTTTACTTTTAAGCACTATATATAGCACTATTTTTTGTGTGTTTAGTGTTTGTATCACATACCATTGATGAATCATTGTTATGGATTTTGCACATTAAAGGATGTACTCTTGATAGCACTACTTAAGTGTTTTCTTGGTATTTATCATTGTCTATGGATGCTTTTATGTTTGATCTTTTATCACAAAATTATGAACATTGTTGCTCATGAAAAGATTACTACCTTTTAAGGAAAACCAATACTCTTTGATTTGATCTTTTCCTGAGTTAATGCTCTTAGGGACAATCATCTTCATAAGAAAGAAGCTAGCTCATTTTCAAATACTGAGTCAAGCTTCTTTAAACAAATATAGCCCACCAACCTATCAAAAAGAAAACTTACCTTTGACTCATATATTTCTAGTTAGAAAGTATCATTTAGAATAGCCAAGGCATATGTGACCTTATTTTCCACCTTTCATCAATACTTTAATTCTTTAAAGGATTATCAAAGAATGAAGACTACTTCAATCAAAAAACTAGGACTTTAGAAGACAGTAATTATTAGCAAAGAGTCTCCTTGAACCTTTCTTCTCCTTTTCATTGTGATTTTCATGCCATAGATGAGAGCTAAAACCTATGCTTTGTAGGGTCAAATGGAATCAAAGCTAGGTCTCATTACATTCCTGTAGGACCTATTACAATATGGTGAGAGTGCAGTTTTGGGATATTAGCAACAAGACTATGAAGTATAGTCAAGATGTCCTTATTTCTACTTTAATAGAAAGTAGGCATTCAAATTCATTAGTTTGTAACTTAGTATTGTAAATCAGAATCTCTAAAGAATATGTATAAACTACATGTGCATTTTATTATTGTGGGGATTTTCAAAATGAAACAATATTTGAAATTGATAAGTAGGAGATATTTTCCACAATAAGTCAAATTGTGATTTTTCTATTACGATTCAACTATGCAGCTTTTGATTCAAACTCATTGGCCCATGTTTCATGAGTAGTCATTCACAAGAACCCATCTCTCACATGAGAATGAATGGAACTATCATGCCCAAAAAGTGACCAAAACACAACTATAATTTTTTTTCTAAAACCTACTAACCAACTACAAACATACCAATATACGCAACTAAGAAGTGAAATATTAACTAGCACAAGACTCTACATGCACACAAAATGATGTAGAGACAAAATAGATGACTGGAAAGATTGAAGTATCTAAGAACACCCTAACGGTCAAACCATAGAAGGTTGAAAAAGTTTGACCAAGTTTGACCAAAATTCAAACTTTATCAAATATTTCAAAAAATTACTATAGGGTTCCTTAGACTACAAGCTTCGACTAGAACAAAAATTGAGATAGTTGACTAAAAGTCAATTAGAGTTGACCAAAAGTCATTGGCCCATGTTTCATGAGTAGTGGTTCACAAGAAGCCATCTCTCACATGAGAATGAATGGAACTATCATGCCCAAAAAGTGAGCAAAACACAACTACAATTTTTTTTCTAAAACCTACTAACCAACTACAAACATACCAACATATGCAACTAAGAAGTGAAATACTAACTGGCACAAGACTCTACATGAACACAAAAAGGTGCAGAGACAAAATAGATGACTGGAAAGATTGAAGTGTCTAAGAACATCCTAAGGGTCAAACCATAGAAGGTTGACAAAGTTTGACCAAGTTTGGCCAAAATTCAAACTTCATCGAATAGCGCAAAAACTTACTACAGGGTTCCCTAGACTACAAGCTCCAACTGGAATGCAAATTGAGATAGTTGACTAAAAGTTAATTATAGTTGACCAAAAGTCAACCATGCACTAAAATATGTGCAACCAAGGTAAAAGGAAACAAAACTTACCTAGAACTACCTAGGCATGCAAATTGAGGCATTTGACCTAGGTTTGACCAAGGGTTGACAAAAATTCAACTATGCCTAAATATGACCGACAAGGTTCTACTAAGGTTAATACATGATAGGGTAAGGTTCGTACATGCAAATTGAGATGATGTCCAAGGTTTGACTAAGTTTGACCAAAAAGTAAAGTGTGCACGAAAGTAGCTTTCTAAACACAACTAAGGTTTACAACATAAAGGAGAGGTCTATGTAAGCAAACGGAGGCACTTGCCCAAGGTTTAGCTAACGGTTGACCAAAAGTCAACAGTGCACTAAAATGGTCATCATGACCTCTAACATTTAAAATGACAAGAGACTTGATGACTAGGAGACATTTAAAACATCCTATTGATAAAACGTCCACCTAAATTAAAGAACAATTATATTTTCATTAAAACAAGTTCATTTAAATAAATTGTCAACCCTTTCAAAAATAAATGAACTCGTCAAATAAACATACCCATTTAATTAAATTTTCCATTTTTTAGGAAAATTAATCTATCTAAACTAGATACAAATTAATTTATTAAAATATATCAAAGATACCCTGATTAAAGAAAACAATCTACTCTAACTTCATCTATACATATATATTTAATTATTCCTTTAAAATTAAATTTATTTAAATAAACCAACTAAAATAAAATGCTTCCTATTAAAATCCATAATTCACTTATCCATTTGATCAATTTAAATCTTGAATAAAATTAACCTATTTAAAAGATCAAATAATAAAATAAAACTAACTAAATTATAAATGTATAAAACACAATCTAACATTTTAATTAAATCAACTAATAAAATTTAAATCTAACAAATCTAAATTATTACATAATTTTTTATTTTTTTATTTTTGTTTTGGTAAAAGGCCAAAGCCAAAAAAATTTATTCAGTAAATAATTAGATATACAAAAGACCCCGCTCAGTGCAGGCATTGGTAGGGAAGAGCGGGGTAGAGAAACCCTCTAGCTTTGCCTAGGACCATAGTCTAGATTCTAATACATAATAATTTAAGAGGGCATACCCTCTAGAATCAGATTCGTGAGAGTCAGAAATATTACAAATTTCATAAGCAGCTAGTCTATATCTTGTCCAAAGTAATTCTCAGTTAGTATATTACTTCGTCCATTTGTTGGAGTTGGAATACCTTCCTTCTCAGTTTTGCACTTTTTTTTTTAACAACTCCTTTCTTATGTTGTTACGCTTAATTCCTTGTTTCATACTACCTTCTGCAGTCATACTCCCTTTAGAATGATAACTCTTTAGGATGATTCTCGAACCATTATTTCTTGAAATAACTACACTTTTGGCTAAGATCCTTATTAGTTTATTATTACTAACCCAAGTACTATGAGCTACTAGAAAGAAAATATTGTTAGGAGGCACCTAAATTCTAGATTTATTTGCTTAAAAGAAGTATCTATACCTGCAACATCTGGTAATGAACAAGCTCTGTGCTTAGCTGGTCTTGACCTGGACTATATCTAAAAAGACTAACATCAAACTTTTTTGAAAAAAATAAACATCATTATGGATACCAAATTACTAGTTTTTAATTGATCCCAATTCTATACTTTAGCAAGAAATATGCCGTTAACCCAGCTTGTAAAGAATGAATTAACCACTTCGGCTAAGAAGACAACAACATGTCAGTAGGCAGAGTTAAACAAAATAATTCTAAAACTTGTTAGAAGGTCAACATATATATAGAGCAATAACCTAATTCATGTTGGCTTGGCCTTATTTTGAGGCCTTCTTAGAGCATCATGAATAGAGAACCATAAAATCCCACTATAATCCCTATATATATTGATTCTAACTACAATAGATATCCATATGTAGCAGATGTATCTTGACAACATGATAACAAGAGATTTTAAAATAACAAAGGCATTAATGCCAAAACTAATCCACTTTATCCCTAAAGATCCTTCGATAAATCTAATTAAAACCAACTATAGGAAATACTAGACAAGTTTTCCCAGTGCCCTAAAAGGAATCATAGAATGATACATAAGATCTACTTGGTAATCGATTACTTGAAGTTGATGCATAATAATAGTCTACTATATATAAATAGGTTTTCTTATGATGTTGATATTGAAGATAGAAATAAGAATCCATAAAAGTGCCTTCCCATTGCTAATCTACCTGATATGCTACTGATGAATCCAGATTCCTTTACTAACTGTCCTCTTTAATCTACCTAATATGCTACCTATTCTTATCTTAATACTCTAGATTTATCCAAGGATTCGATTTCGCCAAGAAAAGATCTATTCAAGATGAAAAAAAATTAAGGATAATACATAAGATAAACCTATATGTTCACTTCATAACAAGCCTTAGCCGAGGAGATACATCCCCAGCAAGCTATATTTTAACAAGCATTAATAAATCAACAAGATATTTCTGGTATTAATAATGATGTGGATGGGGTTTGGATTCTGAGAAAATGTCTATTGATTATCTTTTCAAGGGTACCTTCACTGTGCATATCTACCTAGGAAGCTACAAGAATAACCATATTCCTGACATACTGGTACTGCTAAAATGCTAAATATTGAAATGATTTGCAATGTTGTTAATCAAGAAAATATTATAACTCCTTTATTAAGCATTTAAGATAAACCTATTTCTTAATCTTTAAATCTCAGGATTTATTCATACTTTCACCTTCTCCAAAGGATAAGCTCCTTTAGGTTTTAGTTGATTTTAACCAATACTATCCATATGATAGGAAATAAAAAGAGACCTTAACATAACATGCTATTGCTTTAAATCATAACCAAGGATATATATAGAGTTTCTAAATACTTATGAAAGAATTTGTTAACAAAAGTGATTCTAAGAAAGACAATCTATAACATTGCTCAAGATTTGATATAAGTCAAAAGGGTTATACATACATACATACATCATACATACATACATACATACATACATACATACATACATACATACATATATATATATATATACATATACATATACATATTATA